>OU342744.1:70417420-70802827 GCA_910589775.1 Avena eriantha | reverse complement strand
AGCCTCGCTGAACTTGAAGTGGATCTCTGATGAAATAGCATGTTGGGAACCTATAAATGATTTTTAAAAAATTCACAAGCATTATATCATGTACTTGTAGTTCAAATCTTGGCAACCTCCTACCGATTCGGCAGGAATTGTCTTTTTCATGAGGGATGGACAGAAAGGTTCCAGATACACCGGTTGGGAAATTGTCCATATAAGGTGGTTAGTGTTTTGAAAATGGTTTGGTACCAATGCTAAACTTTAATTTGGTGGTTGCTTCACAGAAAACCCCGATTTCGGCACCTCAAAAATGGAAATTGCTTTTCGTGTGTCGAAAGGGAAAACTTCCTCCTGCAACATCGTAAGCCGTCCCAAGATGCACCTGTGTGCACAATATGGGCACATTATCACAAACTATGCCCTGATTCTAGCCATAACATTGTGGTTTTACCTAAATGCCATGAAACCTCGAACATGATAGGTCATTTTGTGAAGGATTTTTTATGATGTTTGCAATTTTTCAAGTTCAATATTTTTCCTTGCAACTGTGACACATAATATGACACCACCGAAGGTTTCACATTGTTTGGATCATTTTGAATTTTTATATGCCCGTTTCAAACTATATTCGAAACGGCGGGCATGAAGCTTCTTAGCCCGAGCTGAGCCTCGCTGAACTTGAAGTGAATCTCTGATGACATAGCATATTGTGAACCCTATAAATGATTTTTTAAAAATCACAGCATTATATCATGTACTTGTAGTTCAAATCTTGGCAACCTCCCTGCCGATTCGGCAGTAATTTGTCTTTTTCATGAGGGATGGACAGAAAGGTTTCAGATACAACCGGTTGGGAAATTGTCCATATAAGGTGGTATAGTATTTTTGAAAAATGGTTTGGTACCAATGCCAAACTTTAATTTGGTGGTTGCTTCACAGAACACACCGATTTCGGCACCTCAAAAATGGAAATTGGCTTTTTCGTGTGTCGAAAGGGAAAACTTCCTCCTGCAACATCGTAAGCCATCCCAAGATGCACATGTGTGCACAATATGGGCACATTATCAAAAACTATGCCCTGATTCTAGCCATAACATTGGTGGTTTGACCTAAATGCCATGAAACCTCGAACATGATAGGTCATTTTGTGAAGGATTTTTTATGATGTTTGCAATTTTTCAAGTTCAATATTTTCCTTGCAACTATGACACATAATATGACACCACGCGAAGGTTTCACATTGTTTGGATCATTTTTGAATTTCTTATGCCCGTTTCAAACTATATTCGAAACGGCGGGCATGAAGCTTCTTAGCCCGAGGCTGAGCCTCGTTGAACTTGAAGTGAATCTCTGATGAATAGCATGTTGTGAACCTATAAATGATTTTTTTAAAAATTCACAAGCATTATATCATGTACTTGTAGTTCAAATCTTGGCAACCTCCTACCGATTCGGCAGGAATTTGTCTTTTTCAGGAGGGATGGACAGAAAGGTTCCAGATACACCGGTTGGGAAATTGTCCATATAAGGTGGTATAGTATTTTTGAAAAATGGTTTGGTACCAATCCCAAACTTTAATTTGGTGGTTGCTTCACAGAACACCCCGATTTCGGCACCTAAAAAATGGAAATTAGCTTTTCGTGTGTCGAAAGGGAAAACTTGTTCCTGGAACATCGTAAGCCGTCCAAAGATGCACCTGTGTGCACAATATGGGCACATTATCACAAACTATGCCCTGATTCTAGCCATAACATTGGTGGTTTGACCTAAATGCCATGAAACCTCGAACATGATAGGTCATTTTGTGAAGGATTTTTTATGATGTTTGCAATTTTTCAAGTTCAATATTTTTCCTTGCAACTGTGACACATAATATGACACCACGCGAAGGTTTCACATTGTTTGGATCATTTTTGAATTTCTTATGCCCGTTTCAAACTATATTCGAAACGGCGGGCATGAAGCTTCTTAGCCCGAGGCTGAGCCTCGCTGAACTTGAAGTGAATCTCTGATGAAATAGCATGTTGTGAACCTATAAATGATTTTTTTTAAAATTCACAAGCATTATATCATGTACTTGTAGTTCAAATCTTGGCAACCTCCTACCGATTCGGCAGGAATTTGTCTTTTTCATGAGGGATGGACAGAAAGGTTCCAGATACACCGGTTGGGAAATTGTCCATATAAGGTGGTATAGTATTTTTGAAAAATGGTTTGGTACCAATGCCAAACTTTAATTTGGTGGTTGCTTCACAGAACACCCCGATTTCGGCACCTCAAAAATGGAAATTGGCTTTTTCGTGTGTCGAAAGGGAAAACTTCCTCCTGCAACATCGTAAGCCATCCCAAGATGCACATGTCTGCACAATATGGGCACATTATCACAAACTATGCCCTGATTCTAGCCATAACATTGGTGGTTTGACCTAAATGCCATGAAACCTCGAACATGATAGGTCATTTTGTGAAGGATTTTTTATGATGTTTGCAATTTTTCAAGTTCAATATTTTTCCTTGCAACTGTGAGACATAATATGACACCACGCGAAGGTTTCACATTGTTTGGATCATTTTTGAATTTCTTATGCCCGTTTCAAACTATATTCGAAACGGCGGGCATGAAGCTTCTTAGCCCGAGGCTGAGCCTCGCTGAACTTGAAGTGAATCTCTGATGAAATAGCATGTTGTGAACCTATAAATGATTTTTTTAAAATTCACAAGCATTATATCATGTACTTGTAGTTCAAATCTTAGCAACCTCCTACCGATTCGGCAGGAATTTGTCTTTTTCATGAGGGATGGACAGAAAGGTTCCAGATACACCGGTTGGGAAATTGTCCATATAAGGTGGTATAGTATTTTTGAAAAATGGTTTGGTACCAATGCCGAACTTTAATTTGGTGGTTGCTTCACAGAACACCCCGATTTCGGCACCTCAAAAATGGAAATTGGCTTTTTCGTGTGTCGAAAGGGAAAACTTCTCGCTGCAACATCGTAAGCCATCCCAAGATGCACATGTGTGCACAATATGGGCACATTATCAAAAACTATGCCCTGATTCTAGCCATAACATTGGTGGTTTGACCTAAATGCCATGAAACCTCGAACATGATAGGTCATTTTGTGAAGGATTTTTTATGATGTTTGCAATTTTTCAAGTTCAATATTTTTCCTTGCAACTGTGAGACATAATATGACACCACGCGAAGGTTTCACATTGTTTGGATCATTTTTGAATTTCTTATGCCCGTTTCAAACTATATTCAAAACGGCGGGCATGAAGCTTCTTAGCCCGAGGCTGAGCCTCGCTGAACTTGAAGTGAATCTCTGATGAAATAGCATGTTGTGAACCTATAAATGATTTTTTTAAAAATTCACAAGCATTATATCATGTACTTGTAGTTCAAATCTTGGCAACCTCCTACCGATTCGGCAGGAATTTGTCTTTTTCATGAGGGATGGACAGAAAGGTTCCAGATACACCGGTTGGGAAATTGTCCATATAAGGTGGTATAGTGTTTTTGAAAAATGGTTTGGTACCAATGCCAAACTTTAATTTGGTGGTTGCTTCACAGAACACCCCGATTTCGGCACCTCAAAAATGGAAATTGGCTTTTCGTGTGTCGAAAGGGAAAACTTCCTCCTGCAACATCGTAAGCCGTCCCAAGATGCACCTGTGTGCACAATATGGGCACATTATCACAAACTATGCCCTGATTCTAGCCATAACATTGGTGGTTTGACCTAAATGCCATGAAACCTCGAACATGATAGGTCATTTTGTGAAGGATTTTTTATGATGTTTGCAATTTTTCAAGTTCAATATTTTTCCTTGCAACTGTGACACATAATATGACACCACAAGAAGGTTTCACATTGTTTGGATCATTTTTGAATTTCTTATGCCCGTTTCAAACTATATTCGAAACGGCGGGCATGAAGCTTCTTAGCCCGAGGCTGAGCCTCGCTGAACTTGAAGTGAATCTCTGATGAAATAGCATATTGTGAACCTATAAATGATTTTTTTAAAAATTCACAAGCATTATATCATGTACTTGTAGTTCAAATCTTGGCAACCTCCTTCCGATTCGACAGTAATTTGTCTTTTTCATGAGGGATGGACAGAAAGGTTCCAGATACACCGGTTGGGAAATTATCCATATAAGGTGGTATAGTATTTTTGAAAAATGGTTTGGTACCAATGCCAAACTTTAATTTGGTGGTTGCTTCACAGAACACCCCGATTTCGGCACCTCAAAAATGGAAATTGGCTTTTTCGTGTGTCGAAAGGGAAAACTTCCTCCTGCAACATCGTAAGCCATCCCAAGTTGCACATGTGTGCACAATATGGGCACATTATCAAAAACTATGCCCTGATTCTAGCCATAACATTGGTGGTTTGACCTAAATGCCATGAAACCTCGAACATGATAGGTCATTTTGTGAAAGATTTTTTATGATGTTTGCAATTTTTCAAGTTCAATATTTTTCCTTGTAACTGTGAGACATAATATGACACCACGCGAAGGTTTCACATTGTTTGGATCATTTTTGAATTTCTTATGCCCGTTTCAAACTATATTCAAATGGCGGGCATGAAGCTTCTTAGCCCGGGGCTGAGCCTCGCTGAACTTGAAGTGGATCTCTGATAAAATAGCAAGTTGTGAACCTATAAATGATTTTTTTAAAATTCACAAGCATTATATCATGTACTTGCAGTTCAAATCTTGAAAAGTTTTTTAAAATTCCAAATTATGCAATAAATATTTTGTTAATGCAATTTTAATTGTAAATAGTACAATTGTATAGTTCAAATAAAAATATTTGAAAACAGAAAATGGTTTTTGATTTGTTATTTAAATTGAAGCACTTTTCCTGTTAAAAGTTTTTTAAAATTCCAAATTATGCAATAAATATTTTGTTAATGCAATTTTAATTGTAAATAATACAATTGTATAGTTCAAATAAAAATATTTGAAAACAGAAAATGGTTTTTGATTAGTTATTTAAATTGAAGCACTTTTCCTGTTAAATGTTTTATAAAATTCCAAATTATGCAATAAATATTTTGTTAATGCAATTTTAATTGTAAATAGTACAATTGTATAGTTCAACTAAAAATATTTGAAAACAGAAAATGTTTCTTGATTAGTTATTTAAATTGAAGCACTTTTCCTATTAAAAGTTCTTTAAAATTCCAAATTATGCAATAAATATTTTGTTAATGCAATTTTAATTGTAAATAGTACAATTGTATAGTTCAAATAAAAATATTTGAAAACAAAAATGGTTTTTGATTAGTTATTTAAATTGAAGCACTTTTCCTGTTAAAAGTTTTTTAAGCTTCCAAATTATGCAATAAATATTTTGTTAATGCAATTTTAATTATAAATAGTACAATTGTATAGTTCAAATAAAAATATTTGAAAACAGAAAATGGTTATTGATTAGTTATTTAAATTGAAGCACTTTTCCTGTTAAAAGTTTTTCAAAATTCCAAATAAATAATCATCTTAAATTGAAACATCTTATTAATTAAAGAAGAAACAAATTTGAAAATGGCGGGAAGACCAAAATGTTTGCCAAAATCTGAAAAAATGGGTCAACGATCCCGGTTCGTCCCACGAACCGGGACCGATGATCCCTGGATGCGCGCGCTGCCATTAACTCGTCGCCGAGCGCCACTAGCCGCCGCCGAGAGCAGGCAAGGAAGCTACGCCTCGCTGCAATCGACCCCACCTTCCCCTACTCCGGCCGCCGCGTTCTCCACTGATTCCGGCAGCGCCCTGCCTCCTCCGACCTCGCCGCACCCTCCATCGGCCTCATGGTGAGCCACTGGTGCTCTAGCACCACTCCTACGTCTCCCTCCCTCACTGTATCGTCGTCCCCACGAGCACCTGCCGCCGCCTGCCCCCGTCAAACGGCTTGCTCCGGCGCACCTCCCGTAGCGGCGCCGCCCATTTTAGGTAGCCCGCAACGTGCTGGTTCGAACCGGGATAGTGGAGTCACCCCGCGCGGTTCTCTCCGCCGTCTTCCACCACCGCCTGGCAGTTCGCCGGCGAGCCTACGTGGCGCCACGGTGACGTCGACGTGGCGTCGCGTGTGCGTGACGTGGGCGCTGACCAAGCCCCGCCAGCGTGGCATCTGAGGTGGCTTGGGCCCCCCGCGTCAGTCTCTGTGGCTACTTTAGCCATGCAGAAAAAACCCCACCCCGAGCTGACGTCATAATGACGCAGTAAAAGTTTAATATTTGTTTAAATAATTTCAGATAAGAGTTTAATCTTATAAATTCAATAACTAATTATTTCTAAGTCAGAAAAATATGTATAATATATCAAAATGTTTAGAAAAATGAGATCTACACAATAGACTCATAATCATGCATTGTTCAACAACTTTAATTACAAGTTTAATAAGAGATTGAAATCAACCCCTCGTAGGTGATTTCGGGGTCTCTCGTGTACTAGGGTTTGGACCATTCAGATCCCACTTAAATTGCCAAGCATGCCTTAGGGTTAAATTTCAAGTATGTTTAACTTGTCATATCATTATCGATGCCATGTGTTGATGGTTTAACTTGTAGATACTATGGATCCAACACATCAGGAAGACATCCTCCAAGGGATGATCTGCGAAAATGAAGATATCGATATCGATATCGATGTCACGAGTAAGTTTCTGAACGATTCCGGTCAGGGAGATGAGTCTCTCAACCGAGGAGACTACTCCGGTGAAGTATAAGCCGAAGCCTGGGACAAGGGAGAAGCCGATAAGGAAGAAGGCGACTACTCCGGCGGAACCTTAAATCTCGCAAACACCGGCGAGGTGTATATATGTATTTTTGTAATTAAAATGCTACTGTCTATATATACATGCATATATTAACACTCTTTCTTCTTTTAGCTCTCCGGATTGAGAACTTCTTCCGTAAGAATGAAACGAGGCCCAAAAAAAAGTTGGATGACACTGTGAGGTATAGGATCGACGTGGTCGGTGTAGATGGCGAACCGCAAGCTCCCGTCGATGTCGCAAGAAAATTTGTCAAGCAATGCGGAGTTCTTGTGAGGGACTACATCTCGATCACCGTTCAAGAATGGAATCGGCCAAGCGGCGGTGGAGTCCCGTATGTCGGCGACAATGCCAAAGATAAGCTTTTTGACAAGCTCATGACTAATTTCCTCCTGCCGGAACCAGATGTGACTCCAGATGAGGAGGAGAGAGCAAGAAGGGAGCTTGTGCAAAGAGTCAAAAAGTTTGCTCTCAGCAAGATGGCCGATGCATTCAAGAACTGGAAGAAGAAACTCTACCATAACTTTGTCAAGGTAGAGAAGACTCCGAATTTCGATGAAGCCGGCTATGCGAAGTTAAGACACCAGTGGGAGGATTTGGTGAACTACAAGACATCAGAGAAAGCTAAGGAAAGATCTATGATAAATACGGAGAATGCTGCTAAGAAACTATACCATCATAACATGGGGCTTGCTGGCTACGCCGGTTGCATGCCTAAGTGGGATGCACTTGAGGTTAATTACATAACTGCCGGGATCAGACCAGAGCCCGCAACATGGACACCATGGGCGAGAAACTGGTTTTACGGCCATGGGGGCATGTTGGACAAAGAAGGGAGGGCAATATATAATCACAAACACAAAGATGATCCCCTACTGCCCATCGATGATATTAGAAATGCAGCAGATGATGTTGCAGCGGGACGGTTCGTTCCCGATAGAGAGAACGACGAGCTCACACGGGCCCTTAAAAATCCTGAACACGACGAACGAGCACGAGGCACACCAGGCTCCAAGCCGTGGAAGGTTGCCTTCCCCCCGGAAATGAAGAGATATCCCGATAAAAGCCATCAGAGGAGAAAGGAAAGGGAGGCAGCTGAGAAAGCGGCCGCTGCAGACCGGCTGCGTAATGTAGAAGAAGCATTAAAGCGACACCAGGATCAACTCGACATACTTAGCCAGCAAGGTACTAGCGGCCAATCTCAGCGGCATGTGGTAGAAGCTGCATTCTAGGGTACCGGCGCCCCATCGAATAAGAAAAGCAGCGTCGCTTCCACGTAGCTCCATGATGTTTATGATGATGCACCGACGACATCTCCTCCTAAACTCTACCTAGTGGATGATATCACGGAGACAACAGCTTGTGAGCTAAAGGTGCAGGTTATGAACTTAAGGGTGACGGCTACGATCGGCATGGCGGTACCAATTGGACCTAACCCAACTTGGCATTGCAGACCGGTTCTAAAAGGGTACGCTGTCGTCACGGTGGATGAGGTGAAGGAAGATTTTGATGAGCTGAAGCTAGATCACCCTGCAGGGGAAGATATGGAGCTGACTCAACTAGGAGAAGCCAAAGGGGGGACTATTCTATGGCTAAAGGAGCGCATCATGCTTCCAAATTATGTGCCGCCAAGGCCACCCACTCCTCAGAGCAGGAATCCACCTTCGCCGCCACCTCACCATTCTCCAGCGCAACCATCGCCTTCACCGCCTCACCGCTCAGCGCAACAGTCTCCATCGCCGCCTCAGCCGTCTCCACCACCGCGTCAGCCGTCTCCGTCCCCTGAGCCTCAGAGACAAAAGCGGAAGTATACTAAGGGGGGCAGCACCACCAGCAATAGCAAGAGCACGTTCCGATCACCAAAACGTAAGCAATCGCCCCTCCCAAGAGTACCTCATCAGAATATGAAGAAGCTACCTTGTGAGAAGACAGATGAGGAAACTGATGCGGCCGCAGCTGCCCATTATGAAAAGTGGAAGATTGACATGGCTAACAAGAAAAAGCCAATAGAGACATTTTTCCCGGTCACCGCAGAAGATAAAGCCAAAGCAGCCGCGCTTAAGATTCAGCTTCACCAACCCATAGCGCTCACATCAGACTATAATCGCTCTATTACCAAGTCGGCTGAGGCAAAAGAGCGGAGAGTCAGGAAAGAAGTTGCCCAGCTCGGACAACAGAAAAATCAATCGATCGAACCGCTCAAAGTGTACGATACCAATGAGTGGATGATCCAGGAGCGGCATGATCTGAACATTGATCCGGAGTTTGTTCGACTGTACGGAGAAAAAGCCCAATTATATGGACTGTCTATTACTGAGTACATGAGCCGTATGCATGAGTTCGAGGGGTACCAAGAAACAGCATACGTGTACCAGTACGGGGCTCCTCTCGTCAAACCCGAGTTAGTCAAAGATCTACCAACAAAAATGCGAAGATTGCATAAATGGTACATCCAAGCCTGTGTTGATTCCAAAAACTGGATCTATGCTGCATATAAACACCACCATTACGGTCATAGAGATGGCTTCATATTGATTGAATTTCCAGAATTATTTCAGTTTTACCAACAAGAAGCCCTCGACAAAGCTATCGTCAGTGCCTATTATTTGTAAGTATTATTAATTTCTGTAATTAAGTCTTTCTAGCTCATCTCATTCGTTGCTTGTATAACCTTACTAATCACTATACTAATTATATATGCAGAATGAAGATTCAAGAATGCAACAAAGGAGAAATCTTTGACTTTGGGTTTGTTGACTGTAATTTCGTTCATGAAGTTACTCTAAAAACAAATCCCAAAGAGACAGAGGATAACTTTTTCAAAGCGTTGAAGTATTTCAGCAACAGAAGGGAAATACTATTTCCTTACAACGCTGTTTGAGTGTTACTGTCTTGTACACATTCTATTTTCGATTACTCGATGTTAAGCGTATAATTGACTCATGTTATATTTTGTTAGTGTGTCAAGCTTCCACTATATTCTTTTTATCATTTTTGTTGACACCGGAGTAGTAAAAGTCCTAGACTCGAAAAGCACACCATTAGAAAAGTGGGCGGACATGCAGGAATGCCTCTAGAGGGCTTGGAAACGGTTCACCGCCAAAACTAGGGGTGTTTGGAAGCCAGAGCTTACATTTCAACCATTGCCTGTAAGTACTACTTGCTAGATCCACGCATCTCTTTGATTCTAGTTTCAATACCACCATTATCATGCTTGATTATTATTTCGATTGAACTCCGTTCTCGTAAAGTGCTTGAGGCAGGAAGCCGGGAATAACTTATGTGGATACTATGTCTGCAAGTTCATTCGCCAGACGACCAAAGAGAAGGGGGCAGACCGAAACATCAAAAAAATTGAAGTACGATAAACAATAATCACAACTTTATTTTATTACCACCAATTGTGTTTAGTTTCATTCATATATATTGATCCCCTTTTTTATATTAGATCGAACGGATGCGGGACGGTCTTCTATCACAAGAACGCGTGCAAGCAATTCAAGAGGAAATTGCCGGATTCTTGTTAGAACAAGTCATAGATCCGAAAGGAGAATACTATTACCCACTTCATTTGGAAGGGTGAAGTGTATAAAAGAAATGTAAATTAGATCAAATTCGTGTGAGAGTATCGTTTGTAATTATAATATATATGTTTCGACCAAGAAGACGGATGAGACGGTGCATATATTTGTGATCATGCATGATGTGTAATATATATCGTGGTTTCATTATTGCTGTATATATGTAGTGCCATTAAATTTATAAAAAAAAATCATGCCATGGCAGAAAAATAGCCCGAAATCCTGCCACGGCACAAAACCCTACCGCGGCAGAAAAATAGCCCGAAAATCCTGCCGCGGCACAGAGACCAACGATCCGTGTTGAAGATGGGGATTGGGGAGCACATACTGCCGCAGATGGAGGCCGAGCATAATGACTCGAGGGGCACTAGAGTTGGGGATATCCCTGAGGTTTCTAGGAGGCGTCCGGATCACCACGCCACAGCATACTTAGGTCTTGATCCGCCTCGGTGGCGCCGCCGCCAATACAGCAGGAGCGGAATCTGCCGCCTCCTCCTTCACCGGCTTCCGCGGACGCGACATAGCAAGGATCCGCCGCCGCAGGCCGAGATCCGCGTTGCCCTCCTCCTCATGCGAATGGGCCAACAAAATATACATGCCTCCTTTCACAAGGTTCATTCTCATTTTTCTACACTCTGCAATGTCGTGTGATTCTATCAGATTCATGTCTGGAGAACCAAGGCTGGGGCTGTGCTATTAGCTGGGTGCGATTCAACAAGAATGTTAGCACCATTCATGATTTTAATAGAATGCATATGAAAGTGGTCGTAGTCATACAATTTGGCTGTACGAATGTATACATGTACATGTATATTGTATAAGAATCAATTGGTTTCTGCAAAAAAAAGTAAGATAGGAGTGAATTGGAGAAATTGGTCCATACTAAAACAAGTTAGAATCTTATGAATATCAGTAGGTTTCAAGTGTATCTAAATGCTATTTATAAATTTTACACCAATTCCTTTTCATGACGGGATCAGAACATTGTATTGAGCATAGCTACGTAATTTACTTTCCGCAAACTCTGATAGCTTTGCCACACAAACATCACGAGACAGGGAAAATTCATAACTATCAACAGAAAGCGGATGGAAAGTACTTGCTGAATTTGGCTTGATATTTCTTTGCTTGCATTCTGCTACAATATGCTTCATGTGATCATGATCGTGTTGCATTTGCAAATGGCGATCCGTGTTGATAATTTGAATTGGGGAGCACATAAGACCGCAAATGGAACACGATCATGACTCGCACGACTGAACAAACAAAATGATCCCATGATAATGTTTGGAAGGATGGATTAAGGTAAACGCTGACACCTCTTTTATGTAGGAAAGTCGCCAAACCTGTTATGGCTACAGCGGAGAAGGCAGCGCCTAGGCAAGATGAAATTGAGCAGCGAAGCCGGCTGGGCAAGTGGTGGCTTACTATCAGGGGCGTCATTGGAAAATATTGCTGAGGTTCTTTAAGTTGCAAGTTCACATGCATATGTTCACTTTATTCGGATGGCCATTTGCAGAATAATTTGCAACCCGGCCACTTCATGCTAAATAAGCATTGGATTCCTGGTAAGAAATCCTAATAACCAACTTAAGGCTAAATAAGCATTGGATTCCTGCAATTTAATATATTTGTACACTATAGCACTATTATTTATTTATAACGAACCATGCATTGGGAGAGCTGTGGGTGTTGGTATCAGTAGAACTCTAAATCTTAAAATTTTCTTATTCCAGTTGTTTGCATTGAACTCTGGATTCTGAAATAGTTGGGATTGCAACTCTTGGTTGCTAGTGCGGTTCAACCCTATATGCACTGTTGTACTTATGATGTACTATTATCCTTCTACTAGATGATCTCGGATGATGCGTGACCTGCTCGTTTTAATTCTCCGCTTGGCTTATGCATGTCAGTTCATCTTTCTTGTATCCCCCTGCTTTTGGTTCTCAGCGTGATGTCCATGCTTATTTTATATTAAACAATGGAACATGGTAACATGTAAAAAAAATCACTTTGGAGATACATGAAAAATTAATGGTATGACTTCGGACACTCAAATGCAACCCAGTCTAGAATCGGTTTATATTTCGGACATAGAATTTTCTAGAGGTTCTAGTATATTTTCTCTAATTATAGACATGAATAAGGACATGTTCTCAAGGATTACGAGTCAACGAGTCGCAACTTGTTGCTGGGGGTGATGACAAGGAGACTAGTCGTGACTAGTCTCGACTAGTGCTAGACTAGTCGATACATAATCGAGCTTTAACTACGAAAATATACTAAGAAACTAGTCTACTGATAGTAGTATATTAACAAGTTGACAATATATTTTGATTGCATTGGGGAGTTAAGAGGAACCTGGTACTGTGACAATTGTGTCTAGTGGGAAGGGCCTCCACTTCTCCTCGAGACAGCCGTGAAGGAGAGAGATCAGGGCGAGGAGGAGAGGATCCCAACATCGTCTATCAAGGTGAGGGAGGCGGCGGCGCCAGCGGCGACCTAACGGCGGCCAGGTGAGAGGCGGCACAAGGGGAGGGTGGCCAGGAGAGAGGCGGCTGGGTGGGGGAAATAACAATCTATGGGGGGTTAGGATTTTCACTCACACGGGGGCCTTTTTTCCCAGGCAACTAACTTGTCGAGATCGACTCAAAATCATAGACTTGTCGTGAATAGTCAACGACTAGTCAACTTGTCGACCGACAACCTCAACTAGTCGAGTCGCTCCAGGTTGTCGACATCGAAGTTGCGACTGGTAGACAAGTTGCAAGACAAGTCGCGACTTGTCGAGCGACTCATAATCCTTGCATGTTCTTTAAATGAAGGAATATAATATTATATTGGTGCATCTTTACTTTATAACCCTAGGTAGTACTAAAATGCACCAAGAAATCTGTAGACACGATAATTTATATGTGGTCCATATGAATACTGAAGGGCAAATGGATGCCATGAAAAAATGCTTGAAGTCTAATATCATTGCTAGGTGTTAGACTTTGATTATATTATCTAAAAAGAGATTCCACCGGTTCTGTTTGCAAGTAATTAGCAAAGGTTGTCAGTATATCTGATTATGGGATATACTGTTGGGACTTTTGGAGATTGTTGATCTAGAAGATTGTCCCTACAACTCAAATCAGGAATCCACTCAATCCATTAATGGGAAAACCTACGGAAGATGTGTAGAAAGAAAATCTAATTAAGCAGCACAAGAAATATCTGCATAGTTTTCTATTTTTTTTTTGCAGAACATTAGCACAGGAAAACTCACGATGGTCTTCGACTTTTCTGTATTGGTACCTCTAAACAGCAGACGATACATGCATAGTTGATACGTTAAATTTAGCTGGAGTGCACCAATAAAGCACATAAACCTCCAAAGTAATTAAACCATCTTATGAGTTTGCATCTAGAATCATATGCTTAACCTTGTGAAAATGATATGCATATTTCTACATCGCACTTTAGGTACATTTTCACATGATACTTAGTTGTACATCACACTTTGCCTACTCTGCATCTGCAAGCTGCTGGACTTGTATAGGAAAAAATAGTATGTTACCTGATTATAGAATGGGATGAACTTGGCATTCCATAACCATAATAATTAGCTATATTCAGCACCAAACAAAAAGCATTGGCTGTGTTAGTTACTCCTACTTGTAGTTGCTTGTCCATCTCCCTTCTAGAAATTGTAGTTTCTTAATCAGCACAAATAATTTGTATGCAATGGATGCTCAAGTTTCCTGATATGCCTTTGCTCATAAGTATTGACTATAAACAAGTTTGGTTGAGATTAATTTTTATTTATGCATGCCTTCTTAGTTTGCCTAACATGTTACCAGGCTGATTACTTCTTTGTGTAAATTTATTCATCCTATTTGATACTTACTACTGTCAGATTGGTATCTTTGTATCTCTGTAGGTTTGATGAATAACCTGTTCATCTCGAGTCCAATCCATTTGACCAGAAGAAAGAGTTTACATGCGTCCAAGGAATTTTCGCAAAAATCATCAAAAAGAGGTCTCCTTGGAATTTGGGGTATTCTATGGCAGTGATGACTCGCCGGAGGTGCATGTATCATGCACAAAGGTGGATGCAACCAAATTGATCGAGAATGCATGATCTCGGAATGAGGTATGTGGCATTTTATGCTGTTTATTTGTTTTTTTTGTTTTTTTGTCTCTGCAAATTTTTAGTCGAGTTTATACTGGGATGATATGCTGATATGATGCTCGTTAGCTAGCTGATATGTTGATCGCTGGCTATTCGCTGGTACTTTTGGCTGCTCGCTGCTACAACTTTAGCATATTAGTGTTGACTAGCTAGTAGGACTAAATAGAGAATTAAATTTTTGGCATAACATATATGCCAATGTGATGAGATAAAGCTAAACACGAGGACACAAACATGGACACCAAATTGTGATGATACTAACACACTCCTGCAATAAAAAAACCTGACACAATCTAGAATCTAGCAGGATAGAATTGTGTGACAAATACAATAACAAGAGGAGCGTACATTCTAGTTTATGATCATTTAGCAGCATGAGAAAGTGTGAGGAGCTGAAAAATAGACAGTACCCGAGAAAAAAGTAAACAATAACCATAGCAACCATGCTTCCCAGTGCATGTTGGGGATGCAGTCCTACTTAACCAACAAACCATTTACTTGATCCTAATGGAGAGTATGATGTATAAACTCATAAGGAAAACAACAAAACTTCCAATGCATGATTTGATAACATGATTTGCCATGTATGCTTGGATCTGATTAAATATACTAATACTACTTAGCAGAGGCCGTTGGGAAGACTCCCTGATCATGGGCCTACGCTGGTCGGCGAGCTCATTAATCAACACACATTTAATTGGCATGAGTAACTGTTACAAAGTGTCGCAGTCGCTGCTAATGGCAGGATTTACTATCACGTTTTCCTACATTTTTGTTATCAGACTAGAAGGCTCATCTCCTTACTATAATCTGACGTGATAGAAGGTTTTTTAAGTACACGACAATATAGTTATCCACCTCTCCACATATCTATGCTTTGTAAGTTTTTTCCAGGCCAACCATGTGACACATCATGTGTGATATAACATACTTAACTATAGGTGATAATGCTCAGTTCTATGTTTAAATTCGAACAGAAGTATACGATAATAATTATGGAGATGATCAGGTTCGGTTCATGCCATATTCTATTGCATCTTAATATTGTTGTAGATTTATGCCACAACCTTAGTACGAACATGATGTCTTATTTTCTTATATTCGCATACATGAAGTAGTCTACAAAGTAATTAAGACTAGTGTTGAATGTTCACTGTCACTATACCAAAATCTAGTTCATCCTCTTTTCAGGAGAGGGCCAGTACTAGTAAATTTTAACAACTTGCAAGTTTTTGCTCTTAAGACCCTTATGGTGTTAGACGAGGAGGAGACGGAGCGCATAATTTGTGGTGAACATGATGCTTGATCTACGTATCACAACGTTAGTCTAGCTATTTTTTTGTCTTCTAGAAGTCTATTTGGCGGTCCTATTTAATATAGGCAGAGTGTGTTTTGGCCATTTCGGGCTTACATGATGTGAGAGTTAGGGTTTGCATGCATTGGCAACCCTAGGTTTTTTACGGCGGAGACTGTGCGTATGTGTCTGGTTTGTGCAAAAGTTATGTCATATTCAGTTATGTGAATATATCATCGGTATATCATCGTGCTATCTGAAATATTAGTGGAAAATGCATTTAATTTTTTATAGCATCTTATTATGCTATATGGGATATTTGTGGAAAATGAATTTAATTTTTTTTATTGTCAAAATTCTAACCAGTGACGGGCAGAATAATGGGCATGTCACTACCAAACCCGAGAGGGTTGCCTCCGTTGATCGCAACCAGTGACATGCATCTTTTTTGCCTATCACTAGTACACACATACTAGTGACATGCACCCATAAACGCCTGTGTCACTGGTACACATACTAGTGACATGCACTTGCTTGTCACTAGTAACCTTGTACCAGTGACTAGTTATCAGTGACAAGCGTTTCGCCCATCACTGATGGGACTTTTGAGCCTGTCACTACTGGCCTATTCTGCAGTAGTGACAAGACCCGATAAATGCTTTGAGGTATGACAAAAAACTCGTCATTTTAGTGTTTTATGGCCGTTTTCATGAGCCATTGCCCACAGCTTTGGGGTTCCATGGTGATTTACAACGACCATGAGAACCGATACATGTTTTGGAGTTTTAGGGGGGTATACGACGAACGTAAGACCCAAATGGTTTTGATCGACATGAGCCAAACTCGCCATTTTCGTGTTTTATGGCTGTTTTCATGAGCGAATACCCACAATTTTGGGGTTCCAATGTGATTTATAATGACTGTAAAAACCTAATACATGTTTCAGATATTTGACCAAAAACTTGTCGTTTTCATGTTTTATTGTCGTTTACATGAGCCATTGCCCAATGTTTTCGGATTTTAGGAACATTTACAAGGACCGCAAGACCCGATACATGTCTGAGAGATATGACCAAAAAATCGTCGTTTTCGTGCTTTATGGCCATTTTCATGAGCTATTGCCCACAGATTTGGGGTTTCAGGGCGATTCGAGACCCTATAAAAGTTTGAGAGATATGACCAAAAACTCGTCGTTTTCGCGTTTTATGGTCGTTTTCATGAGCTATTGCACACAGATTTGGGGCTCCAAGAAGATTTACAGCGATAGTGAGACCCGGTAAATGTTTAAGTCATTTCACAAAAAACACGTCGTTTTCGTGTTTTATGGCAGTTTTCATGAGCGATTGACCAAGGTTATAGGGTTCCAGAGCGCACCTGATACATGTTTCGCAGTTAAGACCAAAAACTCGTCGTTTTCGCATTGAGGACCATTTTCATGAGCTATTGCCCTTGGTTCTAGGGTTCATGATCGATTTATAACGACGATAAGACCCGATAAATGTTTTTGAGGTATGACAAAAAACTCGTCATTTTAGTGTTTTATGGCCGTTTTCATGAGCTATGGGGTTCCAGGGTGATTTACAATGACCGTGAGAACTGATAGATGTTTGCGATATATGACCATATGACCAAAAACTCGTGTCGCTTTCATGAGCTATTGCCCACAGTTTTAGGGTTTTAGGGCGATATACGACAAACGTAAGACCCAAATGTTTTTTATCGATATGAGCAAAAACTCAACATTTTCATCTTTTATGGCTGTTTTCATGAGCTAATACCCACAATTTTGGGGTTATAGGGCGATTTCCAATGACCATAAAAACCTAATATATATGTTTGAGATATAAATTTGTCGTTTTCGTATTTTACGGCCATTTTCATGAGCTATTGCCCACACTTTTGGGGTTTCAGGGCAATTTACAAGGATCGCAAGACCCGGTACATGTTTGAGCGATATGACAAAAAATCGTCCTTTTCGTGCTTTATGGCCATTTTCATGAGTTATTGCCCACAGATTTGGCGTTTCAGCGCAATTTACAGTGATAGTGAGACCCTATAAAAGTTTGACATATATGACCAAAAACTCGTCGTTTTCGCGTTTTATGGCCGTTTTAATGAGCTATTGCCCATAGATTTAGGGGTCCTAGACGATTGACAACGATAGTGAAACCCTGTAAATGTTTAGGACATTTCACAAAAAATATAGAGTTTCCATGTTTTATGGACGTTTTTATGAGACATTGCTCGTGGTTTTGGGGTTCTAGAGCGCACTTGATACATGTTTGGGAGTTACCAAAAACTCATCGTTTTCGTATTGAGGGCTGTTTTCATGAGCTATTGCCCTTGGTTTTAGGGTTCCAGGGCGATTTACAACGATCATAAGACCCGATAAATGTTTTTGAGGTATGACAAAAAAAATCATCATTTTAGGGTCTTATGGACGTTTTCATGAGCCACTGCCCACAGCTTTGGGTTCCATAGTGATTTACAACGACCATGAGAACCGGTACATGTTTGTGATATACGAGCACAAACTGATTGTTTTCACGTATTATGGTGGTTTTCATGAGCTATTGCCCACAGTTTTGGAGTTTTAGGGCGATATACGACGAACGTAAGACCCAAATGGTTTTGATCGACATGAGCCAAACTCGCCATTTTCATGTTTTATGGCTGTTTTCATGAGCGAATACCCACAATTTTGGGGTTCCAGTGCGATTTATAATGACCATAAAAACCTGATACATGTTTCAGATATATGACCAAAAACTTGTCGTTTTCACGTTTTATTGTCGTTTACATGAGCCATTGCCCAATGTTTTCGGATTTTAGGAAAATTTACAAGGACCATAAGACCCGATACATGTCTGAGAGATATGACCAAAAATCATCCTTTTCGTGCTTTATGGCCATTTTCATGAGCTATTGCCCACAGATTTGGGGTTTCAGGGCGATTTACAATGATAGCGAGACCCTATAAAAGTTTGAGAGATATGACCAAAAACTCGTCGTTTTCGCGTTTTATGGCCGTTTTCATGAGCTATTGCACATAGATTTGGGGCTCCAAGAAGATTTACAGCGATAGTGAGACCCGGTAAATGTTTAACTCATTTCACAAAAAACACGTCGTGTTCGTGTTTTATGGCTGTTTTCATGAGCGATTGACCATGGTTATGGGGTTCCAGAGCGCACCTGATACATGTTTCGCAGTTAAGACCAAAAACTCGTCGTTTTCGCATTGAGGACCATTTTCATGAGCTATTGCCCTTGGTTCTAGGGTTCATGGGCGATTTATAACGACGATAAGATCCGATAAATGTTTTTGAGGTACGACAAAAAAACTCGTCATTTTAGTGTTTTATGGCCGTTTTCATGAGCTATTGCCCACAGCTATGGGGTTCCAGGGTGATTTACAATGACCGTAAGAACTGATAGATGTTTGCGATATATGACCATAACTCGTTTTTTCACATTTTATGGTCGTTTTCATGAGCTATTGCCCACAGTTTTGGGGTTTTAAGGCGATACGACGAACGTAAGACCCAAATGTTTTTTATCGATATGAGCAAAAACTCACCATTTTCATCTTTTATGGCTGTTTTCATAAGCTAATACCCACAATTTTGGGGTTATAGGGCGATTTCCAATGACCGTAAAAACCTAATATATATGTTTGAGATATAAATTTGTCATTTTCGTATTTTACGGCCATTTTCATGAGCTATTGCCCACACTTTTGGGGTTCTAGTGCAATTTACAAGGATCGCAAGACCCGATACATGTTCGAGAGATATGACAAAAAATCGTCCTTTTCGTGCTTTATGGCCATTTTCATGAGTTATTGCCCACAAATTTGGCGTTTCAGCGCGATTTACAATGATTGCGAGACCCTACAAAAGTTTGACAGATATGACCAAAAACTCGTCGTTTTCGCGTTTTATGGCCGTTTTCATGAGCTATTGCCCATAGATTTAGGGCTCCAAGACGATTGACAACGGTAGTGAAACCCGGTAAATGTTTAGGACATTTCACCAAAAACATGATGTTTCCATGTTTTATGGACGTTTTCATTAGCAATTGCCCGTGGTTTTGGGGTTCCAGAGCGCACTCATACATGTTTGGGAGTTAAAAAAACTCATCGTTTTCGCATTGAGGACTGTTTTCATGAGCTATTGCCCTTGGTTTTGGGGTTCCAGGGCGATTTACAACGATCATAAGACCCGATAAATGTTTTTGAGGTATGACAAAAAAACTCGTCATTTTAGTGTCTTATGGCCGTTTTCATGAGCCATTGCCCACAGCTTTGGGGTTCCATGGTGATTTACAACGACCATGTGAACCGATACATGTTTGTGATATACGAGAAAAAACTGATTGTTTTCACGTATTATGGTCGTTTTCATGAGCTATTGCCCACAGTTTTGGATTTTTAGGGCGACGAACGTAAGACCCAAATGGTTTTGATCGACATGAGCCAAACTCGCCATTTTCGTGTTTTATGGCTGTTTTCATGAGCGAATACCAACAATTTTGGGGTTCCAGTGCGAATTATAATGACCGTAAAAACCTGATACATGTTTCAGATATATGACGAAAAACTTGCCGTTTTCACGTTTTATTGTCGTTTACATGAGCCATTGCCCAATGTTTTTGGATTTTAGGAAAATTTACAAGGACCACAAGACCCGATACATGTCTGAGAGATATGACCAAAAAATCATCCTTTTCGTGCTTTATGGCCATTTTCATGAGCTATTGCCCACATATTTGGGGTTTCAGGGCGATTTACAATGATAGCGAGACCCTATAAAATTTTGAGAGATATGACCAAAAACTCGTCGTTTTCGCGTTTTATGGCCGTTTTCATGAGCTATTGCACACAGATTTGGGGCTCCAAGAAGATTTACAGCGATAGTGAGACCTGGTAAATGTTTAAGTCATTTCACAAAAAAACACGTCTTGTTCGTGTTTTATGGCTGTTTTCATGAGCGATTGACCATGGTTATGGGGTTCCAGAGCGCACCTGATACATGTTTCGCAGTTAAGACCAAAAACTCGTCGTTTTCGCATTGAGGACCATTTTCATGAGCTATTGCCCTTGGTTTTAGGGTTCATGGGCGATTTATAACGACGATAAGACCCGATAAATGTTTTTGAGGTATGACAAAAAAACACGTCATTTTAGTGTTTTATGGCCGTTTTCATGAGCTATTGCCCACAGCTATGGGGTTCCAGGGTGATTTACAATGACCGTGAGAACTCATAGATGTTTGCGATATATGACCATATGACCAAAAACTCGCTTTTTCACGTTTTATGGTCGTTTTCATGAGCTATTGCCCACGGTTTTGGGGTTTTAAGGCGATATACGACGAACGTAAGACCCAAATGTTTTTTATCGATATGAGCAAAAACTCCCCATTTTCATCTTTTATGGCTGTTTTCATGAGCTAATACCCACAATTTTGGGGTTATAGGGCGATTTCCAATGACCGTAAAAACCTAATATATATGTTTGAGATATAAATTTGTCGTTTTCGTATTTTACGGCCATTTTCATGAGCTATTGCCCACACTTTTGGGGTTCCAGGGCAATTTACAAGGATCGCAAGACCCGGTACATGTTTGAGAGATATGACAAAAAGCTTCCTTTTCGTGCTTTATGGCCATTTTCATGAGTTATTGCCCACAGATTTGGCGTTTCAGCGCGATTTACAATGATACCGAGACCCTATAAAAGTTTGACATATATGACCAAAAACTCGTCGTTTTCACGTTTTATGGCCGTTTTCATGAGCTATTGCCCATAGATTTAGGGCTCCTAGACGATTGACAACGATAGTGAAACCCGGTAAATGTTTAGGACATTTCACAGAAAACATGCTGTTTCCAGGTTTTATGGACGTTTTCATGAGACATTGGTCGTGGTTTTGGGATTCCAGAGCGCACTTGATACATGTTTGGGAGTTACCAAAAACTCATCGTTTTCGCATTGAGGGCTGTTTTCATGAGCTATTGCCCTTGGTTTTAGGGTTCCAGGGCGATTTACAACGATCATAAGACCCGATAAATGTTTTTGAGGTATGACAAAAAAAACTCGTCATTTTAGTGTCTTATGGACGTTTTCATGAGCCATTGCCCACAGCTTTGGGGTTCCATGGTGATTTACAACAACCGTGAGAACCGGTACATGTTTGTGATATACGAGCAAAAACTGATTGTTTTCACGTATTATGGTCGTTTTCATGAGATATTGCCCACAGTTTTGGAGTTTTAGGGCGACGAACGTAAGACCCAAATGGTTTTGATCGACATGAGCCAAACTCGCCATTTTCGTGTTTTATGGCTGTTTTCATGAGCGAATACCAACAATTTTGGGGTTCCAGTGCGAATTATAATGACCGTAAAAACCTGATACATGTTTCAGATATATGACGAAAAACTTGTCGTTTTCACGTTTTATTGTCGTTTACATGAGCCATTGCCCAATGTTTTTCGATTTGAGGAAAATTTACAAGGACCACAAGACCCGATACATGTCTGAGAGATATGACCAAAAAATCATCCTTTTCGTGCTTTATGGCCATTTTCATGAGCTATTGCCCACATATTTGGGGTTTCAGGGCGATTTACAATGATAGCGAGACCCTATAAAAGTTTGAGAGATATGACCAAAAACTCGTCGTTTTCGCGTTTTATGGCCGTTTTCATGAGCTATTGCACACAGATTTGGGGCTCCAAGAAGATTTACAGCGATAGTGAGACCCGGTAAATGTTTAAGTCATTTCACAAAAAACACGTCTTGTTCGTGTTTTATGGCTGTTTTCATGAGCGATTGACCATGTATATGGGGTTCCAGAGCGCACCTGATACATGTTTTGCAGTTAAGACCAAAAAATCGTCGTTTTCGCATTGAGGGCTGTTTTCATGAGCTATTGCCCTTGGTTCTAGGGTTCATGGGCGATTTATAACGACGATAAGACCCGATAAATGTTTTTGAGGTATGACAAAAAACTCGTCATTTTAGTGTTTTATGGCCGTTTTCATGAGCTATTGCCCACAGCTATGGGGTTCCAAGGTGATTTACAATGATCGTGAGAACAGATAGATGTTTGCGATATATGACCATATGACCAAAAACTCGTTTTTTCACGTTTTATGGTCGTTTTCATGAGCTATTGCCCACAGTTTTGGGGTTTTAAGGCGATACATGTTTGGGAGTTACCAAAAACTCATCGTTTTCGCATTGAGGGCTGTTTTCATGAGCTATTGCCCTTGGTTTTAGGGTTCCAGGGCGATTTACAACGATCATAAGACCCGATAAATGTTTTTGAGGTATGACAAAAAAAACTCGTCATTTTAGTGTCTTATGGACGTTTTCATGAGCCATTGCCCACAGCTTTGGGGTTCCATGGTGATTTACAACAACCGTGAGAACCGGTACATGTTTGTGATATACGAGCAAAAACTGATTGTTTTCACGTATTATGGTCGTTTTCATGAGATATTGCCCACAGTTTTGGAGTTTTAGGGCGACGAACGTAAGACCCAAATGGTTTTGATCGACATGAGCCAAACTCGCCATTTTCGTGTTTTATGGCTGTTTTCATGAGCGAATACCAACAATTTTGGGGTTCCAGTGCGAATTATAATGACCGTAAAAACCTGATACATGTTTCAGATATATGACGAAAAACTTGTCGTTTTCACGTTTTATTGTCGTTTACATGAGCCATTGCCCAATGTTTTTCGATTTGAGGAAAATTTACAAGGACCACAAGACCCGATACATGTCTGAGAGATATGACCAAAAAATCATCCTTTTCGTGCTTTATGGCCATTTTCATGAGCTATTGCCCACATATTTGGGGTTTCAGGGCGATTTACAATGATAGCGAGACCCTATAAAAGTTTGAGAGATATGACCAAAAACTCGTCGTTTTCGCGTTTTATGGCCGTTTTCATGAGCTATTGCACACAGATTTGGGGCTCCAAGAAGATTTACAGCGATAGTGAGACCCGGTAAATGTTTAAGTCATTTCACAAAAAACACGTCTTGTTCGTGTTTTATGGCTGTTTTCATGAGCGATTGACCATGTATATGGGGTTCCAGAGCGCACCTGATACATGTTTTGCAGTTAAGACCAAAAAATCGTCGTTTTCGCATTGAGGACCATTTTCATGAGCTATTGCCCTTGGTTCTAGGGTTCATGGGCGATTTATAACGACGATAAGACCCGATAAATGTTTTTGAGGTATGACAAAAAACTCGTCATTTTAGTGTTTTATGGCCGTTTTCATGAGCTATTGCCCACAGCTATGGGGTTCCAAGGTGATTTACAATGATCGTGAGAACAGATAGATGTTTGCGATATATGACCATATGACCAAAAACTCGTTTTTTCACGTTTTATGGTCGTTTTCATGAGCTATTGCCCACAGTTTTGGGGTTTTAAGGCGATATACGACGAACGTGAGACCCAAATGTTTTTTATCGATATGAGCAAAAACTCACCATTTTCATCTTTTATGGCTGTTTTCATGAGCTAATACCCACAATTTTGGGATTCCAGTGCGATTTATAATGACCGTAAAAACCTAATATATATGTTTCAGATATATGACCAAAAACTTGTCGTTTTCACGTTTTATTGTCGTTTATATGAGCCATTGGCCAATGTTTTCGGATTTTAGGAAAATTTACAAGGACCACAAGACCCGATACATGTCTGAGAGATATGACCAAAAAATCATCCTTTTCGTGCTTTATGGCCATTTTCATGAGCTATTGCCCACATATTTGGGGTTTCAGGGCGATTTACAATGATAGCGAGACCCTATAAAAGTTTGAGAGATATGACCAAAAACTCGTCGTTTTCGCGTTTTATGGCCGTTTTCATGAGCTATTGCACACAGATTTGGGGCTCCAAGAAGATTTACAGCGATAGTGAGACCCGGTAAATGTTTAAGTCATTTCACAAAAAACACGTCGTTTTCGTGTTTTATGGCTGTTTTCATGAGCGATTGACCATGGTTATGGGGTTCCAGAGCGCACCTCATACATGTTTCGCAGTTAAGACCAAAAAATCGTTGTTTTCGCATTGAGGACCATTTTCATGATCTATTGCCCTTGGTTCTAGGGTTCATGATCGATTTATAACACCGATAAGACCCGATAAATGTTTTTGAGGTATGACAAAAAACTCGTCATTTTAGTGTTTTATGGCCGTTTTCATGAGCTATTGCCCACAGCTATGGGGTTCCAGGGTGATTTACAATGACCGTGAGAACAGATAGATGTTTGCGATATATGACCATATGACCAAAAACTCGTTTTTTCACGTTTTATGGTCGTTTTCATGAGCTATTGCCCACAGTTTTGGGGTTTTAAGGCGATATACGACGAACGTGAGACCCAAATGTTTTTTATCGATATGAGCAAAAACTCACCATTTTCATCTTTTATGGCTATTTTCATGAGCTAATACCCACAATTTTGGGATTCCAGTGCGATTTATAATGACCGTAAAAACCTAATATATATGTTTCAGATATATGACCAAAAACTTGTCGTTTTCACGTTTTATTGTCGTTTATATGAGCCATTGGCCAATGTTTTCGGATTTTAGGAAAATTTACAAGGACCACAAGACCCGATACATGTCTGAGAGATATGACCAAAAAATCATCCTTTTCGTGCTTTATGGCCATTTTCATGAGCTATTGCCCACATATTTGGGGTTTCAGGGCGATTTACAATGATAGCGAGACCCTATAAAAGTTTGAGAGATATGACCAAAAACTCGTCGTTTTCGCGTTTTATGGCCGTTTTCATGAGCTATTGCACACAGATTTGGGGCTCCAAGAAGATTTACAGCGATAGTGAGACTCGGTAAATGTTTAAGTCATTTCACAAAAAACACGTCGTTTTCGTGTTTTATGGCTGTTTTCATGAGGGATTAACCATGGTTATGGGGTTCCAGAGCGCACCTGATACATGTTTCGCAGTTAAGACCAAAAAATCGTCGTTTTCGCATTGAGGACCATTTTCATGAGCTATTGCCCTTGGTTCTAGGGTTCATGATCGATTTATAACGACGATAAGACCCGATAAATGTTTTTGAGGTATGACAAAAAACTCGTCATTTTAGTGTTTTATGGCCGTTTTCATGAGCTATTGCCCACAGCTATGGGGTTCCAGGGTGATTTACAATGACCGTGAGAACAGATAGATGTTTGCGATATATGACCATATGACCTTAAACTCGTTTTTTCACGTTTTATGGTCGTTTTCATGAGTTATTGCCCACAGTTTTGGGGTTTTAAGGCGATATACGACGAACGTGAGACCCAAATGTTTTTTATCGATATGAGCAAAAACTCACCATTTTCATCTTTTATGGCTATTTTCATGAGCTAATACCCACAATTTTGGGATTCCAGTGCGATTTATAATGACCGTAAAAACCTAATATATATGTTTCAGATATATGACCAAAAACTTGTCGTTTTCACGTTTTATTGTCGTTTATATGAGCCATTGGCCAATGTTTTCGGATTTTAGGAAAATTTACAAGGACCACAAGACCCGATACATGTCTGAGAGATATGACCAAAAAATCATCCTTTTCGTGCTTTATGGCCATTTTCATGAGCTATTGCCCACATATTTGGGGTTTCAGGGCGATTTACAATGATAGCGAGACCCTATAAAAGTTTGAGAGATATGACCAAAAACTCGTCGTTTTCGCGTTTTATGGCCGTTTTCATGAGCTATTGCACACAGATTTGGGGCTCCAAGAAGATTTACAGCGATAGTGAGACCCGGTAAATGTTTAAGTCATTTCACAAAAAACACGTCTTGTTCGTGTTTTATGGCTGTTTTCATGAGCGATTGACCATGGTTATGGGGTTCCAGAGCGCACCTGATACATGTTTCGCAGTTAAGACCAAAAAATCGTCGTTTTCGCATTGAGGACCATTTTCATGAGCTATTGCCCTTGGTTCTAGGGTTCATGATCGATTTATAACGACGATAAGACCCGATAAATGTTTTTGAGGTATGACAAAAAACTCGTCATTTTAGTGTTTTATGGCCGTTTTCATGAGCTATTGCCCACAGCTATGGGGTTCCAGGGTGATTTACAATGACCGTGAGAACTCATAGATGTTTGCGATATATGACCATATGACCAAAAACTCGTTTTTTCACGTTTTATGGTCGTTTTCATGAGCTATTGCCCACAGTTTTGGGGTTTTAAGGCGATATACGACGAACGTGAGACCCAAATGTTTTTTATCGATATGAGCAAAAACTCACCATTTTCATCTTTTATGGCTGTTTTCATGAGCTAATACCCACAATTTTGGGATTCCAGTGCGATTTATAATGACCGTAAAAACCTAATATATATGTTTCAGATATATGACCAAAAACTTGTCGTTTTCACGTTTTATTGTCGTTTATATGAGCCATTGGCCAATGTTTTCGGATTTTAGGAAAATTTACAAGGACCACAAGACCCGATACATGTCTGAGAGGTATGACCAAAAAATCATCCTTTTCGTGCTTTATGGCCATTTTCATGAGCTATTGCCCACATATTTGGGGTTTCAGGGCGATTTACAATGATAGCGAGACCCTATAAAAGTTTGAGAGATATGACCAAAAACTCGTCGTTTTCGCGTTTTATGGCCGTTTTCATGAGCTATTGCACACAGATTTGGGGCTCCAAGAAGATTTACAGCGATAGTGAGACCCGGTAAATGTTTAAGTCATTTCACAAAAAACACGTCGTTTTCGTGTTTTATGGCTGTTTTCATGAGCGATTGACCATGGTTATGGGGTTCCAGAGCGCACCTGATACATGTTTCGCAGTTAAGACCAAAAAATCGTCGTTTTCGCATTGAGGACCATTTTCATGAGCTATTGCCCTTGGTTCTAGGGTTCATGATCGATTTATAAAACCGATAAGACCCGATAAATGTTTTTGAGGTATGACAAAAAACTCGTCATTTTAGTGTTTTATGGCCGTTTTCATGAGCTATTGCCCACAGCTATGGGGTTCCAGGGTGATTTACAATGACCGTGAGAACAGATAGATGTTTGCGATATATGACCATATGACCAAAAACTCATTTTTTCACGTTTTATGGTCGTTTTCATGAGCTATTGCCCACAGTTTTGGGGTTTTAAGGCGATATACGACGAACGTGAGACCCAAATGTTTTTTATCGATATGAGCAAAAACTCACCATTTTCATCTTTTATGGCTATTTTCATGAGCTAATACCCACAATTTTGGGATTCCAGTGCGATTTATAATGACCGTAAAAACCTAATATATATGTTTCAGATATATGACCAAAAACTTGTCGTTTTCACGTTTTATTGTCGTTTATATGAGCCATTGGCCAATGTTTTCGGATTTTAGGAAAATTTACAAGGACCACAAGACCCGATACATGTCTGAGAGATATGACCAAAAAATCATCCTTTTCGTGCTTTATGGCCATTTTCATGAGCTATTGCCCACATATTTGGGGTTTCAGGGCGATTTACAATGATAGCGAGACCCTATAAAAGTTTGAGAGATATGACCAAAAACTCGTCGTTTTCGCGTTTTATGGCCGTTTTCATGAGCTATTGCACACAGATTTGGGGCTCCAAGAAGATTTACAGCGATAGTGAGACCCGGTAAATGTTTAAGTCATTTCACAAAAAACACGTCGTTTTCGTGTTTTATGGCTGTTTTCATGAGCGATTGACCATGGTTATGGGGTTCCAGAGCGCACCTGATACATGTTTCGCAGTTAAGACCAAAAAATCGTCGTTTTCGCATTGAGGACCATTTTCATGAGCTATTGCCCTTGGTTCTAGGGTTCATGATCGATTTATAAAACCGATAAGACCCGATAAATGTTTTTGAGGTATGACAAAAAACTCGTCATTTTAGTGTTTTATGGCCGTTTTCATGAGCTATTGCCCACAGCTATGGGGTTCCAGGGTGATTTACAATGACCGTGAGAACAGATAGATGTTTGCGATATATGACCATATGACCAAAAACTCATTTTTTTCACGTTTTATGGTCATTTTCATGAGCTATTGCCCACAGTTTTGGGGTTTTAAGGCGATATACGACGAACGTGAGACCCAAATGTTTTTTATCGATATGAGCAAAAACTCACCATTTTCATCTTTTATGGCTATTTTCATGAGCTAATACCCACAATTTTGGGATTCCAGTGCGATTTATAATGACCGTAAAAACCTAATATATATGTTTCAGATATATGACCAAAAACTTGTCGTTTTCACGTTTTATTGTCGTTTATATGAGCCATTGGCCAATGTTTTCGGATTTTAGGAAAATTTACAAGGACCACAAGACCCGATACATGTCTGAGAGATATGACCAAAAAATCATCCTTTTCGTGCTTTATGGCCATTTTCATGAGCTATTGCCCACATATTTGGGGTTTCAGGGCGATTTACAATGATAGCGAGACCCTATAAAAGTTTGAGAGATATGACCAAAAACTCGTCGTTTTCGCGTTTTATGGCCGTTTTCATGAGCTATTGCACACAGATTTGGGGCTCCAAGAAGATTTACAGCGATAGTGAGACCCGGTAAATGTTTAAGTCATTTCACAAAAAACACGTCGTTTTCGTGTTTTATGGCTGTTTTCATGAGCGATTGACCATGGTTATGGGGTTCCAGAGCGCACCTGATACATGTTTCGCAGTTAAGACCAAAAAATCGTCGTTTTCGCATTGAGGACCATTTTCATGAGCTATTGCCCTTGGTTCTAGGGTTCATGATCGATTTATAACGACCGATAAGACCCGATAAATGTTTTTGAGGTATGACAAAAAACTCGTCATTTTAGTGTTTTATGGCCGTTTTCATGAGCTATTGCCCACAGCTATGGGGTTCCAGGGTGATTTACAATGACCGTGAGAACAGATAGATGTTTGCGATATATGACCATATGACCAAAAACTCAGTTTTTTCACGTTTTATGGTCGTTTTCATGAGCTATTGCCCACAGTTTTGGGGTTTTAAGGCGATATACGACGAACGTGAGACCCAAATGTTTTTTATCGATATGAGCAAAAACTCACCATTTTCATCTTTTATGGCTGTTTTCATGAGCTAATACCCACAATTTTGGGATTCCAGTGCGATTTATAATGACCGTAAAAACCTAATATATATGTTTCAGATATATGACCAAAAACTTGTCGTTTTCACGTTTTATTGTCGTTTATATGAGCCATTGCCCAATGTTTTCGGATTTTAGGAAAATTTACAAGGACCACAAGACCCGATACATGTCTGAGAGATATGACCAAAAAATCATCCTTTTCGTGCTTTATGGCCATTTTCATGAGCTATTGCCCACATATTTGGGGTTTCAGGGCGATTTACAATGATAGCGAGACCCTATAAAAGTTTGAGAGATATGACCAAAAACTCGTCGTTTTCGCGTTTTATGGCCGTTTTCATGAGCTATTGCACACAGATTTGGGGCTCCAAGAAGATTTACAGCGATAGTGAGACTCGGTAAATGTTTAAGTCATTTCACAAAAAACACGTCGTTTTCGTGTTTTATGGCTGTTTTCATGAGCGATTGACCATGGTTATGGGGTTCCAGAGCGCACCTGATACATGTTTCGCAGTTAAGACCAAAAAATCGTCGTTTTCGCATTGAGGACCATTTTCATGAGCTATTGCCCTTGGTTCTAGGGTTCATGATCGATTTATAACGACGATAAGACCCGATAAATGTTTTTGAGGTATGACAAAAAACTCGTCATTTTAGTGTTTTATGGCCGTTTTCATGAGCTATTGCCCACAGCTATGGGGTTCCAGGGTGATTTACAATGACCGTGAGAACAGATAGATGTTTGCGATATATGACCATATGACCAAAAACTCGTTTTTTCACGTTTTATGGTTGTTTTCATGAGCTATTGCCCACAGTTTTGGGGTTTTAAGGCGATATACGACGAACGTGAGACCCAAATGTTTTTTATCGATATGAGCAAAAACTCACCATTTTCATCTTTTATGGCTGTTTTCATGAGCTAATACCCACAATTTTGGGATTCCAGTGCGATTTATAATGACCGTAAAAACCTAATATATATGTTTCAGATATATGACCAAAAACTTGTCGTTTTCACGTTTTATTGTCGTTTATATGAGCCATTGCCCAATGTTTTCGGATTTTAGGAAAATTTACAAGGACCACAAGACCCGATACATGTCTGAGAGATATGACCAAAAAATCATCCTTTTCGTGCTTTATGGCCATTTTCATGAGCTATTGCCCACATATTTGGGGTTTCAGGGCGATTTACAATGATAGCGAGACCCTATAAAAGTTTGAGAGATATGACCAAAAACTCGTCGTTTTCGCGTTTTATGGCCGTTTTCATGAGCTATTGCACACAGATTTGGGGCTCCAAGAAGATTTACAGCGATAGTGAGACCCGGTAAATGTTTAAGTCATTTCACAAAAAACACGTCGTTTTCGTGTTTTATGGCTGTTTTCATGAGCGATTGACCATGGTTATGGGGTTCCAGAGCGCACCTGATACATGTTTCGCAGTTAAGACCAAAAAATCGTCGTTTTCGCATTGAGGACCATTTTCATGAGCTATTGCCCTTGGTTCTAGGGTTCATGATCGATTTATAACGACGATAAGACCCGATAAATGTTTTTGAGGTATGACAAAAAACTCGTCATTTTAGTGTTTTATGGCCGTTTTCATGAGCTATTGCCCACAGCTATGGGGTTCCAGGGTGATTTACAATGACCGTGAGAACTCATAGATGTTTGCGATATATGACCATATGACCAAAAACTCGTTTTTTCACGTTTTATGGTCGTTTTCATGAGCTATTGCCCACAGTTTTGGGGTTTTAAGGCGATATACGACGAACGTGAGACCCAAATGTTTTTTATCGATATGAGCAAAAACTCACCATTTTCATCTTTTATGGCTGTTTTCATGAGCTAATACCCACAATTTTGGGATTCCAGTGCGATTTATAATGACCGTAAAAACCTAATATATATGTTTCAGATATATGACCAAAAACTTGTCGTTTTCACGTTTTATTGTCGTTTATATGAGCCATTGCCCAATGTTTTCGGATTTTAGGAAAATTTACAAGGACCACAAGACCCGATACATGTCTGAGAGATATGACCAAAAAATCATCCTTTTCGTGCTTTATGGCCATTTTCATGAGCTATTGCCCACATATTTGGGGTTTCAGGGCGATTTACAATGATAGCGAGACCCTATAAAAGTTTGAGAGATATGACCAAAAACTCGTCGTTTTCGCGTTTTATGGCCGTTTTCATGAGCTATTGCACACAGATTTGGGGCTCCAAGAAGATTTACAGCGATAGTGAGACCCGGTAAATGTTTAAGTCATTTCACAAAAAACACGTCGTTTTCGTGTTTTATGGCTGTTTTCATGAGCGATTGACCATGGTATGGGGTTCCAGAGCGCACCTGATACATAGTTTCGCAGTTAAGACCAAAAAATCATCGTTTTCGCATTGAGGACCATTTTCATGAGCTATTGCCCTTGGTTTTAGGGTTCATGGATCGATTTATGACGACGATAAGACCCGATAAATGTTTTTGAGGTATTACAAAAAAACTCGTCATTTTAGTGTTTTATGGCCGTTTCATGAGCTATTGCCCACAGCTATGGGGTTCCAGGGTGATTTACAATGACCGTGAGAACTGATAGATGTTTGCGATATATGACCATATGACCAAAAACTCGTTTTTTCACGTTTTATGGTCGTTTTCATGAGCTATTGCCCACTAGTTTTGGGGTTTTAAGGCGATATACGACGAACGTAAGACCCAAATGTTTTTATCGATATGAGCAAAAACTCACCATTTTCATCTTTTATGGCTGTTTTCATGAGCTAATACCCACAATTTTGGGATTCCAGTGCGATTTATAATGACCGTAAAAACCTAATATATATGTTTCAGATATATGACCAAAAACTTGTCGTTTTCACGTTTTATTGTCGTTTATATGAGCCATTGGCCAATGTTTTCGGATTTTAGGAAAATTTACAAGGACCACAAGACCCGATACATGTCTGAGAGATATGACCAAAAAATCATCCTTTTCGTGCTTTATGGCCATTTTCATGAGCTATTGCCCACATATTTGGGGTTTCAGGGCGATTTACAATGATAGCGAGACCCTATAAAAGTTTGAGAGATATGACCAAAAACTCGTCGTTTTCGCGTTTTATGGCCGTTTTCATGAGCTATTGCACACAGATTTGGGGGCTCCAAGAAGATTTACAGCGATAGTGAGACCCGGTAAATGTTTAAGTCATTTCACAAAAAACACGTCGTTTTCGTGTTTTATGGCTGTTTTCATGAGCGATTGACCATGGTTATGGGGTTCCAGAGCGCACCTGATACATGTTTCGCAGTTAAGACCAAAAATCGTCGTTTTCGCATTGAGGACCATTTCATGAGCTATTGCCCTTGGTTCTAGGGTTCATGATCGATTTATAACGACGATAAGACCCGATAAATGTTTTTGAGGTATGACAAAAAACTCGTCATTTTAGTGTTTTATGGCCGTTTTCATGAGCTATTGCCCACAGCTATGGGGTTCCAGGGTGATTTACAATGACCGTGAGAACAGATAGATGTTTGCGATATATGACCATATGACCAAAAACTCGTTTTTTCACGTTTTATGGTCGTTTTCATGAGCTATTGCCCACAGTTTTGGGGTTTTAAGGCGATATACGACGAACGTGAGACCCAAATGTTTTTTATCGATATGAGCAAAAACTCACCATTTTCATCTTTTATGGCTGTTTTCATGAGCTAATACCCACAATTTTGGGATTCCAGTGCGATTTATAATGACCGTAAAAACCTAATATATATGTTTCAGATATATGACCAAAAACTTGTCGTTTTCACGTTTTATTGTCGTTTATATGAGCCATTGCCCAATGTTTTCGGATTTTAGGAAAATTTACAAGGACCACAAGACCCGATACATGTCTGAGAGATATGACCAAAAAATCATCCTTTTCGTGCTTTATGGCCATTTTCATGAGCTATTGCCCACATATTTGGGGTTTCAGGGCGATTTACAATGATAGCGAGACCCTATAAAAGTTTGAGAGATATGACCAAAAACTCGTCGTTTTCGCGTTTTATGGCCGTTTTCATGAGCTATTGCACACAGATTTGGGGCTCCAAGAAGATTTACAGCGATAGTGAGACCCGGTAAATGTTTAAGTCATTTCACAAAAAACACGTCGTTTTCGTGTTTTATGGCTGTTTTCATGAGCGATTGACCATGGTTATGGGGTTCCAGAGTGCACCTGATACATGTTTCGCAGTTAAGACCAAAAACTCGTCGTTTTCGCATTGAGGACCATTTTCATGAGCTATTGCCCTTGGTTCTAGGGTTCATGGGCGATTTATAACGACGATAAGACCCGATAAATGTTTTTGAGGTATGACAAAAAACTCGTCATTTTAGTGTTTTATGGCCGTTTTCATGAGCTATTGCCCACAGCTATGGGGTTCCAGGGTGATTTACAATGACCGTGAGAACTGATAGATGTTTGCGATATATGACCATATGACCAAAAACTCGTTTTTTCACGTTTTATGGTCGTTTTCATGAGCTATTGCCCACAGTTTTGGGGTTTTAAGGCGATATACGACGAACGTGAGACCCAAATGTTTTTTATCGATATGAGCAAAAACTCACCATTTTCATCTTTTATGGCTGTTTTCATGAGCTAATACCCACAATTTTGGGATTCCAGTGCGATTTATAATGACCGTAAAAACCTAATATATATGTTTCAGATATATGACCAAAAACTTGTCGTTTTCACGTTTTATTGTCGTTTACATGAGCCATTGCCCAATGTTTTCGGATTTTAGGAAAATTTACAAGGACCACAAGACCCGATACATGTCTGAGAGATATGACCAAAAAATCATCCTTTTCGTGCTTTATGGCCATTTTCATGAGCTATTGCCCACATATTTGGGGTTTCAGGGCGATTTACAATGATAGCGAGACCCTATAAAAGTTTGAGAGATATGACCAAAAACTCGTTGTTTTCGCGTTTTATGGCCGTTTTCATGAGCTATTGCACACAGATTTGGGGCTCCAAGAAGAGTTACAGCGATAGTGAGACCCGGTAAATGTTTAAGTCATTTCACAAAAAACACGTCTTGTTCGTGTTTTATGGCTGTTTTCATGAGCGATTGACCATGGTTATGGGGTTCCAGAGCGCACCTGATACATGTTTCGCAGTTAAGACCAAAAACTCGTCGTTTTCGCATTGAGGACCATTTTCATGAGCTATTGCCCTTGGTTTTAGGGTTCATGGGCGATTTATAACGACGATAAGACCCGATAAATGTTTTTGAGGTATGACAAAAAAACACGTCATTTTAGTGTTTTATGGTCGTTTTCATGAGCTATTGCCCACAGCTATGGGGTTCCAGGGTGCTTTACAATGACCGTGAGAACTCATAGATGTTTGCGATATATGACCATATGACCAAAAACTCGCTTTTTTCACGTTTTATGGTCGTTTTCATGAGCTATTGCCCACAGTTTTGGGGTTTTAAGGCGATATACGATGAACGTAAGACCCAAATGTTTTTTATCGATATGAGCAAAAAATCACCATTTTCATCTTTTATGGCTGTTTTCATGAGCTAATACCCACAATTTTGGGATTCCAGTGCGATTTATAATGACCGTAAAAACCTAATATATATGTTTCAGATATATGACCAAAAACTTGTCGTTTTCACGTTTTATTATCGTTTACATGAGCCATTGCCCAATGTTTTCGGATTTTAGGAAAATTTACAAGGACCACAAGACCCGATACATGTCTGAGAGATATGACCAAAAAATCATCCTTTTCGTGCTTTATGGCCATTTTCATGAGCTATTGCCCACATATTTGGGGTTTTAGGGCGATTTACAATGATAGCGAGACCCTATAAAAGTTTGAGAGATATGACCAAAAACTCGTTGTTTTCGCGTTTTATGGCCGTTTTCATGAGCTATTGCACACAGATTTGGGGCTCCAAGAAGATTTACAGCGATAGTGAGACCAGGTAAATGTTTAAGTCATTTCACAAAAAACACGTCGTTTTCGTGTTTTATGGCTGTTTTCATGACCGATTGACCATGGTTATGGGGTTCCAGAGTGCACCTGATACATGTTTCGCAGTTAAGGACCAAAAACTTGTCGTTTTCGCATTGAGGACCATTTTCATGAGCTATTGCCCTTCGTTTTAGGGTTCATGGGCGATTTATAACGACGATAAGACCCGATAAATGTTTTTGAGGTATGACAAAAAAACTCGTCATTTTAGTGTTTTATGGCCATTTTCATGAGCTATTGCCCACAGCTATGGGGTTCCAGGGTGATTTACAATGACCGTGAGAACTGATAGATGTTTGCGATATATGACCATATGACCAAAAACTCGTTTTTTTCACGTTTTATGGTCGTTTTCATGAGCTATTGCCCACAGTTTAGGGGTTTTAAGGCAATATACGACGAACGTAAGACCCAAATGTTTTTTATCGATATGAGCAAAAACTCCCCATTTCATCTTTTATGGCTGTTTTCATGAGCTAATACCCACAATTTTGGGGTTATAGGGCGATTTCCAATGACCGTAAAAACCTAATATATATGTTTGAGATATAAATTTGTCGTTTTCGTATTTTACGGCCATTTTCATGAGCTATTGCCCACACTTTTGGGGTTCCAGGGCAATTTACAAGGATCGCAAGACCCGATACATGTTTGAGAGATATGACAAAAAATCGTCCTTTTCGTGCTTTATGGCCATTTTCATGAGTTATTGCCCACAGATTTGGCGTTTCAGCGCGATTTACAATGATAGCGAGACCCTACAAAAGTTTGACAGATATGACCAAAAACTCGTCGTTTTAGCGTTTTATGGCCGTTTTTCATGAGCTATTGCCCATAGATTTAGGGCTCCTAGACGATTGACAACGCTAGTGAAACCCGGTAAATGTTTAGGACATTTCACAAAAAACATATTGTTTCCATGTTTTATGGAAGATTACATGAGCAATTGCCCGTGGTTTTGGGGTTCCAGAGCGCATTTGATACATGTTTGGGAGTTACCAAAAACTCATCGTTTTCGCATTGAGGGCTGTTTTCATGAGCTATTGCCCTTAGTTTTGGGTTCCAGGGCGATTTACAACGATCAGAAGACCCGATAAATGTTTTTGAGGTATGACAAAAAACTCGTCATTTTAGTGTCTTATGGCCGTTTTCATTAGCCATTACCCACATCTTTGGGGTTCCATGGTGATTTACAACGACCGTGAGAACCGATACATGTTTGTGATATACGAGCAAAACTGATTGTTTTCACGTATTATGGTCGTTTTCATGAGCTATTGCCCACATTTTTGGATTTTTAGGGCGATATACGACGAACGTAAGACCCAAATGGTTTTGATCGACATGAGCCAAACTCGCCATTTTCGTGTTTTATGGCTGTTTTCATGAGTGAATACCCACAATTTTGGGGGTTCCAGTGCGATTTATAATGACCGTAAAAACCTGATACATGTTTCAGATATATGACGAAAAACTTGTCGTTTTCACGTTTTATTGTCGTTTACATGACCATTGCCCAATGTTTTTGGATTTTAGGAAAATTTACAAGGACCACAAGACCCGATACATGTCTGAGAGATATGACCAAAAAATCATCATTTTCGTGCTTTATGGCCATTTTCATGAGCTATTGCCCACATATTTGGGGTTTTAGGGCGATTTACAATGATAGCGAGACCCTATAAAAGTTTGAGAGATATGACCAAAAACTTGTTGTTTTCGCGTTTTATGGCCGTTTTCATGAGCTATTGCACACAGATTTGGGGCTCCAAGAAGATTTACAGCGATAGTGAGACCCGGTAAATGTTTAAGTCATTTCACAAAAAAACACGTCGTTTTCGTGTTTTATGGCTGTTTTCATGAGCGATTGACCATGGTTATGGGGTTCCAGAGTGCACCTGATAGATGTTTCACAGTTAAGACCAAAAACTTGTCGTTTTCGCATTGAGGACCATTTTCATGAGCTATTGCCCTTGGTTTTAGGGTTCATGGGCGATTTATAACGACGATAAGACCCGAAAAATGTTTTTGAGGTATGACAAAAAAACTCGTCATTTTAGTGTTTTATGGTCGTTTTCATGAGCTATTGCCCACAGCTATAGGGTTCCAGGGTGATTTACAATGACCGTGAGAACTGATAGATGTTTGCGATATATGACCATATGACCAAAAACTCGTTTTTTCACGTTTTATGGTCGTTTTCATGAGCTATTGCCCACAGTTTTGGGGTTTTAAGGCAATATACAACGAACGTAAGACCCAAATGTTTTTTATCGATATGAGCAAAAACTCCCCATTTTCATCTTTTATGGCTGTTTTCATGAGCTAATATCCACAATTTTGGGGTTATAGGGCGATTTCCAATGACCCTAAAAACCTAATATATATGTTTGAGATATAAATTTGTCGTTTTCGTATTTTACGGCCATTTTCATGAGCTATTGCCCACACTTTTGGGGTTCCAGGGCAATTTACAAGGATCGCAAGACCTGATACATGTTTGAGAGATATGACAAAAAATCGTCCTTTTCGTGCTTTATGGCCATTTTCATGAGTTATTGCCCACAGATTTGGCGTTTCAGCGCGATTTACAATGATAGCGAGACCCTACAAAAGTTTGACAGATATGACCAAAAACACTCGTCGTTTTAGCGTTTTATGGCCGTTTTCATGAGCTATTGCCCATAGATTTAGGGCTCCTAGACGATTGACAACGATAGTGAAACCCGGTAAATGTTTAGGACATTTCACAAAAAAACATGTTGTTTCCATGTTTATGGACGTTTTCATGAGCAATTGCCCGTGGTTTTGGGGTTCCAGAGCGCACTTGATACATGTTTGGGAGTTACCAAAAACTCATCGTTTTCGCATTGAGGGCTGTTTTCATGAGCTATTGCCCTTGGTTTTGGGTTCCAGGGCAATTTACAACGATCAGAAGACCCGATAAATGTTTTTGAGGTATGACAAAAAAACTCTTCATTTTAGTGTCTTATGGCCGTTTTCATGAGCCATTACCCACATATTTGGGGTTCCATGTTGATTTACAACGACCGTGAGAACCGATACATGTTTGTGATATACGAGCAAAAACTGATTGTTTTCACGTATTATGGTCGTTTTCATGAGCTATTGCCCACAGTTTTGGAGTTTTAGGGCGACGAACGTAAGACCCAAATGGTTTTGATCGACATGAGCCAAACTCGCCATTTTCGTGTTTTATGGCTGTTTTCATGAGCGAATACCCACAATTTTGGGGTTCGAGTGCGATTTATAATGACCGTAAAAACCTGATACATGTTTCAGATATATGACGAAAAACTTGTCGTTTTCACGTTTTATTGTCGTTTATATGAGCCATTGCCCAATGTTTTTGGATTTTAGGAAAATTTACAAGGACCACAAGACCCGATACATGTCTGAGAGATATGACCAAAAAATCATCCTTTTCGTGCTTTATGGCCATTTTCATGAGCTATTGCCCACATATTTGGGGTTTCAGGGCGATTTACAATGATAGCGAGACCCTATAAAAGTTTGAGAGATATGACCAAAAACTCGTCGTTTTCGCGTTTGATGGCCGTTTTCATGAGCTATTGCACACAGATTTGGGGCTCCAAGAAGATTTACAGCGATAGTGAGACGCGGTAAATGTTTAAGTCATTTCACAAAAAACACGTCGTTTTCGTGTTTTATGGTTGTTTTCATGAGCGATTGACCATGGTTATGGGGTTCCAGAGCGCACCTGATACATGTTTCGCAGTTAAGACCAAAACCACGTCGTTTTTGCATTGAGGACCATTTTCATGAGCTATTGCCCTTGGTTTTAGGGTTCATGGGCGATTTTATAACGACGATAAGACCCAATAAATGTTTTTGAGGTATGACAAAAAAACTCGTAATTTTAGTGTTTTATGGCCGTTTTCATGAGCTATTGCCCACGGCTATGGGGTTCCAGGGTGATTTACAATGACCGTGAGAACTGATAAATGTTTGCGATATATGACCAGATGACCAAAAACTCGTTTTTTCACGTTTTATGGTCGTTTTCATGAGCTATTGCCCACAGTTTTGGGGTTTTAAGGCAATATACGACGAACGTAAGACCCAAATGTTTTTTATCGATATGAGCAAAAACTAACCATTTTCATCTTTTATGGCTGTTTTCATGAGCTAATACCCACAATTTTGGGGTTATAGGGCGATTTCCAATGACCGTAAAAACCTAATATATATGTTTGAGATATAAATTTGTCGTTTTCGTATTTTACGGCCATTTTCATGAGCTATTGCCCACACTTTTGGGGTTCCAAGGCAATTTACAAGGATCGCAAGACCCGATACATGTTTGAGAGATATGACAAAAAATCGTCCTTTTCGTGCTTTATGGCCATTTTCATGAGTTATTGCCCATAGATTTGGCGTTTCAGCGCGATTTACAATGATAGCGAGACCCTACAAAAGTTTGACAGATATGACCAAAAACTCGTCGTTTTAGCGTTTTATGGCCGTTTTCATGAGCTATTGCCCATAGATTTAGGGCTCCTAGACGATAGACAACGATAGTGAAACCCGGTAAATGTTTAGGACATTTCAAAAAAACATGTTGTTTCCATGTTTTATGGACGATTTCATGAGCAATTGCCCGTGGTTTTGGGGTTCCAGAGCGCACTTGATACATGTTTGGGAGTTACCAAAAACTCATCGTTTTCGCATTGAGGGATGTTTTCATCAGCTATTGCCCTTAGTTTTGGGTTCCAGGGCGATTTACAACGATCAGAAGACCCGATAAATGTTTTTGAGGTATGACAAAAAAACTTGTCATTTTAGTGTCTTATGGCCGTTTTCATGAGCCATTACCCACATCTTTGGGGTTCCATGGTGATTTACAACGACCGTGAGAACCGATACATGTTTGTGATATACGAGCAAAAACTGATTGTTTTCACGTATTATGGTCGTTTTCATGAGTTATTGCCCACAGTTTTGGAGTTTTAGGGCGATATACGACGAACGTAAGACCCAAATGGTTTTGATCGACATGAGCCACACTCTCCATTTTCGTGTTTTATGGCTTTTTTCTTGAGCGAATACCCACAATTTTGGGGTTCCAGTGCGATTTATAATGACCGTAAAAACCTGATACATGTTTTAGATATATGACGAAAAACTTGTCGTTTTTACGTTTTATTGTCGTTTACATGAGCCATTGCCCAATGTTTTTGGATTTTAGGAAAATTTACAAGGACCACAAGACCCGATACATGTCTGAGAGATATGACCAAAAAATCATCCTTTTCGTGCTTTATGGCCATTTTCATGAGCTATTGCCCACATATTTGGGGTTTCAGGGCGATTTACAATGATAGCGAGACCCTATAAAAGTTTGAGAGATATGACCAAAAACTCGTCGTTTTCGCGTTTTATGGCCGTTTTCATGAGCTATTGCACACAGATTTGGGGCTCCAAGAAGATTTACAGCGATAGTGAGACCCGGTAAATGTTTAAGTCATTTCACAAAAAACACGTCGTTTTCGTGTTTTATGGCTGTTTTCATGAGCGATTGACCATGGTTATGGGGTTCCAGAGCGCACCTGATACATGTTTCGCAGTTAAGACCAAAACCTCGTCGTTTTCGCATTGAGGACCATTTTCATGAGCTATTGCCCTTGGTTTTAGGGTTCATGGGCGATTTATAACGACGATAAGACCCAATAAATGTTTTTGAGGTATGACAAAAAAACTCGTAATTTTAGTGTTTTATGGCCGTTTTCATGAGCTATTGCCCACGGCTATGGGGTTCCAGGGTGATTTACAATGACCGTGAGAACTGATAAATGTTTGCGATATATGACCAGATGACCAAAAACTCGTTTTTTCACGTTTTATGGTCGTTTTCATGAGCTATTGCCCACAGTTTTGGGGTTTTAAGGCAATATACGACGAACGTAAGACCCAAATGTTTTTTATCGATATGAGCAAAAACTAACCATTTTCATCTTTTATGGCTGTTTTCATGAGCTAATACCCACAATTTTGGGGTTATAGGGCGATTTCCAATGACCGTAAAAACCTAATATATATGTTTGAGATATAAATTTGTCGTTTTCGTATTTTACGGCCATTTTCATGAGCTATTGCCCACACTTTTGGGGTTCCAAGGCAATTTACAAGGATCGCAAGACCCGATACATGTTTGAGAGATATGACAAAAAATCGTCCTTTTCGTGCTTTATGGCCATTTTCATGAGTTATTGCCCATAGATTTGGCGTTTCAGCGCGATTTACAATGATAGCGAGACCCTACAAAAGTTTGACAGATATGACCAAAAACTCGTCGTTTTAGCGTTTTATGGCCGTTTTCATGAGCTATTGCCCATAGATTTAGGGCTCCTAGACGATAGACAACGATAGTGAAACCCGGTAAATGTTTAGGACATTTCAAAAAAACATGTTGTTTCCATGTTTTATGGACGATTTCATGAGCAATTGCCCGTGGTTTTGGGGTTCCAGAGCGCACTTGATACATGTTTGGGAGTTACCAAAAACTCATCGTTTTCGCATTGAGGGATGTTTTCATGAGCTATTGCCCTTAGTTTTGGGTTCCAGGGCGATTTACAACGATCAGAAGACCCGATAAATGTTTTTGAGGTATGACAAAAAAACTTGTCATTTTAGTGTCTTATGGCCGTTTTCATGAGCCATTACCCACATCTTTGGGGTTCCATGGTGATTTACAACGACCGTGAGAACCGATACATGTTTGTGATATACGAGCAAAAACTGATTGTTTTCACGTATTATGGTCGTTTTCATGAGTTATTGCCCACAGTTTTGGAGTTTTAGGGCGATATACGACGAACGTAAGACCCAAATGGTTTTGATCGACATGAGCCACACTCTCCATTTTCGTGTTTTATGGCTTTTTTCTTGAGCGAATACCCACAATTTTGGGGTTCCAGTGCGATTTATAATGACCGTAAAAACCTGATACATGTTTTAGATATATGACGAAAAACTTGTCGTTTTTACGTTTTATTGTCGTTTACATGAGCCATTGCCCAATGTTTTTGGATTTTAGGAAAATTTACAAGGACCACAAGACCCGATACATGTCTGAGAGATATGACCAAAAAATCATCCTTTTCGTGCTTTATGGCCATTTTCATGAGCTATTGCCCACATATTTGGGGTTTCAGGGCGATTTACAATGATAGCGAGACCCTATAAAAGTTTGAGAGATATGACCAAAAACTCGTCGTTTTCGCGTTTTATGGCCGTTTTCATGAGCTATTGCACACAGATTTGGGGCTCCAAGAAGATTTACAGCGATAGTGAGACCCGGTAAATGTTTAAGTCATTTCACAAAAAACACGTCGTTTTCGTGTTTTATGGCTGTTTTCATGAGCGATTGACCATGGTTATGGGGTTCCAGACCGCACCTAATACATGTTTCGCAGTTAAGACCAAAACCTCGTCGTTTTCGCATTGAGGACCATTTTCATGAGCTATTGCCCTTGGTTTTAGGGTTCATGGGCGATTTATAACGACGATAAAACCCGATAAATGTTTTTGAGGTATGACAAAAAAACTCGTAATTTTAGTGTTTTATGGCCGTTTTCAGGAGCTATTGCCCACAGCTATGGGGTTCCAGGGTGATTTACAATGACCGTGAGAACTGATAGATGTTTGCGATATATGACCATATGACCAAAAACTCGTTTTTTTCACGTTTTATGGTCGTTTTCATGAGCTATTGCCCACAGTTTTGGGGTTTTAAGGCGATATACGACGAACGTAAGACCCAAATGTTTTTATCGATATGAGCAAAAACTCACCATTTTCATCTTTTATGGCTGTTTTCATGAGCTAATACCCACAATTTTGGGGTTATAGGGCGATTTCCAATGACCGTAAAAACCTAATATATATGTTTGAGATATAAATTTGTCGTTTTCGTATTTTACGGCCATTTTCATGAGCTATTGCCCACACTTTTGGGGTTCCCAGGCAATATACAAGGATCGCAAGACCCGATACATGTTTGAGAGATATGACAAAAAATTGTCCTTTTCGTGCTTTATGGCTATTTTCATGAGTTATTGCCCACAGATTTGGCGTTTCAGCGCGATTTACAATGATAGCGAGACCCTATAAAAGTTTGACACATATGACCAAAAACTCGTCGTTTTCGCGTTTTATGGCCGTTTTCATGAGCTATTGCCCACAGATTTTGGGCTCCTAGACGATTTACAACGATAGTCAGACCTGGTAAATGTTTAGGACATTTCACAAAAAACACGTCGTTTCCATGTTTTATGGACGTTTTCATGAGCTATTGCCCGTGGTTTTGGGGTTCCAGAGCGCACTTGATACATGTTTGGGAGTTAAGACCAAAAACTCATCGTTTTCGCATTAAGGACCGTTTTCATGAGCTATTGCCCTTGGTTTTGGGGTTCTAGGGCGATTTACAACGACCATAAGACCCGATAAATGTTTTTGAGGTATGACAAAAAACTCGTCATTTTAGTGTTTTAAGGCCGTTTTCATGAGACATTGCCCACATCTTTGGGGATCCATGGTAATTTACAACGACCATGAGAATCGATACATGTTTGCGATATATGAGCAAAAACTGATTGTTTTCACGTATTATGGTCATTTTCATGAGCTATTGCCCACAATTTTGGAGTTTTAAGGCGATATATGATGAACGTAAGACCCAAATGGTTTCGATCGACATGAGGCAAAAACTGATTGTTTTCACATTTTATGGCCATTTTCATGAGCTATTGCCCACACTTTCAGGGTTCCAGGGCAATTTACAAGGATCGCAAGACCCGATACATGTTTGAGAGATATGACAAAAAAATCGTCCTTTTCGTGCTTTATGGCCATTTTCATGAACTATTGCCCACGGATTTGGCGTTTCAGGGCGATTTACAATCATAGCGAGACCCTATAACAGTTTGAGAGATATGACCAAAAACTCGTTTTTTTCTCGTTTTATGGCCGTTTTCATGAGCTATTGCACACAGATTTGGGGCTCCAAGAAGATTTACAGCGATAGTGAGACCCGGCAAATGTTTAAGTCATTTCGCAAAAAAACACGTCGTTTTCGCGTTTTATGGCTGTTTTCATGAGCTATTGCTCATAGATTTAGGGCTCCAAGATGATTTAAAACGATAGTGAGACCCGGTAAATGTTTCAGACATTTCACCAAAAACACATTGTTTCCATGTTTTATGGACGTTTTCATTAGCTATTGCCCGCGGTTTTGGGGTTCCAGAGCGCACTTGATACATGTTTGGGAGTTAACACCAAAACCTCATCATTTTCGCATTGAGGGCCGTTCTCATGAGCTATTTCCATTGGTTTTGGGGTTTCAGGGCGATTTACAACGACCATAAGACCCGATAAATGTTTTTGAGGCATGACAGAAAACTCGTCACTTTAGTGTTTTATGGTCGTTTTCATGTGCTATTGCCCACAGCTTTGGGGTTCTAGGGTGATGTACAATGAATGTGTGAACCGATACATGTTTGCGATATATGACCAAAAACTCGTCATTTTCACGTTTTATGGTCGTTTTCATGAGCTAGTGCCCACTGTTTTCGGGTTTTAGGCCGATTTACAAGGACCGCAAGACCCGATACATGTCTGAGAGATATGACCAAAAAATCGTCCTTTTCGTGCTTTATGGCAATTTTCATGAGCTATTGCCCACAGATTTGGGGTTTCAGGGCGATTTACAATGATAGCGAGACCCTATAAAAGTTTGAGAGATATGACCAAAAACTCGTCGTTTTCGCGTTTTATGGCCGTTTTCATGAGCTATTGCACACAAATTTGGGGCTCCAAGACGATTTACAATGATAGTGAGACCCGGTAAATGTTTAAGACATTTCACCAAAAACACGTCGTTTTCGTGTTTTATGGCTGTTTTCATGAGCGATTGCCCACGGTTTTGGGGTTCCAGAGCCCACATGATACATGTTTGGCAGTTAAAACCAAAAAATCGTCGTTTTTCGCATTGAGGACCATTTTCATGAGCTATTGTCATTGGTTTTAGGGTTCTAGGGCGTTTTAAAATAACCATAAGACCCAATAAATGTTTTTGAGGTATGACAAAAAACTCGTCATTTTAGTGTTTTATGGCCGTTTTCATGAACTATTGCCCACAGCTATAGGGTTCCAGGGTGATTTACAACGACCGTGAGAACTGATACATGTTTGCGATATATGACCAAAAACTCATTTTTTTCACGTTTTATGGTCATTTTCATGAGCTATTGCCCTCAATTTTGGGGTTTTAGGGCGATATACGACGAACGTAGGAGCCAAATGTTTTTTATCGATATGAGCAAAAATACGCCATTTTCATCTTTTGTGGCTGTTTTCATGAGCTAATACCCACAATTTTGGGGTTATAGTGCGATTTCCAATGACCATAAAAACCTGATATATATCTTTGAGATATATGAGCAAACATTTATCGTTTTCACATATTATGGCCATTTTCATGAGGTATGGCCCACACTTTTGGGGTTCCAGGCCAATTTACAAGGACCGCAAGACCCGCTACATGTTTGAGAGATATGACGAAAAATCGTCCTTTTCGTGCTTTATGGCCATTTTCATGAACTATTGCCCACATATTTTGGGTTTCAGGGCGATTTACAATGATAGCGAGACCCTATAAAAGTTTGAGAGATATGACCAAAAACTCATCGTTTTCGCGTTTTATGGCCGTTTTCATGAGCTATTGCCCTCAGATTTGTGGCTCCAATACGATTTACAATGGTAGTGAGACTCGGTTAATGTTTAAGACATTTCACCAAAAACACGTCGTTTTTGTGTTTTATGGCCGTTTTCATGAGCTATTACCCACGGTTTTGGGGGTTCCAGAGCGCACTTGATACATGTTTGGGAGTTAAGACCAAAAACTTATCGTTTTAACATTGAGGGGTGTTTTCATGAGCTGTTGCCCTTGGTTTTGGGGTTCCAGGGCGATTTACAACGACCATAAGACCCGATAAATGTTTTTGAGTTATGAAAAAAATCTCGTCACTTTAGTGTTTGATGGTCGTTTTCATGAGCTATTGCCCAATGTTTTCGGCTTTTAGGGCGATTTACAAGGACCGCACGACCCGATACATGTCTGAGAGATATGACCAAAAAATCGTCCTTTTCATGCTTTATGGCCATTTTCATGAGCTATTACCCACAGATTTGGGGTTTCAGGGGGATTTACAATGATAGCAAGACCCTATAAAAGTTTGAAAGATATGACCAAAAACTCGTCGTTTTCCGCGTTTTATGGATGTTTTCATGAGCTATTGTGCACAAATTTGGGGCTCCAAGACGATTTACAACGATAGTGAGACCCGGTAAATGTTTAAGACATTCACTACCAGGAAACAACTATTCTGTGGCGCACCTTTTTTCAACATTTGTGGCGCATTTCCTAGTCGCCACTGATACCTCGCCACTAATAACTAACTTTAGTGGCGCATTTCAAAATGCGCCATGGAAGTCTGAAACTTCAGTGGCGCATATGGCCAATATGCACCACAGAAGTTTTTTTCCAAAATTCAAAAAAAAAGGCAGGCCAGGAAAAAAACTTCTATGGCGCATATGGCCAATATGCGCCACAGATTGTTTTTTCAAATTTAAAAAAAAAACCCAGGCTAGATCAAGATCTGGCCGGAGTTGGTGGTGGTGGTGGCTGGTGGTGGTGGTGGTGGCTGGAGGAGGGCTAGGAGGAGGTTGCCGGAGTTGGTGGTGGAGGAGGAGGAGGAGGTTGCCGGAGTTGGTGGTGGTGGAGGAGGAGGAGGTCGCCAAAGTTGGTGGTGGAAGAGGAGGAGAAGGAGGTCACCGAAGTGGTGGTGGAGGAGGAGGAGGTCGCCGGAGTTGGTGGTGGAGGAGGAGGTCACCGGAGGTCACCGGAGTTGGTGGTGGAGGAGGAGGAGGAGGAGGAGGAGTAGGAGGTGGTGGTCGTCGCCGGAGTTGGTGGTGGAGGAGGAGGAGGAGGAGGAGGAGGGTGAGGAGGAGGAGGAGGAGGAGGAGGAGGAAGATTGGGGAGGGGAGAAGTGTGGAGGTGAGGAGAAGTGGGGAGGGGAGAAGAAGTGGGGAGGGGGATAAAAAGGAATAAGGGAGGAAGAAGGGCGCTGGCGGGATTCAAATTTCAAATCCCGCCCAAGACTTCTGTGGGGCATATGGGGGAAATGCGCCACAGAAGTTTCTCCCCCTTTTTTATTTTTTTACAGGAAAAAATCTTCAGTCTGCCATAACTTTTTACTCTTTTGGAATTTGGGGAATCTACAATATCTTCAACAACTTCCAGCGATTGAAATCGAGTAGAAAATTTCGAGACGAACATTTCGAGCCGTTTTACCGTGCCATGACCTATTTTTGCAAAATACATCGAAATTTATGCTTTTTACATCAAAATATGCTTGTTCTGTGGCGCATACACCTACATGCGCCACAGAAACATCACTTTCTGTGGCGCATATGGACACATGCGCCACAGAAGTTTCTCCCACTTTTTTTGCTGCTTGGCCCCATCAACCTTCTGTGGCGCATATGTCTATATGCGCCACAGAAGTTTGGCACTTCAGTGGCGCACACAAAAATATGCGCCACAGAAATATGGACTTTTGTGGCGCATATTGGTTTCGTGCGCCACTGAAGTGCCAAACTTCTGTGGCGCATTGTTTCTAGTGCGCCACTGATATATCTCTGTGGCGCATATTTTTACATATGCGCCACGGAATATCTTGTATATCTATAAGCTGTTTCCTAGTAGTGATTTCACCAAAAACACGTCGTTTTCGTGTTTTATGGTTGTTTTCATGAGCGATTGCCCTCGGTTTTGGGGATCCAGAGCGCACCTGATACATGTTTGGCAGTTATGACCAAAAACTTGTCGTTTTCGCATTAAGGACCATTTTCATGAGCTATTGTCGTTGGTTTTAGGGTTCTAGGGCGATTAACAATGACCATAAGACCCGATAAATGTTTTTGAGGTATGACAAAAAAAACTCGTCATTCATGAGCTATTCCCACAGCTATGGGGTTCCATGGTGATTTACAACGACCGTGAGAACTGATACATGTTTGCGATATATGACCAAAAACTCATTTTCTTCACGTTTTATGGTCGTTTTCATGAGCTATTGCCCACAATTTTGGGGTTTTTGGGCGATATACGACGAACGTAGGACCCAATTGTTTTCTATCGATATGAGCAAAAACTCGCCATTTTCATCTTTTATGGCCGTTTTCATGAGCTAATACCCAAAATTCAAAAAAAAGGCGGGCCAGGAAAAAAACTTCTGTGGCGCATATGGCCAATATGCGCCACAGAATTTTTTTTCAAATTTCAAAAAAAAACCCGGGCCAGATCTAGATCTGGCCGGAGTTGGTGGTGGTGGTGGCTGGAGGAGGGCTAGGAGGAGGAGGTTGCCGGAGTTGGTGGTGCTGGAGGAGGAGGAGGTCGCCGGAGTTGGTGGTGGAAGAGGAGGAGAAGGAGGTCGCCGAAGTGGTGGTGGAGGAGGAGGAGGTCGCCGGAGTTGGTGGTGGAGGAGGAGGTCACCGGAGTTGGTGGTGGTGGAGGAGGAGGAGGAGGGGGAGGAGGAGGAGGAGGAGGAGGAGGAGTGGGGAGGGGAGAAGTGTGGAGGGGAGGAGAAGTGGGGAGGGGAGAAGAAGTGGGGAGGGGGATAAAAAGGAATAAGGGAGGGAGAAGGGCGCCGACAGGATTCAAATTTCGAATCCCGCCCAAGACTTCTGTGGCACATATGGGGGAAATGCGCCACAGAAGTTTCTCCCCCTTTTTTATTTTTTTACAGGAAAAAATCTTCAGTCTGCCATAACTTTTCACTCTTTTGGAATTTGGGGAATCTACAAAATCTTCAACAGCTTCCAGCGGTTGAAATCGAGTAGAAAATTTCGAGACGAACATTTCGGTTAATGTTTAAGACATTTCACCAAAAACACGTCGTTTTCGTGTTTTATGGCCGTTTTCATGAGCTATTACCCACGGTTTTGGGGTTCCAGAGCACACTTGATACATGTTTGGGAGTTAAGACCAAAAACTCATCGTTTTCACATTGAGGGGCGTTTTCATGAGCTGTTGCCCTTGGTTTTGGGGTTCCAGGGCGATTTACAACGACCAAAAGACCCGATAAATGTTTTTGAGTTATGAAAAAAAACTTGTCATTTTAGTGTTTTATGGCCGTTTTCATGAGCTATTGCTCACAGCTTTGGGGTTCTAGGGTGATTTACAACGACCATAAGAACCGATACATGTTTGCGATATATGAGCAAAAACTGATTGTTTTCACGTTTTATGGTCGTTTTCATGAGATATTGCCCAAAGTTTTGGAGTTTTAGGGCGATATACGACGAACGTACGACCCAAATGTTTTTCATCGATATGAGCAAAAACTCGCCATTTTCCTGTTTTATGGCTATTTTCATGAGCGAATACCCACAATTTTGGGGTTCTAGTGCGATTTATAATGACCGAAAAAACCTAATACATGTTTTACATATATGACCAAAAACTTGTCGTTTTCCCATTTTATGGCCATTTTCATGAGCTATTGCCCACACTTTTGGGCTTCCAGGACGATTTACAAGTACCGTAAGACCTGATACATGTCTGAGAGATATGACCAAAAAATCGTCCTTTTCGTGCTTTATGGACATTTTTATGAGCTATTGCCCACAGATTTGGGGTTCCAAGGCGATTTACAAGTACCGTAAGACCTGATACATGTCTGAGAGATATGACCAAAAAATCGTCCTTTTCGTGCTTTATGGACATTTTTATGAGCTATTGCCCACAGATTTGGGGTTTCAGGGCGATTTAGAATGATAGCGAGACCCTATAAAAGTTTGAGAGATATGACCAAAAACTCGTCATTTTCGCGTTTTATGGACGTTTTCATGAGCGATTGCCCACGGTTTTGGGGGTTCCAGAGCGCACCTGATACATGTTTGGCAGTTAAGACCAAAAACTCATCGTTTTCGCATTTAGGACCATTTTCATGAGCTATGGCCCTTGGTTTTAGGGTTTCAGGGCGATTTACAACGACCATAAGACCCGATAAATGTTTTTGAGGTATGACAAAAAACTCGTCATTTTAGTGTTTTATGGCCATTTTCATGAGTGATGTCTACGCACTTCTATTCTTGTAGATAGTTGTTGGGCCTCCAAGTGCAGAGGTTTGTAGAACAGCAGCAAGTTTTCCCTTAAGTGGATCACCCAAGGTTTATCGAACTCAGGGAGGAAGTGGTCAAATGTATCCCCTCTCAAGCAATCCTGCAATCAAGATACAGGAAGTCTCTTGTGTCCCCAACACACTCAATACACTTGCCAGGTGTATAGGTGCACTAGTTCGGCGAAGAGATAGTGAAATACAAGTGGTATGGATAATTATAAATGGTAACGGTGCAAGAAAATAGCTTGCTAGCGTGGAAAAGACTAAAGTAAAACTGAAATAAAGATGGTAGCAAGCAAACATGTAACAGATCTAGTGGCAAACGGTGTTTCAATGTTTAGAAACAAGGCCTATGGATCATACTTTCACTAGAGAACACTCTCATATAAATATATTCTTCTTTATGATACTACGCTGAACTACTCTTCAGTTGGACACTCTAATTGTTGGTAGGGCTATAACAGCACACCTCAAAGTTCATCTTTCCCATCTAGATAACCCCACACTGTCACCTTGAGTACTAGATGGTTCAAACAAAGACCACAATTTTATAAAGACATCCAACTCCAAATATAACTCATAACAAGTATTTGAAATCTCTAGCCTAAGTGCCACCATGGTGTGCACAGTGTCAACTTCACACACATGGGGAGAGCATAGATCTATTAAAGAACTTGAGTAGCAAGGTAGATCTATAGATTACAAGCTCATGATCTCAATAAGATCATGCATAGACAGAGCGATGAACACATAGCTACCGGTAGAACCCTTAGCCTCGAGAGAGAACTACTCCCTCCTCATCATGGGAATCAGCAATGGTGATGGAGATGGTGGTGGAGACAATGGAGATGGCTCCGGGGGCACTTCCCCATCCCGGCAGGGTGCCGGAACAGAGACTTTCTGTCCCTCGAATCTCCCCTTCGGTGGTGGCGGCGCTGCGGAACTTTTCGTGGCTGCAGGCTTGACTCTTTAGGGTTTTTGCATCGGGAGGCATCTTATAGGCGAAGAGGCAAGGGTCAGTGGGCGTCCAGGGGGCCCACACCACCTGGTGGCGCGACCAGGGCTAGCCCGCGCCACCACATGGTGTGGCCACCCTATGGCCCCTCTCCGTCTCGTCTTCTGGCTCCGTGAGTCTTCTAGTAAAATATCGAATTTGGCTTTTGTCCGGTCCAATTCAGTGAATATTGATTTTCTGACTTTCCTGGAACCAAAAACAGCAGAAAAAAGGCAACTGGCACTGTGGCATCTTATTAATAGGTTAGTCCAAGAAAGTGTATAAAAATACTCCAAAGTGTGGACAAAACATAAGAAAGTAGATAAAAACCAAGCATGGAACATCAAAAATTATGGATACGTTAGCAACGTATCAATATCCCCAAGCTTAACTCCTGCTCGTCCTCGAGTAGGTAAGTGATAAAAAGAAAGAATAATTTTTTAGGTGACATGCACCATCATAAACTTGATCAAAGTAATTGTAAAACATTCAAATTTGGGATCATAGTACTTCAATCAAAACATGAAAGACAAAGTTCTAGCAATAAGACAAAGCAACTATGTTGCAACATGAAAAGGCACAAACAAAAGATTCATGAATAACAATCCTTTGCAAGACGTTTTTTTGTTTCTCATAAAGAAAACATAGCATAATGGCATTCAGCTTGTCCCTCATAGAGTAGCAAACATAAATGCATAGGACACCTTCAAAGTTCATAAGAGTGACTAGATACAAATAGTTTAAAACAAGCAATATCAAAATTATGGATCAATCAATAAGTGTTGGGACAATGCACATAGAACTAAGAATGGCCACTATGCTCTCAAAGTAGGTGCATAAAGATAGAAGGTGGAGACTCAATATAAAAGTGGAAGAAAGGCCTTCATAGAAGGAAGTAGAGATTCAAGTTTCATAAAGAGCTTCCAAAAATTATGGTACTTAATAGCTTTCAGCTCGCATTATCCCTATCATAAGCATCTTGAAGTGATTAAGGTTAAAGTGAACAAACTATGGTGTATATGCTTGACGAAGTATAAGTTCGAAATCTCATGTCCTTTGAATATGAGGTCCGCTCCTCATGCTACTCAAGTTTAGTTACCGGTAAGTTCTTGTCATAGTAAGTACATGTGTATCATAGAGAACCGCCCATGGGGTACCCCTTGCCCGATGATACGGAAGAACCCCCATATCAAAATGACAAGGCAAGCAGACAACGAGCATCTCAGCAATCTTGTTATTTACTATGGGAAAATGGTGCTTTTTTCTCTCTTTCCTCTTTTTCTCATATCTCTTTTTTTCTTTTTCTCTTTTTTCTCAATATCTGACTCTTTTTTTATAAGAAGAATGCTTCATAGATAGCTCATTATGGTTACGCTGCAGGTTTCCACCATGACAGCATGGATTAGACTGGCGGCCCAGGCGTTTCTCTAACACACATACATAACTCCATGGACTTACAAACTCCCCTTTTATTTCACACCGACGACATCCATAAAAAAAAGAGCATGATATCAAATAGGTACAAAGTACCAGTGCAATGTTGAAAGCGTTCCCCATGATAACATGGTTCTGCTAATCCCCAACATATAAGTGTAAGCATATACAACATAGATGACACAATGGTCCAAGTTTATTAGGGGCAAGAAAAGTAAAGTGTGCCATCAAGTTCGCGAGAGCTTTAATCACTAGTTTCTCATAACAAGTTTAATTCGGTAGGTAGATAAAAACATGAATATATTTGGAATAGCAAATGCTAATAGGTAGGTATGGTGGAATCTTTGGAATAACTTGGTTTTATTTGGAGTTGGATGCATGAGTGGAACTCATACTTGGTTATGGAGGCTATTTAAACAATGGGAGCGACCAACTAAGAGAGCAATAATGGCCATAATCATGCCAAGTGACAAAACATCATTGATTAAAGCATAAAGTGATATTACAAGTCGAAAACAAAAGGATCATCAAGGCTATGGTGACTTGGGATAGTCATAACATGGTGTGAGCACGCGCCAAGTCAACCCAAATAAAGCATCAAAGGAGAATACCGCAATATTATGTTTTAATATGATAAAACAACGTATGATTCTTCCAATGCACATTAAGCAATCTCAATTGTTTATAACAAGTCATGCTACAGAAATAATCACTAAGCATAAAGCCAAAACAATACCAAGCATGGCATGACAAAGCATAGGTCACAATCGAAAACAAGCTCCTTTTACCAATTAAGCATGAACTTTCCTACTCTTTTCCAATCCAAACCAAACTTATTTGAAAACCGATGTATGAAAGAGGGGGTCCAACCAATTTATTCAAGCAAACTAAGAAAACCAAGAAAACAAAAACGAAAACGAAAACGAAAAAGGAGACGCTCCAAGAACAACACAATTGTGCATGAAACAATAAAAATGAAGTGTTTGGAAGAAACCTGAGATTTTTATTGATGAAGAAGGGGATGCCTTGGGCATCCCCAAGCTTTGACACTTGTACTTCCTGAATATTTCTTGGGGTGACACGGGGTGGCATCCCCAAGCTTGAACTTTAGTCCATTCTTCATCTCATTACATCATTCTCTCCATACACCTGAAATTTTTCCTTCATACAAAACTTCACACAATCTTTATTAGCAACATTAGTGCACTCAAGATAATAAGTCTTTAGGTTCAGTTTCAATACCAATAAAACTTCCATTAAAACACAAGCTACTATACACTTCCCTCAAAAATCTCAATTCCCCAAAAGAACTCAAAAAGGAACCAACAAGAAGCAAATGCAAATAATGGCAGAAATCTGTCAAAACAGACCAGCATGTAAAAACCATTTTTTCGAAGACCTTTTGTTGCTCAAATCAAAAAGTGTTGAACTAACTAAAGTTATATAACAACCTGGGGCAGAAGCACAAAACTTCACGCCTCAAAACGATGTACAGAGATTTTACACGAATTTTTACTGTGCAGCACAGAAATATGTTTCGGGACGGCAACTTCCCCAATCATTACTTCTCTCTCATTAGAGGTTATTCTTGGCACAAAAATTAAATAAAAAGGATAAGGAGAGGTTATTACTGAAGCAATAACTTCCAAGACTCAACTAAAACTTTTGGGTTATCTCCCAATAAGTACTTCTCTTTAACGCCTTTAAGTTAGGCATGATAGTTTGAGAAGATGCTCACATTAGAAATATGAATTGAAGTAAAAGAGAGCATCAAGAAGCAAATTCAAAGCATATTTAAGTCTAACCCACTTCCTATGCATAGGAGTCTTGTAAAGAAACAAGTCATGAAAGCACAAAGCAACAATCATAGTAAAGCAAAACAAGTGCAACTTCAAGACTTTCAACATAAAGAGGGGAAACTTAATATTATTGAGATGCATAAAACCATGTTTCCCTCTCTCTTAATAACTTTCAGTAGCATGATGAATAAAATTAACAATATAACTATCACAAGAAACATTCTTATCATGAGCCACATGCATAAAAGAATGAATACGCCCCACATAAACATAGTCATTCTTATTAACTGTAGTGGGAGCAAATTCAACAAAATAGCTATCATTATTATTGTCATCACCATAATCATCAAATATAAGAGGCATATTGTAATCATAATTAATTTTCTCCTCAATAGTAGGTGCACTGAAAATATCATATTCATCATTGTAATCATCATATATTGGAGGTTTGGTATCATCATAAGCAATAGAATAGCTATCTTCCAAAGTTGGGGAACTAAAAAGATCATTTTCATAGAAACTAGCTTCCCCAAGCTTAGACTTTTCCATAGCATTAGCAATAATGGTGTCCAAAGAATTCATACTAACAACATTGCTATTAGGATGCAAATAAAGTTCCATAGGTTTTTTAATTTCCTCTTCAAACACTTCATGTCCTAACTCATGATAAATACTATAAAGCTCTCTAATTTTTTTGTTGTTTTCCATTAAGCCTAACTAGTGAAAACAAGAAACAAAAAGACAAAATTGAAGAATCTAAAGGAAATAACTTCGAGCACTCACACCAGAGGATGTGAGTACGTTTTACCTTACCTCCCCGGCAACAGCGCTAGAAAATAGCTTGATGTCTACGCACTTATATTCTTGTAAACCATTGTTGGGCCTCCAAGTGTAGAGGTTTGTAGAACAGCAGCAAGTTTTCCCTTAAGTGGATCACCCAAGGTTTATCGAACTTAGGGAGGAAGTGGTCAAAGGTATTCCCTCTCAAGCAATCCTGCAATCAAGATACAAGAAGTCTCTTGTGTCATCAACACACCCAATACACTTGTCAGGTGTATAGGTGCATGTTGGGGATATACTTTCCGGGTATCCTTACAGATCCTCACTGACTAGGGTGGCCCACTTCGGGTTAGAGCTTTGCTTCACGGGTGGCCCAGTTAGGGAGAGAAGACGGAGTCCAATCCGACTACAGGAAGGCCCCGAAGACTTACCGACTTAGGCCCATAATGTTACTTGTAGTTCAAGATGTACTCTGTAACCAACTCTTAGTCGTAGCCGGATTGATCTCTCCTGTAAACCCTAGGCCAGATATCTATATAAGTCGTCCTAGGGAGAGCCTTTAGGGCACACCTCAATAGTCTACAATCTCAACTCGCACAGGCGAAACCCTTGTAACCCATATTTCGGCTCTGCCGTATTACTGGATTGCTAGCAGGAGTAGGGTCCGTCCAAAGCCGGCGGATTCGAACCTGGGTAAACTTGTGTGATCACCGTCCCGGAACACCGTACGTCTCACACCCCTCTCTCCCGCACGCCTCGAGGACCCCCTCATGGCGTACTTGTCCTCAAACCGATGACAGTTGGCGCCCACCGTGGGGCAAGTGAGCTTCGGATCTGCGTTCCGAGCGGAATCTGCAAGAATCAGAATCGGCGAGACCATCGCCGTCGGTCGCATCCTCTACGCCAGTGATGTCCATCTCATCGTTCTCGACGAGACTTGGATTCCGGCTAGGGAGGTCGTGACTGCCTATACAATCATGTCTTTTCGCGAGATCGATGTTTACATCGGTTTCGCTGAACCTGCCCAACCCACCCTAGCGGTGATGATAGAGGCAGAAGAATCTTCTGGGTCCCCTTTGTCCGCGGAGGCGGCAGAGTTTCGGATCTCAGAAAACCCTAATCCCACCCAGCCCGCACCAGTTACGGAGATGCTGGAGAAATTCGAGCTTGAAGAAGACCTCACGGTCCAAGTCGAATCTAGAGTGGATCTCCCTGGAGAGGCCGGATCCCAGATCGACCCACCCGTGGAAGTCGAAATCCAGGAGGAGCACATCAGCGACACTAATTCCGACTCTGACGATGTCGGACAAACAGGCCTTTCCTTAGGTACACATTAAGATGTATGATACTGCAAGGCGCTAGCGCAGAAGCAATCCTCGAAACCATTAAAAGTTTCGATATGGCTGATCGGGAAAGCCGCAGGTACCTCAGGAAGCACGCATCGCACTTCATCGGATATGTTGGATCCGGATCCGGCTCTGCCGATGCTGGAGAAAACACCGACTCGGTGCTGGAGGCAATTAGAACAAATGCCGACGTTCCCGCATCCTCGGATGAGTCCATGACGTCGGCAGATTTCAAAAAGTTCTCCGTGGAATATGACGACAACTCCAAAGCTGCAGAAGATGGAGAAGCCATGGACGAAGGATCCGGGGAACACTCTCCCAAAGCGCAGGATGATATGGAAGTCGGAGACAATCCCGAAATCTAGATGTCCGAAAGTACCGCTCAGAGCTTGACTCCGGGAAACGGACCCAAAGCCGTCTTTGCTACCGGCGCTGCCAAGAAGGCAAACAAGAAGAACAAGAAGAACAAGACTATGGCAAAAGACCCTCTGACAGAGGAGGTGATAGCCGAGGAACACGAGGAAGACTCGAATGGAGCACTTATCCTAGACGAGCCGAAAAAAGAAGCATCGATGGATGGACACGTGATCACTGAAGGGGCGCGTAAACTCATCGATGCCGCATTAACCACACCTATCCCTACAGCTGCAGAACTTACTGCAGATGAGCTGGACGAAAGGGCCCAAGCCCTAGAAGCGCGTCGTCAACAACTCCTTGATGAAGCCAAAAACATCGAGGTGGAAAAGAAGCGCATGTCAAACAAGGAGTATATGTCCCGTCTACATCAGAAGACACGGAAGCGTCACATAGATGACAACCAATTCCCACGTGTCCGTGTCGTCCTTTTTGGAGATGAGATGGGAAAGCCACAGAAGGAGCGCAATGGAGATTGGGTTTACCCAACACCGGTGCAAAATACCGTGGCAGCTCGCGAAATTCTATCGGCTAATCCAGAACCAGAGGAGATACGTTTGGGTATCAAGCTACTCAATAAGGGACTGGAGTAGCAAAAGGTCGCCCTGTCTGGAAGTCAAAAGCTGGTCTCGGATTCCGACCAATGTCGCACAGATCCGGCATGGGCTGACATAAGATCCACTACGATCGGGCGCAGCATCGTCACCCCGAACGCAGGGAAGACAATTATTCAAGAACCGGATCGTCAGGACATCACCGCAGAACTACACATAACTGGAGCAACGTCGCTCCAGCAGCTGAGAAAGACGCGATCGCTGCACTGATTCCGAGGAATCCTCCCCGAAAAGGAGAAGATAAAGAGAAACGTCGGGAGGAGGATCGTCAAAAAATGCCACCTCCTAGACATGAAAACCGTCCGGCTGAGCCTCACCATGGTGGGAATGACGGACGAAGGAACGACGGAAACCACGCTGGCACAAACCGGCAGGGGGCTCGTCACAGTCAAGAACCTCCCCGGAACCGGGATAATGACGCTCCGGACGGAGGCCGGCGATCAGCCGGAAACAACCCAGGTGCACCACCCTCTCCACAGCACAGTTATCACAACGGCCCCCAAGGAGGTCAGGGAGGACGACATGGCAGGGGAGGTGGCGGCAGAAGCCGAAGTCCGGCTCCAAGGCACCGCAGCCACAGCCGATATTCGGGACGATCCCTTTCCCCAAACGACGCAAGGCACAGGATCAACTCCAACATAGAGGCTCGCCGCTACGAAAACGATGACATGTACGTGGGCCCAAAGTGCTTCGGACCACGCATCAGAGCTACAAAATTCCCGGAAGGATTTGCTATCTCAAGACATATTCAAGCCTACGACGGCATTGCTCGGCCAGACACATGGTTACAGGACTTCTTCCAAGCTTGCTGCATCGCCAAAGGCAGAAACAGCCTGGTCGCAACCTGATATCTCCCACTTATGTTGCGGAAGATGGCACGATCATGGCTCAATGAACTTCCGGCAAACACCATCCACAACTGGAGGACGAGGAGGACGTGGAGGAGGCCGCGGGCGTGGCCGTGGGACATCAAGGGTCCAAGGTAGAGGAGAGCAACAACCAGGCAAAACCTACACTTGGGCCGACATCGCCAATAACCCATGTGTGCATCACTTGGACGCCAATGGGGGCTCGTCCCACACCAACGCTGAATGTCGTTTTAACGACGACATCAAGAGAGATGATACCGTGAGCTACAAAGCTAAGCGGAAGAAGGGAAAGAAAAATCCCGAAAAAGACAAAGAGACCAAGGAAGATTCCGACATGGAGGAAGCCGACGCTTCAAATCCCAAGTCGGAAGGGAAGAAAACTTTTCCTACCAAGAAGGACACTTACGTCACCTTCCTCGGATCTCAACCAGCAAAGGTCAAGAAAGCAGTCCTCCACGAGCTCAACGCAACAGTTCCGGCTGTCCCTGAGTATCTGGACTGGTCGGAAGTGGCAATAATGTTTGACCGCGCTGATCATCCGCCTAAGCTACACAGGCGAGGAAAATACGCCTTAATCGTCAATCCACTTATTGACGGTTATGGTTTCTCCAAGACCCTCATGGACGGTGGTAGCAGCATCAATATTCTCTATGTAGAAACGCTATGCCGGATGAAGATCTCGGAAACACAGCTTAACCATAGCTCTGTGAGTTTTCACGGAGTTGTCCCAGGAAGACAAGTTAACTCCCTGGGAGAGATCACTTTGGATGTTACTTTTGGAACACAAAAAAATTATCGAACGGAGGCACTTTCCTTCGAAGTGGTCCCGTTCAAGAGCGCAGACCACACTATATTCGGACGTCCGGCTTACTGGGATTTTATGGCTCGTTCGTGTTACATTTACAATATGAAGAAAATTCCAGGTCCCAACGGCGTGATCACCATCAGGGGGACCCGAAGAAAGCACGAGAGTGCGAGGATGGAAATGCCGCCTTTGCCGAAGCCGTGCTGCACGCCCAGGAGTACCAGGAGATCAAGAAGAGCATAGATCCGTCCGAGATGCCCACGACGAAGAAGGAGGTGACAAAGCCAAATCCGGAGTTCAAGGCATCAGAAGAGACGAAGACGACGCCATTGAAGGATGATGACCCCTCTAAGGTGACCTAGATAGGCGCAGGCCTAAGTAGCGCATAGGAAAGCGCGCTCGTCAAGTTCCTCCGAGCAAATCAAGATATCTTCGCATGGCAGCCATCTGACATGACCGGAGTACCTAGGGAACTTGCCGATCACTCTCTAAATGTAAACCCGAATGCTAAACCCATAAAACAATCCTTACGACGGTTTGGTGATGAAAAGCATAAGGCAATAGCTAAGGAACTAGCGCGGCTCGAGTTAGCCGGATTCATAGAAGAGGTCATCCATACGGACTGGTCGGCCAACCCTGTAATGGTCCCTAAAAAGGACACCACTGATTTAAGGATGTGTGTTGATTATACTGCGTTGAACAAGGCTTGTCCAAAAGACCCGTTCGCTCTGCCTAGAATTGATCAAGTTATCGATTCTACGGCAGGCTTGGAACTCCTCTGTTTTCTCGACGCATATTCCGGGTATCACCAAATCCGGATGAAGGAATCTGACAAAATCAAGACTTCATTCATAACCCCTTTCGGAACCTTCTGTTATGTTACGATGCCCTTTGGGCTGAAGAACGCAGGAGCTACGTACCAGCGCACGATGCAGCGTTGCCTCCATGATCAACTCGGACGCAATATACATGCATAGGTGGATGATGTCGCGGTCATGTCCAAAAAGAAGGAAACATTGATTTTCGTCTTAGAGGAGCGTTCGCCAATTTACGAAAATACAACATCATGCTTAACCTGAAAAAATGCTTCTTTGGAATACCAGCCGGAAAATTGTTAGGTTTTATCGTGTCTCAACGAGGCATAGAGGTGAACCGTGACAAGATCAAGGCTATTCTCAATATTTCCAGGCCAACTCGCCTGAAGGACGTACAAAGATTAACTGGTTGCTTTGCTGCAGTCAGTTGATTTGTAAGCTGGCTTGGTGAAAGAGCCGCACCATTATACAAACTCCTGAAGAAGACCAAGGATTTTGTCTGGACTGGCGAAGCTGAAGCTGCACTACAAGACCTGAAGAAAGTACTCTCATCTGCTCTTATCCTGGCAGTGCCGGAACCTCAGGAACCGATGTTGCTTTACATTGTTGCGACAAATAGGGTTGTCAGTATAGTTATGGTGGTGGAGAGACCAGAAGAAAATAAGGAGCACCTGGTGCAGCGTCCGACATACTTTGTCAGCGAGGTCCTGACAGAATCAAAACAGCGATATCCGCACTATCAAAAGTTGGCTTACGGTGTTTTTCTAGCATCTCGTAAGTTACGACACTATTTTCAGGAGCATCCAATTACCATGGTGAGCAAAGCTCCCATGAGAGATATAATCAAAAATAGTGATGCCATAGGTCACGTCGCCAAATGGGGTATAGAGCTTGCAGCTTTCGATATTGAGTACAAACCCCGGACAACAATCAAATCCCAGATCCTTGACGACTTTGTCGCTGATTGGACAGAGACCAAGGAGAACATGGTCCTCCCTGAGTCGGAATATTGGACCCTCTTTTTCGATGGGTCCAAGGATCGAGGGGGCTCGGGGGCTGGCATGGTGCTCAAATCACCCCAAGGAGATAAACTTTTATACGTGTTGCAGATCCACTTCACAGCGACAAATAACATTGCCGAGTATGAAGCACTGCTGCATGGAATCCAGATTGCTAAGGATATTGGCATCCGACGTTTGATGTGTTACGGAGATTCGGATCTTGTTGCTCAGCAAGTCTCGGATATTTGTAATGCAAATAAGCACATGGCAGCATATAAGGCTGTCGTGGATGATCTATCTAAATCGTTCGAGGGGTTTGAAGTTCAACACATCCCTCGAGCAGAAAACGAGGAAGCAGATGCACTATCTCGAATAGGCTCTGCGCGGAAAGAGGTTCCGGATGGCGCATTTTTAGAGCACCTCAAAGTTCCCTCGATAAAGGGAGTAGATGAGGAATATCCGACCAAATCCGACTCACCTTTAATAGCAGTTCTGGCCGTAATTCCCAGCTGGACTCAACCCTACCTTGATTACTTGGTAGATGGCAAATTACCCGAAGACGAGGTGCTGAGCCGGCAGATTATCCGACGAGCAAGAGCCTATACTATTGTTAAAGGTGAGCTCCATAAACGGAGTGTTTCTGGGGGTTTTCAGCGCTGTGTATCTCCGGAAGGAGTGGAAATCTTAAGAGAAATCCACGAAAGCGAGTGTGGTCACCACGCTGCAGCCAAATCTTTAGTGGCAAAAGCTTTTCAACATGGTTTTTTCTGGCTTACAGCTGAGGCAGATGCCGAACGATTAGTCAAGACATGCAAAGGCTGCCAAAAGTACGCCAAACAAGCTCATGTTCCGGCTGATCAGCTACGAACAATACCTATAACATGGCCTTTTGCGGTCTGGGGGCTTGATATGGTAGGACCTTTTAAACGAGCTCCAAGTGGATTTACTCACCTCTTACTGATGGTGGATAAATTCACGAAATGGATAGAGGCTAAACCTGTCACTAGTTGTGATGGAGCAACAGCCAAAAGATTTGTCGAGGATGTTATAATCTGGTATGGTTATCCGCATAGCATTATCACGGGACAACGGCAGTAACTTTTCCATGGGAGAGTTGGCTGAATTCTGCGACGAGCAAAATATCCGGCTTGAGATTGCGTCAGTCGCACATCCATAGGCTAATGGACAAGTCGAAAGAGCGAATGGTTTAATTCTACAAGGCCTGAAACCAAGACTCGAAGCACCACGTAGACGTGTTGCGGGGGCTTGGGCAGAGGAACTACCCTCTGTAATTTGGAGTTTGCGAACAACTCCGACCAGGTCAACAGGATATACACCTTTCTTCTTGGTCTATGGCACAGAAGCAGTTCTTCCTAGTGATTTGATTCATACTTCTCCTAGAGTGGCCGCGTATATCGAAGAGGATGCCGAGATTTCTCGACAAAATGATCTCGACTTAGTCGAAGAAGTTCGCGTCGTTGCTGAAATGAGATCTACAGCCTATCAGCAGAAGTTACGCAAGTATCATAGCCAGAGAGTCCGAACTAGATCTTTCAATAAAGGTGATTTGGTTCTTCGGCTTGTGCAACAAAGAAAGCACAAACTTTCCCCAATATGGGAAGGGCCCTTTTTAGTTAGTCGAGTATTGCACAATGGGTCGTACTACTTAACTGACATGAGGCCAGTCAAAGAAAGACCTGCTACTAAGAAGAGAAAGAGAGCTGGCGGCAGTACAAATCCAGATGAATTAGACAGAACATGGAATATTGCTCAGCTACGTCCCTTTTATTCTTAGTTTTATCTTTTTTGTAATCATACATATGTACATGTTCTGTGAGAAATAAAAGTTTTGGTTACCTCAAAGTTTTCCTGAGAAGTTTTTACCATCTTATTTCCTAATGATCATGTCATAGTCGAAAATCCTAGAATGCTTGAAAGTACTTTATGCTCATGTTCGTTCTGGTTTAGATTTCCGATTCTAAAAACTGCTACCTTCGGGTATAACTCTAAAAAACTCTAGTCTTTACTTGGGTTATTTGTCTGATTGCTGATTGCGGGTATCTTCCGAGTAGTGAATTGTTGGTACTGGAAGCCGGCTTTGTTTCCGAGTTTAAACTGGTTTAGCAATTGAGCTCCGTTGCTCGACAAAGTTTCCGGCTGAAGGTTTAGCCTGCTCACGAAAGGGACGAGGCGGAAAGCCAGATAAACGATAAGTAGAGGCGGAAAATTCCAAGTGCTTATGCAAACATTTCAGGCACACAAAAAAATTTAAGACAAAAGTGTTGAATAGATAAAAAACTTAGCACTAGCAAAAGTCATAGTACTTAATATTTACAAAAAACGCATCATGTCTTTCCAGAATAATACATAATTTTCTGATCTATGATGCAGGAGGAGATGAAGGAACTGTCGGATCGCTGGTTACTCTGCCCTGATATCGTGCCGAGATGTCCGGATCTGAGGTGGTCCGTTCATCGTCGGAAACTTCTTCGGCGTCTTCTGGAGGAGGTGGCGGAGTATCCACGCGGGTGAAGAAGGGCACCTCGTAGCTGGTCAGGTCAGCTACGTGGCACCCATATCCGGCGCAGGAGTGCATGATAGCTTGAAGGTCTTGCTCCTGGCCGTCTTCGTCTACTTTGCAGTACCCTTTGGTCACTTGCCATATCTCCATGGTGGCTCATGACCATGGTGAGAGCATTCTGCGCAGCTGTCCGCGCGTAGGATATGTTCCAGTCCTGAACGAGCTGCGCCATCTCCTTGGCCTTCTCCCGCACCTGGAAGTCCAACATGCTTGGAATGTCCGGAATCCTGAGAGACTCGCCAATGTCCTCAAGGGACTGGCGGTAGTCATGAAGAAGATCAATGACTTGGGTAAGCCGGTGAGTGCAGGGTTCGGACGAGGAGGAGTCCGTCAAGTTCAGAGGACCTATACACAAAACAAGGATAAGAAAAACCCGACATTGATGAAAGTCGAAGAAATGATAAGTCAGATAGAGGGAACATACCAAGAATGACGTCGTCAATCTTGGCTTTCTCCTCCCGGAGACTCTAGAGTTCAGCCCGGAGCGCCTGGGAGATATCCTTTTCTCTGCCAACCTCATTCTTGAGGTCCGAGATAACCTTATCTTGAGCGGCAATCTTGAGATCGCGCTCTTCAGTGGCCATGGAGGAGGACTCGAGGACTTGAGCTATGCTTCTTTCATGATCCGCCTTGAGCTTATCCAGCTCTTGGCGAAGTCCCTTATTCTCCACCACTAAGGTTTTGAGGTTCTCGGCCTCTTCAATCATAGCGATGGATTGTTTCACCAACGCTGTAAGTCAAAAAGAACAAAAGTTCAGAAAAATTCGACATTGAAAAAAGCAAAAGACAAGGTTTGAATCTCGAAATGTTTACCTTCGGCTTCATCCTTGGCTACCTTGAGCTCAGGATTTTTAAGCCGGAGAGCTTTGATCTCTCTCCGCTTATCACAGACATTTTTTAACAATTCCTGGTTATAGGAACATACTTTCTGTAAGTCAGAATACCCAAAGTCAGAATGCTACTTAAGACTCGGGCTAATATTTTTTGCTAAATATCAGCACGAGCCTTGGGGGCTACACTAGTTTGTTCTTTGGCATCCTAATGAAAGCATAAACCTGGATTTCTATATCCTACTTCATGCTTGGGGGCTAGAGGATATGATATAACATAAGGTAAAAAACAAGAGTTGGAATTCTGACTTACATATTGTTCGCGGGTGAGTTTGTCTAATCCCGCGTTCACCTCAGCTGCCACCTTCTCGGCGAGAGTAAGAGGAATTACTAGGGCTGTTGGAAGCTCGCCAGTTCTGATCCTCTCGTCGCGAAGGCAGACTTGGGCGAGAAGATCAGAGAACTTGACGTCCTCTGCTTCTTGCGCTTCCTCTTCGGGGGAAAGATGGCTTTTGTCCAGGACTTGCCTGGCCAGCCGCTAGATCTCCTCTGCGGACTTCCGGAATAAGCCAAACTTGGCAAGTCCGGGGTTGCTGAGGAGGTTGTCGACGAAGACTTCAACCGAGGGATCATTACCCAAAGAGGGTTCACCCTTATCTTCAGCTGACGCACCCACGGTGACGTCAGTGTGCGATCCAAGGATCACAGGCGCGGTTGGAAGAGCCAGATCTTCTGCAACAACCAGAGACAGAATAATCGCCGGTGTTACAGAAGGTTGAGGGGCAGGAGTTGGAGGAGCCGTGGCAGGGGAAGCTATGGTAAGCTTCGTCTGTCGCAGGGGCTTCGCAGGAATCCCCTTCCCCTTACCCTTGATGAGAGGCTTTGCTCTGAGAACGTAGTAAAGTCGGAAACAATACATCTCAGAAAGAATTTCGAGAAAGGTACAAAGGCGGAAATTGTGAATGAAAGTTACCTCTTCACAATGGGCACTTCCTTTGTGCCAACAGCCACTGTCAGAGCTTTGCGCTTCTTGAGCGCAAGCTCCGGCAATGGGACCACTTCAATCTCTGGAGAAAACTCAGGAGGATATCCTTCGAGTGGAGCAAGCTCCGACTCGAGGAGATCAGCAAGCTGAAAACAAGAAAACATATCAGCATTGCAGTATATAACTTAAAGATTGAAACACGTAAAAGGTGTGCTGATGGAAGCTTACCGCTACCACGGGGTTTTCCGCCGTGTGCATGTCAGAAGAAATCTCCGGAATTTTCCTCTTGATCTGCTCCTTGATCAGCCACTTGATCTAGCTTATGTAACCTTGGATGGTGTAGGCTTTGGGCTGATGCAGAGAGAGTCTTTTTTGGAAGACGTGATGGAGTGCATCAGTCTATCCCCGTGGTACTGAAGTGGCTGGATCCGACGTGAGACCCAGCACTGGACTAAGTCGGATCCCTTCAGACCCTTGTGCTTGATAAGATATTCGATCCGCCTCTTAGCGAGGATCAGATCGTTGGTGAGAACCGGAGCAGCCTCATCCCAGGAAGGCTGGGCCGTGGTGGCTCCGTCGACAAAAGCCGGCAAAGCAGTAGCTTTTTCCAGGAGCCGGAATATCCCTATGATAGAAAAAAGTGGCTGGCCATTGTTTGACCGAGTCACTGGCAGAAATTTTGGGATATGCCCGGTCTCGTCTAACAGAAAAACTAATGGTACCGGTGATATAAGGAACACCGGCAGTAATGGAATTTCTCCGGACATGGAAATAGTACCAGAAGAGAAGCAAACTCGGCCTAATGCCGAGAAAGCCCTCGCAAAGCGCGGCATATGCGCTCATCTCTAGAAGAGAATTGGGAGGAAGATTATGGAGTTGAACTCCATAGTGGTCAATCACCTCGGAGAAGAACTCCGAGGGAGGAAAGGACAAACCTCGGTCCAGATGGGTGCCGAAGTGGACGCGTTCGCCCTCGCGCGGATTGGGGACGGTTTCACCGGAACCGCTCCGCCAGTTGCTGGCGGCGAGAAGCCCCTCCTTCTCCATGTTTTTGAGGCTGTCATCGTCGAGGGCGCAGGGGATCCAGATTCCTCGGAAGCTCTCTTTCTCCGCAGCTGCTTCCGCTGACGCCGCCGCCGCTGCCAGAGAAGAAGAAGAGGATGAAGCCATTTTTCTCTCCGGTGGAAAAGGTGACCTTAAAGTGGCGGCGCTAGGAGCTCTGTGGGAGGAGGACGAAAAGGCTCTGGGCGCGCTGAAGGATTGGGAAGAAAGAAACGGCGAAGGGCTGGTGGAGAGGAGAAGAAGGAATCGAAACCCCTTATATCCACCTACCTGCGCCAAGATTCGTGCAAATGCCTAAGTGTAATTGCCACGCATCGTGGAAAGAACTGGGAAGGGCTTGCGCGATGATTGCGTCGCCTCGATCTCCACGCACGCATTGAAATGGCGCCTTGGTTCCGCGAACCGCGGACCCACCAACGGTCGTGCTGACGGAACGTCTGTCAGATGATGTGACTTAACCATGCTTGTGTCAGGTGGCGTTAGAGACCAAGTTCCGGCTTAATTTAAAAGCCAGCTGGAAAATCCGAGTAATTAATTGAAAGGTCCGACTTATTTTTAAGACCCAGATCATATTTTTTGTTGTGAAGTTTCTGGAACCCTTCAAGATTCTGCAAGCCGAAGAACAAGCTAGACGATGATAAAATCTGACTTTGGATCTTGGAGGCCTCCAGGGGGCTACTGTTGGGGATATACTTTCCGGGTATCCTTACAGATCCTCACTGACCAGGGTGGCCCACTTCAGGTTAGAGCTTTGCTTCAGGGCGGCCCCGTTAGGGAGAGAAGACGGAGTCCAATCCGACTACAGGAAGGCCCAGAAGACTTACCGACTTAGGCCCATAATGTTACTTGTAGTTCAAGATGTACTCTTTAACCAACTCTTAGTCGTAGCCGGATTGATCTCTCCTGTAAACCCTAGGCTGGATATCTATATAAGCCGTCCTAGGGAGAGCCTTTAGGGCACACCTCAATAGTCTACAATATCAAATCGCACAGGCGAAACCCTTGTAACTCATATTCCGGCTCTGCCGTATTACTGGATTGCTAGCAGGAGTAGGGTCCGTCCAAAGCCGGCGGATTCGAACCTGGGTAAACTTGTGTGCTCACCGTCCCGGAACACCGTACGTCCCACACCCCTCTCTCCCGCACGCCTCGAGGACCCCCTCATGGCGTACTTGTCCTCAAACCGACGACAGTGCACTAGTTCGGCGAAGAGATAGAGTGGTATGGATAAAAGACAATGGTGCCAGAAAATAGCTTGATGCCGTGAAAGAGACTAAAGGCAAACTGAAATAAAGATGAAACAAAGGAAACATGTAATAGACCTAGTTGCAAACGGTGTTTCAATGCTTAGAAACAAGGCCTAGGGATCATACTTTCACTAGTGAACAATCTCATATAAATATATTATCTTCATGATACTACTCTGAACTACTCTTCGGTTGGACACTCTAATCCATGGTAGGGCTATAACAACACACCTCAAAGTTCATCTTCCCATCTAGATAACCCGACGCTGTCACCTTGAGCACTAGATGGTTCCAACAAACACCACAATTTCATAGAAAAAACATCCAACTCCAAATATAACTCATAACATGTATTTGAAATCTCTAGCCTAAGTGCCACCATGGTGTGCACACTGTCAACTTCACACACATGGGGAGAACACAGATCTATTAAAGCACTTGAGTAGCAAGGTAGATCTATAGATTACAAGCTCATGATCTCAATAAGATCATGCATAGAGAGAGATGAACACATAGCTACCGGTAGAACCCTTAGCCTCGAGAGAGAACTACTCCCTACTCATCGTGGGAATCAGAAATTGTGATGGAGATGGTGGTGGAGATCGATGGACATGGCTCCGGGGGCACTTCTCCATCCCGGCAGGGTGCCGGAACAGAGACTTTCTGTCCCCCAAATCTCCCCTTCGGTGGCAGTGGCACTGCAGAACTTTTCGTGGATTTCTGATTGATGATTTAGGGTTTTTGCATCGGGAGGCATATATAGGCGAAAGAGGCAAGGTCGGTGGCTGGCCAGGGGGCCCACACCATGCCCTGACGCGGCCAAGGGGGATCCACGCCTAGGGGTGGTGTGGCCACCCTGTGGCCCCTCTCCGACTCTCCTTCTCGCTCCGTGAGTCTTCCGGGAAAATAACAACTTTGGCTTTTGTCTGGTCCAATTCCGAGAATATTCATTTTCTGACTTTCCTAGAACCAAAAACAACATAAAACAGGCAACTGGCACTGTGGCATCTTGTTAATGGCATCCAAGAAATCATATGAAAATGAATATTCTCGGAATTGGGCCGGACAAAAGCCAAAGTTGTTATTTTCCCGGAAGACTCACGGAGCCAGAAGGAGAGTCGGAGAAGGGCCAAAGGGTGGCCACACCACCCCTAGGCGCGGGTCGCCCTTGGCCGCTTCAGGGCATGGTGTGGGCCCCCTGGCCAGCCACCAACCTTGCCTCTTTCGCCTATATATGCCTCTCGATGAAAAAACCCTAAATCATCAATCAGAAATCCATGAAAAGTTCTGTAAGGGGAGATTTGGGGGACAGAAAGTGTCTGTTCCGGCACCCTGCCGAGACGGAGAAGTGCCCCGGAGCCATCTCCATCGATCTCCACCACCATCTCCATCACCATTTTTGATTCCCATGATGAGGAGGGAGTAGTTCTCTCTCGAGGCTAAGGGTTCTACCGGTAGCTATGTGTTCATCTCTCTCTATGCATGATCTTATTGAGATCATGACCTTGAAATCTATAGATCTACCTTGCTACTCTAGTGCTTTAATAGATCTCTGCTCTCCCCATGTGTGTGAAGTTGACAGTGTGCACACCATGGTGGCGCTTAGGCTAGAGATTTCAAATACTTGTTCTGAGTTATATTTGGAGTTGGATGTTTCTATGAAATTGTGGTGTTTGTTGGAACCATCTAGTGCTCAAGGTGACAGTGTGGGGTTATCTAGATGGGAAAGATGAACTTTGAGGTGTGTTGTTATAGCCCTACCATGGATTAGAGTGTCCAACCGAAGAGTAGTTCAGAGTAGTATCATGAAGATAATATATTTATATGAGAGTTTTCACTAGTGAAAGTATGATCCCTAGGCCTTGTTTCTAAGCATTGAAACACCGTTTGCAACAAGATCTATTACATGTTTGCTTTCTTTCATCTTTATTTCAGTTTGCCTTTAGTCTCTTTCACGCCATCAAACTATTTTCTGGCACCGTTGTCTTTTATCCATACCACTTGTATTTCACTATCTCTTCGCCGAACTACTGCACCTATACACCTAACAAGTGTATTGGGTGTGTTGGGGACACAAGAGACTTCTTGTATCTTGATTGTAGGGTTTCTTGAGAGGGGATACCTATGACCACTTCCTCCCTGAGTTCGATAAACCTTAGGTGATCCACTTAAGGGAAAACTTGCTGTTGTTCTACAAACCTCTACACTTGGAGGCCCAACAATGGTTTACAAGAATATAAGTGCGTAGACATCAAGCTATTTTCTAGCGCTGTTGCCGGGGAGGTAAGGTAAAACGTACTCACATCCTCTTGTGTGAGTGCTCGAAGTTATTTCCTTTAGATTCTGCAATTTTGTCTTTTTGTTTCTTGTTTTCACTAGTTAGGCTTAAAGGAAAACAACAACAAAATTAGAGAGCTTTATAGTATTTATCTTGAGATAGGACATGAAGTGTTTGAAGAGAAAATTAAAAAACCTATGGAACTTTATTTGCATGCTAATAGCAATGTTATTAGTATGAATTCTTTGAACACCATTATTGCTAATGCTATGGAGAAGTCTAAGCTTGGGGAAGCTAGTTTTATGAAAACGATCTTTTTAGTTCCCCAGCTTCGGAAGATAGCTATTCTATTGCTTATGATGATACCAAACCTCCAGTATATGATGATTACAATGATGAATATGATATGTTCAGTCCACCTACTATGGAGGAGAAAATTAATTATGATTACAATATGCCTCCTATATTTGATGATTATGGTCATGAGAATAATAATGATATCTATTTTGTTGAATTTTCTCCCACTACAATTAATAAGAATGACTATGCTTATAGGGAGAGTAATAAGTATTTTATGCATGTGGCTCAAGATAATAATGTTTTATGTGATAGTTATATTGGTAATTGTATTCATGATACTAATGAAAGTTATTATGAGATTGGGAAACATGGTTTTATGCATCTCAATAATATTAAGTTTCCCCTCTTTATGTTGAAAGTCTTGAAGTTGCCCTTGTTTTGCTCTACTATGCTTGTTGCTTTGTGCTTTCATGACTTGTTTCTTTACAATATTCCTATGCATAGGAAGTGGGTTAGACTTAAATGTGTTTTGAATTTGCTTCTTGATGCTCTATTTTACTCTCAATTCATAATTCTTATGTGAGCATCTTTTCAAACTATCATGCCTAACTTAAAGGTGTTAAAGAAAAGTACTTATTAGGAGATAACCCAAAAGTTTTAGATGAGTATTGGAAGTTATTACTTCAGTAATAACCGCTCCTTATCCTTTTTATTTTCTTTTTGTGCAAGAGTAACCTCTAATGAGACAGAAGTAATGATTGGGAAAGTTGCTATCCAGAAACAGATTTTTGTGCTTCACCATAAAAATTCGTGTAAAATCTATGTACGTCCTTTTGAGGCGTGAATTTTTGTTCTACTTCCCCAGGTTGTTATATAACTTTAATTAGTTCAACACTTTTTGATTTGAGCAACAGAAGGTCTTCGAAAAAATTCATCTTTATCTGTTGGTTTGTCTTGACAGATTTCTGCCATTTTTTGCATTTGCTTCTTGTTGGTTCCTTTTTGAGTTCTTTTGGGGAATTGAGATTTTTGAGGGAAGTGCTACATTAGCTAGTGTTTTAATGGGAGTTTATTGGTGTTAGAACTGAACATAAAGACTTATTATCTTGAGTGTACTAATGTTGCTAATAAAGATTGTGTGAAGTTTTGTATGAAGGAAAATTTTCAGGTGTATGGAAGGAATGAATAATGAGACGAAGGATGGACTAAAGCTCAAGCTTGGGGATGCCACGCGTGTCACCCCAAGAAATATCCAAGAAGTACAAGCGTCAAAGCTTGGGGATGCGCAAGGCATCCCCTTCTTCATCAATAAAAATTCCAGGTTTCTTCCAAACACTTCGTTTTTATTGTTTCATGCACAGTTGTGTTGTTCTTGGAGTGTCTTCATTTTTTGTTTTGGTTTTTCATTTGCTTGGTTTTATTAGTTTGCTGAATAAATTGGTTGTACCCCCTCTTCGATACATTGGTTTTCAAATAGTTTGGATTGGATTGGAAAAGAGTAGGAAAGTTTATGCTTAAGTGGTAAAGAGAGCTTGTTTTTGACTGTGGCCTATGCTTTGTCATGCCATGCTTGATATTGTTTTTGCTTTATGCTTAGTATTCTTTGTTGTAGCATGAATTTTTATAAACAATTGAGATTGCTTAATGTGCCTTGGAAGAATCATGCGTTGTTTTAGCATATTAAAGCATAGTATTGTGGTATTCTCCTTTGATGCTTTATTTGGGTTGACTTGGCGCATGCTCACACCATGTTAAGACTATCCCAAGTCACCTTAGCTTTTATGGTCCTTTAGTTTACAACTTGTAGTATTACTTTATGCTTTGATCAATGATGTTTAGTCGCTTTGCATGATTATGGCCATTATTTCTCTGTTTGTTTATCGCTCCTTGCTAGCCTCCATAATCAAGTATGAGTTCCACTCATGCATCCAACTCCTTAAACCAAGTTATTCCAAAGAGTCCACCATACCTACCTACTAGCTTATGCTATTCCAAGTATATTCATTGTTGGGGATATAATTTCCGGGTATCCTCACAGTTCCTCACTAACCAGGATGGCCCACTTCGGGTTAGAGCTTTGCTTCACGGGCGGCCTAGTCAGGGAGAGAAGACGGAGTCCAATCCGGCCACAGGAAGGCCCAGAAGACTTACCGACTTAGGCCCATAATGTTACTTGTAGTTCAAGATGTACTCTGTAACCAACTCTTAGTCGTAGCCGGATTGATCTCTCCTGTAAACCCTAGGACGGATATCTATATAAGCCGTCCTAGGGAGAGCCTTTAGGGCAACACAATAGTCTACAATCTCAACTCGCACAGGCGAAACCCTTGTAACCCATATTCCGGCTCTGCCGTATTACTGGATTGCTAGGAGGAGTAGGATTCGTCCAAAGCCAGCGGATTCGAACCTGGGTAAACTTGTGTGCTCACCGTCCCGGAATACCGTACGTCTCACACCCCTCTCTTCCGCACGCCTCAAGGACCCCCTCATGGCGTACTTGTCCTCAATCCTACAACATTCATGCTTTTGTTTACCTTCCAAATTAAACTTGTTATGAGAAAACTAGTGATTAAAGCTCTCACGAACTTGATGGTACACTTTACTTTTTTGCATTCAATAAACAGGATCCATTGGGTCCTTCTTTGTTGCGTATATGCTTGCACTTTGTAAGTTGAAGTTAGCAGAACCATGTATCATGGGGAACACTTTCAACATTGCACCTATACTTTGTACCCCATTGATATCATGTTCTTTTGCTTATGGATCCCGGCGGTGTGAAATAAAAGTGGAACTTGTAAGATCATGGAGTTTGTATGTGTGTTAGAGAAATGCCTGGGCCGCTAGCCTAAGCCATGCCTAATCATGGTGGAAACTTGCAGCATCACCATAATGATAACTCTATGAAGCATCCTCAATAAAAACCTATGCAAATAGCAAATAAAAAGATCGCTAAGATGCTCAATGTCGGCTTGCCTTGTCATTTTGATTATGGGATAACTCATGTATCCTGTGCAAGGGGTACCCCGTTGGCGGTTCTTTGTGATACATATATACTTACCATGACAAGAGCTTACTTGTGACTAAAGTTGAGTAGCATGAGGTTCGGTCTTCGTAAGTAAGGGGCATGAGATTTCGGCTTATAACTTGTCAAGCATATCCTCTTAGTTGTGTCACTTTAACCTTAATCACCTTCAAGATGCTTATGGTAGGGGCAATGAGAGCTGAAAGCGATTAAGTACCATAATTTTTGGAAGCTCTTTATGAGACTTGAATCCCTACTTCCTTCTATGAAGGCCTTTCTTCCACTTATATATTGAGTCTCCACCTTCTATCTTTATGCACCTACTTTGAGAACATAGTGGCCATTCTTAGTTCTATGTGCATTATCCCAAGACTTGTTGATTGATGCATAGCTTTGATATTGCTTGTTTTAAACTATTTGTATCTAGTCACTGTTATGAACTTTGAAAGTGTCCTATGCATCTATGTTTGCTACTCTATGAGGGACAAACTGAATGCCACTATGCTATGTTTTCTTTATGTGAAACAAACAAACGTCTTGCAAAGCATTGTTATTCATGAATCTTTTGTTTGTCCCTTTTCAGGTTGCAACATAGTTTCTTGGTCTTATTGCTAGAAATTTGTCTTTCATGCTATGATGGAAGTACTATGATCCCACCTTTGAATGTTTTACAAATACTTTGATCAAGTTTATGATGGTGCATGTCACCTCAAAAATTATTATTTCTTTTTATCACTTACCTACTCGAGGACGAGCAGGAGTTAAGCTTGGGGATGTTGATACATTGCGAATGTACCTATAATTTTTGATGTTCCATGCTTGGTTTTATCTACTTTCTTATGTTTTGTCCACAATTTGGAGTACTTTTCATATCATTTCTTGGACTAACCTATTAACAAGATGCCACAGTGCCAGTTGCCTGTTTTCTGTTGTTTTTGGTTCTAGGAAAGTCATAAAATGAGTATTCTCGGAATTGGACCGGACAAAAGCCAAAGTTGTTATTTTCCTGGAAGACTCACGGAGCCAGAAGGAGAGTCGGAGAGGGGCCACAGGGTGGCCACACCACCCCTAGGCGCGGGTCCCCCTTGGCCGTGCCAGGGCATGGTGTGGGCCCCCACTCCGTCTCGTACTCTGGCTCCTTGTGTCCCTCAGTGAAAATTTGACTTTGGCTTTTGTCCCGTCCAATTCCGAGAATATTCATTTTCTGACTTTCCTGGAACCAAAAACAGCAGGAAATAGGCAGCTGGCACTGTGGCTCTTGTTAATAGGTTAGTCAAAGAAAGTGTATAGAAAGTATCCCAAAGTATGGACAAATCATAAGAAATTAGATAAAACCAAGCATGGAACATCAAAAATTATGGATACGTTAGCAACGTATCACCCCCTCCCCTGCGCGTCATGAATCTGAGGCCGGAGTGACAGGTGCCCCCTCCCCCGTTCCCCCGTGCACAAGCCGGGGAAGGGTTGAGGATCCATCCGCGTGCTACGAGCGATGACGATGACAATGACAATTCCGAAGACGACCCTAAAGCTGTGTACTACAGGGCTAGATATGATTACGACTATTTTTTACTTTTTAATATTAATAAATGTCTTTGTTGTTGGCCACAGCAAGTTGCAATACTACCTACTGAGATCGAGACAGTTCATATCATATATATATAAGCAGATCATTAAAAAATGGTTTAATAATATTGTACATCACCAACATCCACACATCTCTATTGTTAGGGTTTTCTTCTAATCCGTAACCATGGAGCATCTTCCTTACTTAACGGGATGCTTGGGTCATCCTTCACAGCGAAGGGCGGAATTTCTTGAAAGTTATGATAATCTTTTGACATGTCTGTCTTATCCTCCACCCCCACGATGTTTCTTTTTCCTTAAAAAACTATGTGGCTCTTTGGCTCATCGTATGTTGTATTCTTTTTCTTATCTTTCCTTTTTCTCGGTTTGGTAGACATGTCCTTCACATAAAAAACCTGAGCCACATCATTGGCTAGGACAAATGGTTCATCTCTATACGCAAGGTTGTTGAGATCCACTATTGTCTTTCCGTATTTATTTTCTACCTCAACCCTGCCTCCTGTCAGCTTGACCCATTTGCACCGAAACAAAGGGACCTTAAAATAAGGTCCATAGTCAAGTTCCCATATCTCCTCTATGTAACCATAATATTTATCCTTTTGCCTATTCTCGTGATTTGTTGCATCAAATCGGACACCACTGTTTTGGTCGGTGCTCTTTTTATCTTGGGCGATCGTGTAAAATGTATTCCCATTTATCTCGTACCCTTGGAAAGTCAATAGAGTCGAAGATGGTGACCTGGCCAACAAGTACAACTGCTCTCCAACATTGATGTCATTCATGAGATGTGTCTGTAACCAACAGCTAAAGTCCTCATGTGTTCATCTCTAATCCAGGAGCCAGGCTTCCCCAGGTTGTTGGAGTGTACAATATTCTTGTGTTCCTCGATATACGGAGCCACAAAGGTGGAACTTTGCAGAACTGTGTAGTGTGCTTTAGTGAGAGAATGTCCGTCCATACATATCCTTGCTTTCTTTCTGAGCGTGCCTTTTCGACTCAGTCTACCCTCATGCCGTGATTCAGGAACACCGATGGGCTTAAGGTCAGGAATAAAGTCAACACAAAACTCAATGACCTCCTCTATTCCATATCCCTTTGAGATGCTTCCTTCTGGCCTAGCACGGTTACCGACATATTTCTTTAACACTCCCATGAACCTCTCAAAGGGGAACATATTGTGTAGAAATACAGGACCGAGAATGTTAATCTCTTCGACTAGGTGAACTAGGAGGTGCGTCGTAATAATGAAGAAGGATGGTGGGAACACCAACTCGAATCAAACAAGACATTGGACCACATCTTTCTGTAACCTTGGTAGACTATCTAGACAGATTACCTTCTGACAAATTGCATTGAGAAACGCACATAGCTTCATAATAGGTACTCGAACATTTTCCGGCAGGAGTCCCCTCAATGCAATCGGAAGCAGCTGTGCCATAAGCACGTGGCAGTCATGAGACTTTAGGTTTTGAAATTTTTTCTCTGACATATTTATTATTCCCTTTATGTTCGACGAGAAACCAGACGGGACCTTGATACTGTAAAGGGCTTCAAAAAAGATTTCCTTCTCTTCTTTGGTATGAGCGTAGCTGGCTCTATATTCAAAAACCTCTAGATGCATGCCGTCTCGGTCTTCCATACGTTGTTGGTCCTGTCATGGTTCTGGTGTATCTTTATTCTTCACATACACACCCAAGATCTCTAGCAGCATCATGCAAAGATTCTTCATCAGGTGCATCACGCCAATTGCAGAGCAGACCTCTAGGACTTTCCAATAGGCAAGCACCCAAAATATAGATTTCTTTTTCCACATGGGTGCGTGTTCGACATCGTCCTTCGGAACAGATTGTCTACCAGGACCCTTTCCAAATATTACTTTTAAATCCTTGACCATATCAAATACGTCATCACTAGTACGGAGGATAGGCTTACACCATTGAAATGCTTACCTTTCCTTCTTAGGGTGTGTGTGGGCAAAAGAAAACGATGATTCCCCAGGTACACATTCTTCTTACATTTATCCAAATATATAATTTCAGTCTCATTTAAACAGTGTGTGCATGCATTGTATCCCTTGTTTGGCTGTCCTAAAATGTTACTAAGAGTAGGCCAATCATTGATTGTTATGAACAACAACACTCGTAGGTCAAATTGCTCCTGCTTGTTCTCATCCCACACACGTACACCTTGTCCGTGCCACAATTGTAAGAGTTCTTCAACTAATGGCCTTAGGTACACATCAATGTCATTGCCGGGTTGCTTCGAGCCTTGGATGAGCATTGGCATCATAATAAACTTCCGCTTAATGCATAACCAAGGAGGAAGGTTATAGATACACAGAGTCACAGGCTAGGTGCTATGACTGCAGCTCTGCTCCCCAAAAGGATTCATGCCATATGTACTTAGACCAAACCATAAGTTCGTCACGTCACCTGCAAAGTCCGGGAACTCTCTCGCGATTTTTCTCCACTGCAACCCATAAATGGGGTGTCTCAACATCTCGTCTTTCTTACGGTCTTCCATGTGCCGTCGCAACAACTTCGCATGCTCTTTGTTCCTAAACAAACGTTTCAACTGTGGTATGATAGGAGCATACAACATCACCTTGGCAGGAACCCTCTTCATGCGGCGCTCGCCCTCAACATCACCAGGTTCATCTCGTCTTATCTAATACCACAATGCAGTGCATACTAGTCATGCATCCAAATTCTCGTACTCCTCGCCGCGGTAGAGGATGCAGTCATTAATGCATGCATGTATCTTCTGCACCTCTAATCCTAGAGGGCAGACAATCTTCTTTGCATCGTCGGTACTGGCGGGCAGTTAGTTATCCTTTGGAAGCAATTTTTTCATTATTTTCAGCAACTTTTCAAATCCTTTGTCAGTCACACTGTTCCCTGCCTTCCATTGCAGCAATTCCAGTGTGCTACCCAGTTTTTTGTGCCCATCTTCACAATTTGGGTACAACAATTTGTTGTGATCCTCTAACATGTGCTTGAACTTCAACCACTCCCTTTTAGTTACGCATTCTTCCTGGGTATCAGCAATGGCCTGACTAAGATCATCATCAGGCAGATCTGATGCCCATCCTTCATCTTCTTATTCATCATTGTCTTCCATTGTAGTACCATTGTATTCAGGGGACATAGTAGGGTAGTCGTTATCATTCTCTTCTTCTTCGTTGTCTTCCATCATAACCCCTCTTTCTCCATGCTTGGTCCAACAATTATAGCCGGTCATGAAACCGGACTGAAACAGGTGGCTGTGAAGGACTCTTGAGGAAGAGTATTCCTTATGATTCTGACAGACACCACATGGACAAGACATAAAACCATTCCGCTTTTTTGCCTCAACCACAAGGAGAAAATAATGCACGCCTTTAATGAACTCGCTAGAGAGTCGGTCAGCGTACATCCGTTGCCGGCTCATCTGCATTATATAATTAAGTACATCAAACATAATCATGATGTTAAAATTAGTACTGGTCTAAAAAACAAAATTAAAGCCAACAACCGGAACTAAAGATATGATGAACATTTAGTCCCAGTTGGATGCACCAAACGGGACTAAATATGGATGTGGCGACAACATGTTAACACTATGTCCTCAGTTGGCACCACTAAGCCAGTAAATGATGACACTATTTTGGGTGGGTGGTAACACTATGCCAGGTGTGAGTGTGTCGACATTATGTCTTCAATGCCCGACACTATGTTGTGCTGCTTAATATATAAATAGGTATGCACTCTTGTGAAGAACTGCAAGATGGTGTGCGAGACCAGGAACACCACTACGGTGGAGCTTCTCGAAGATGTCTTAGGACCTCGTCCTCAAACATCTTTGAGGAGCTCGCCATAGAGGCACTCCCTAATATGTGAAATTAGTTAGCTCCACCAGCATACTGATCTAGCTAGAGAAGATATAAACTGAAATATGGTGTGTGAGAGCAGGGACCCCACTACGGCAGAGCTTCTCGAAGATGTCTTAGGATCCCATCCTCAGACATCTTCGAGGAGCTCGCCATAGAGGCACTCCCTAATTTAATTTGGTATCTCCCGGCGTGTTCATGTTATTGGTTTGCTTAAACGGCCGATGATTAAAATGCTAGGGCGCCAATATATATATGTATGCCTTCATAGTTTTGGTTCTTATTTTTGTTGCAATGGATTTGGTGACGACAGGTAGAATAAGAATAAGGATATTTTGTTGCTCGACGGTGGCATGATCCACGTATTGTGATATTTACCCTTGAGTTCCTTACATTAATACAATATAGATAGAATCTAAACATCTATCTCATGTTATCATTGGAAAAATTACTACCAAACGAAATCCACAAATCCATCTACAAGATAGAGCATGAAATGAGCTAATATAGCAATGAGAGTTCAAAGGATGAAGTTGCTCACCTTTTAGAACCTTTTGATAGATGGGGCACCACAAAATATAGATAAATCTTGAGAAATAATTGGGCATGAACTCGAGCTTGTTGAAGCAAAGAAAGAGAGAGGAGCCACCAGCTTGAAATGGTGGCTCGGGCATGATACATTGCAAATGTATCTATAATGTTTGATGTTCCATGCTTGGTTTTATCTACTTTCTTGTGTTTTGTCCACACTTTGGAGTATGTTTCATATGATTTCTTGTACTAACCTATTAACAAGAGCCACAGTGCCAGCTGCCTGTTTTTGGTTCCAGGAAGTCAGAAAATAAATATTCTTGGAATTGGACGGGACAAAAGCCAAAGTGCCTATTTTTCCGGAAGACATCTGAAGCCAGAATATAAGACGGAGAAGGGCTGGGGGCCGGCCACACCACCTGGCCGTGCGACTAGGCCTGGCCCACGCCAGGGGTTGGTCTGGCCGACCCCAACACCCCCTCGGCCTCTCCTTCCGCCTATATATTTCCCTCAGGACCAAAACCCTAAGTACCCGATTAAAAATCGACAAAAGAGTCTATAGCCGCCGTCATCTCTATCCCTAGATCGGGAGGGCTCTGAAGCTCTTCCCGGCACCCTGCTGGAGAGGGGATTTCACCCTGGAGGCCTTCTTCATCATCATGCGAGCCTCTGGTGTGATGCGTGAGTAGTTCATCTCTGGACTACGGTCCATGTAGTAGCTAGATGGCTGGTTCTCCTCCTTTGTGCTTTCATGTCTAGATCTTGTGAGCTCCGTTCATGATCAAAATCATCTATTTGTAATTCTGCATGTTGTGTTTGCGGGGATCCGATGGATATTGAGATGCTATTTCAGATTGATTATTGATTCTATCATGTCTTTGTTATTTGTGATCTTGCATGCTTTCCGTTGTTAGTAGCTATCTTGGCCAAGTAGATGCTAGCAACTCCAAGAGTTAGTATCTATGCTCGATAGTGGTTCATGCCTCTGGTAATCTGGGGAAGTGATAGAAATCTCTAAGGTACTAGATGTGTTGTTGCTACTAGGGAGAAAACAACAATCCTTTGTTCATAGAACAACCGTATTGTTTACTTTACACGCAATTCGTAAAGCAATAATCTGTTGCTTGCAACTTAATACTGGAGGGGGTTCGGATGATAACCTGAAGGTGGATTATTAGTCATAGATGCAGTTGGATGGCGGTCTATGTATAATGTTGTAATTTCCAATCAAATCTTGTAGGATTAAAGATGATTAGTATATGCATGTATGCTTTCTCAGTGTCTGTCAATTGCCCTGCTGTAATTTGTTCACCCAACATGTCATCTATCTTAAGGAGAATCACCTCTAGTGAACTATGTACACCTGTCCATTCTTTTACCATCAATCTACAATCTATTTATTGTCTACTATTTACTTTTTGCAAGCAATTACTATCTTCCACACAATACGTTTAATCCTTTGTTTTTAGCAAAACCGGTGAGATTGATAACCTCACTATAAGTTGGGGGCAAAATTCTGTGGTTGTGTTGTGCAGGATTCCAAGTTGGAAACAACACCTTGGAGGTGTTTCCTTGCTCCTACTGGTTCGATAACCTTGGTTTCATAACTGAGGGAAAACTTGCTGTTGTGCTCATCATACCTTCCTCTTGGGGTTCCCCAACGAGCTCGATACATTTTGAGCCATCAGGTCCCAAGCTCCCCTTTGCTATTGCTGTTGTTGTCCCTCCCAAGCAAGGTTATGCCCTTGCTCGTCCTCATGCTCCTGCTCATCCTCATCCCGCTGCCCTCCTTCTTCATCTTCCTCTTCATCGGGCTGAAGTTCATCCATGATCTCGATCACTTGGTCCTTATTGAGGATCCAAGTGTCCTTCTCCACAATCGAGAAGGCTTGGGAGAGGGAAACGGAACCTTCTCACCTTGTGCATTATCATGATAACTAAATTGATAGGCTTGGAGCCTCCGGTTAGCTTGGTAAACACCAAGGAAACCACAAGCAGTTAAATACTTGACGTACATAAGCTTGGAACCGTCAAAAGATTGCATAACAAGTAATGTAATATTTAAGGCATGGGCAAGGTGGGTTACCAAACCACCAATGCGAATATCACCTTTGGTCTTGTTGCTTTGCTGGCAAAAGTGCTGGATGCCTAGAACTGCAGGATTGGGGCTTTGTGGCGTAGTCAGAAAGAGAGCCTTGGTGATCATTGACATGTCCGCATTGGCAAGATTATTAGAAGTATTGAAGACACACCGAGGAGCTATGGGTTAAACTCTTGATGATTTAAAAGGAATTTCTCCTACTATATGTCAACATGATATTAATATAGAACCTGATGAAGGAAGTGGTAAGAAATGAGGTATTAAAACTCCTTGATGTTGGTATTATTTATCCTATTACGGATAGTCAATGGGTTAGTCATGTTCATTGTGTCCCTAAGAAAGGAGGAATTATTGTTGTGCCTAATGAGAATAATGAGCGTATTCCCCAAAGAGTAGTAGTTGGTTATAGGATGTGCATTGATTTCAGAAAGGTTAACAAAGTTACTATGAAAATCATTATCCTCTGCCTTTTATTGATCAAATGTTAGAAAGGTTGTCTAAGAAGACTCATTTTTGCTTTCTTGATGGATACTCTAGGTTCTCTCAAATTGATGTTAAACAACAAGATCAATAGGAAAACCACTTTTACGTGTCCTTCTAGAACTTATGCTTATAGGCGTATGCCTTTTGGTTTATGTAATGCTCCTGCTACTTTTCAAAGATGCATGTCTGCTATCTTTCATGGTTTTTGTGAGGAAATTGTGGAAGTATTCAAAGAAGATTTTTCCGTCTAAGGAACTTCTTTTGATAATTGTCTGCACAACCTTGATAAAGTTTTGCAGAGATGCGAAGAAAGTAATCTTGTTCTTAATTGGGATAAATGCCACTTCATGGTTAATGAAGGAATTGTCCTTGGGTATAAAATTTCTGAAAGAGGCATTGAAGTTGACAGAGCAAAAGTTGAAGCAATTGAGAAAATGCCCTATCCTAGGGATGTCAAAGGTATTCGTAGTATCCTTGGTCATGCTGGTTCTATAGAAGGTTTATTAAAGATTTCTCCAAGATATCAAAACCTCTTACTAATCTCCTCCCAAAAGATGTACCTTTTGTTTTTGATGATGATTGTAAGGAAGCTTTTGAAACTCAAAAGAAAGCTTTAGGTACTACTCCTATTGTCGAACCACCTGATTGGAATTTACCCTTTGAAATTATGTGTGATGCTAGTGATTTTGCTGTAGGTGTTGTTCTTGGACAACGAATTGATAAAAAGTTGAATGTTATCCATTATGCTAGTAAGACTCTTGATGTTGCTCAAAACAATTATGCTACTACTGAAAAAGAGTTCTTAGTTGTTGTCTTTTCTTGTGATAAGTTTAGACCTTATATTGTTGATTCAAAAGTTACCAGTCATACTAATCATGCTGCTATTAAGTACCTTTTGACAAAGAAAGATGCTAAGCCTAGGCTTATTAGATGGGTGTTACTTTTACAAGAGTTCGATCTACATATTGTAGATAGGAAACATGCTGAAAATCATGTTGCTGATAATTTATCTCGATTGGAAAACATTTATTTTGATCCTATGCATGCTAATGATAGTTTTCCAAATGAACAATTGGCTGCAATAGAGGTAAACTCACGAGAAAGTCCTTGGTACGCTGATTATGCTAACTTTATTGTTTCCAAGTATTTGCCTCCAACTTTTATAGCCCAGCAAAGAAGGAAATTCTTTTATGATTTGAGGCATTATTTTTGGGATGATCCACATTTATATAAACAGGGAGTGGATGGTATTATGCGAAGATGTGTTCCAGAATATGAACAAAAATAGATATTGCGGAAATGTCATGGTAGTGCCTATGGAGGGCATCATGCTGGAGATAGAACCGCACAAAAGGTTCTACAATCAGATTTCTATTGGCATGCCCTTTTTAAAGATGCAAGAAAATCTATCTTATCATGTGATGAATGTCAACGAGTTGGTAACATTTCTAGACGCAATGAAATGCCTATGAGTTACTCTCTTGTTACTGAACCATTTGACTGTTGGGGATTTGACTTTATGGGCCCTTTTCCTCCTTCAAAAGGTTATACTCATATTCTTGTTGCTGTTGATTATGTTACTAAGTGGGTAGAAGCCATACCTACAAAAAGTGTTGATGGCGAGACCTCTTTAAAAATTCTTAAGGATGTTATCTTTCCTAGGTTTGGCGTGCCTAGATATCTTATAACTGATGGAGGTTCGCATTTCATTCATGGTGGTTTTAGGAAGACCCTTGCTAAATATGACGTTAATCATAGAAATGCTTCAGCCTATCATCCCCAAACCAGTGGGCAAGTAGAACTATCAAATAGAGAAATTAAATCTATCTTGCAAAAGACTGTTAATAGATCTAGAAACAATTGGGCTAAAAAGTTTAATGATGCTTTATGGGTTTATATAAATGCTTATAAAAATCCTATGGGAATGTCTCCTTACAAAATGATTTATGGAAAAGCTTTTCACCTGCCTTTAGAATTAGAACAGAAAGATTATTGGGCAGTGAAAGAACTTGATAGAGATTTTAAACTTGCTGGTAAAAAAAGATTGCTTGACTTGAGTTCTTTAGATGAGTGGAGAAGTGAGGCTTATGAAAATGCTAGACTCTTGAAAGAAAAATTTAAAAGATGGCATGATAGGAGAATTCTTAAGAGAGATTTTCATGTTGGTGAGAAAGTTCTATTGTATAGGTCTCCTCTCAAAAATTTTGCAGGAAACCTACTTTCAAAATGGGAAGGACCATTTTTTATTGAAGAGGTGTATTGTTCAGGTGCAATAAAAATTTCTTCCTTAAGAGACAACACTACACAAGTGGTGAATGGTCAAATACTCAAGCACTATATTTCTGGAGATTCCTACAATGAAGAGATTGATATTATTCAAGTGGTGACTACGGAAGAATTTATTAAAGGCCAAATTCAGAAACCTGTAGAGTCTGTTTTCGAATAAGTAACAGTTCTGGTAAAAAAAGGTCCGCGAAAAACTTTTCAAATTATATTTTTGCAGTTTTTATCTAACATGAAAGATAAAGAGTCGAAAAAGGGACGGAAACGGAGCCTGGGGGCTCACACCACCGCGCGGGCCCACCTGGCCACGACACCAGGGGGTGTGGCCACCCCAGAGCCCGTCTCCGACCCGTTTTCTCCCAGTACCTTCCTTTTGTTGCTAATCTTTGTAATATATAATCCCCCGAATGCCCCGAAGTCCATATATCATGTTCTCGTCGTGTTTTCGTTTCGATCTGGTTCTGACAGATTCTCAGTTTTGGAGCCACAATGACTTCCTCTAGTTCACCCAAGGAGGATTCCTCCACGGACATCATCAAACCGTACATGTATGAGTTGAAGATTCACCACAGGGAGTTGTTGATCAAAGATGGGAAAGTACAAATAAAAGAGGTCCAAGGCCCTAAAGGAGAAGGTAGTCTGGAGGACAGGATGGAAGGATTGGAGAAAGAAGTCTTTAGGTACAAGAAGATGGCAGAACGCGAAGTGGATATCATCCATAAGATAAGTTCAGAACTCACCGCCAAGCACAAGAAGGAGACTGCTGCGCTTAGGGATGATATTCTCTCACTCCATCGAACAACCAACCAACTACAAGCACAACTCTACAACATGCAAAATCAAAACTGTGAGTACGAGGCTAAGTTTAAACACATAAGTGTTGGGTCCGCAGCATAGAAAACAAAAAATTTCCTACGGTGTGAACTACACGCCAAGATCTATCTACTAGGTACAAAGCAACGGGTGGACATACATCCAACGAGAACTTACCCTCGAAGACAACGAGTTTTGTTAACGAGTAAGAACTCGTGGTTGATGTAGTCGTACACTTGCCGATCTCAAGACCGTGAGGAAGTCCGAGCGCCGCAACTCAGCAGCGCATCCGCACTTGCACACACGTTCAAGCCACCGGACAACCTCCACCTCCTCGCTCCAGCGATCCAGCGGAAGTAGCAACTCCTTCCAGACAAAATGCCACCGAGAACATGTATCTCGCTAATCCGAGACCATGGGGGAATAATTCTAGAGGGGGAGAGAGATCCTTCACAAGGAGGTGTGAGGATGAAGGAGGGAATGGGTGGCCTTTTATAGGAGGAGGGGGGGTGCCCCCTCTCTCCATGGCCGGCGCATGGGGGGGTGACCCCTCACCTCCCCCATTCATGTGGTGGTAACCCCTCCAAATTAAAATGCCTCTTCACATTCCCTTTAAAAGTCTCCACTTTAAATGCATTGAATTTCTCCAAATTTAATGCTCTCTCATTTAATAAAACTCTTTTTAATTAACAAACAGTCACATATAGCCCCTTGCAATATTTCAATATCACATGCAGAACCACTTTCTGCAATTTCACCCTAAACAATTTCCGGTTTCTATTGAAACAATTCTTGCGCTTTGCAATTCTTTCGTCTGAAACATATGTGCTCCAAAATGGTGTCCGGTAACTCTTAAGTGTGCCACCCTATGGTTCGCGAATAATGCAGACATGATCGAGACACTTCTCCGATCAATAATCAGGAGCGGGACCTGGAGATCCGTACTGACTCCTACACATTCAACGATGACTTCTGTGATCGTGAGAACCTTTAACGCTTGTAACTAAATCCCTTTGTCTCTCGATATATTACATGTCCGAGATTCGATCATCGGTATCTCCATACCTAGTTTGATCTCGTTACCGACATGCACTCTTTTCTCGTTCTCGTGATATAACATTCTAGTGATCACATCACTTGCTTGCAAGCTATCTTAATGTGATATCACCGAGAGGGCCCAGAGTATATCTATCCGTCATCTAGATTGAAAAATTCCACTCTTGATCCATGAGCCTCAACATAACACCTTCATAGTACTGAACCCATCTTTATAGTCACCTTGTTACGGTGGGACGTTTGATGTTATCAAGATACTCTTCCGGTGTTAGCAATTAACATGATATCATGGTCTAAGGATAAAGATTACTTCGTATGATGTTATAGAAATATAAACATAATGACTTGATCGTAATGCTATACTTCGGAAGAATGTTCATAACATCATTCCACCAATGGTGTGACCTTGTTATTAACAACATCTAATGTCCATGATCAGGAAACCTTGATCATCTTGTTAATCAACAAGCTAGTCTATAAGAGAGACATAACTAGGAACCCTTTTTGTTTATTAAACACACATGTATAGATGTTTCCGATCAATATTCTAGCATGTAAAATAAACATCTATCATATATATAAGGAATATATAATAACAACTTTATTATTGCCTCTCAGGGCATATTTCCTTCAGTCTCCCACTTGCACTAGAGACAATAATCTAGTTCACATAGTGATAGATCTAGCACCCATGGAGTTATGGTGTTGATCATGTTTTGCCCTAGGGAGAACTTTAGTCAACAGATCTGCTACATTTAGGACCGTATGTACTTTACAAATCTTTATATCTCCATCCTTGACATGCTCGCGGATGGAGTGAAACCAGCGCTTAATATGCTTGGAATTCTTGTGAGACCTCGGTTCCTTTGCATTGGCTATGGCTCCATTATTGTCACAATAGATCACCATTGGGTCCAACGCACTGGGAACCACACCTAGTTCCGTAATGAACTCTTTCATCTAAACCGCCTCCTGCGTCGCTTCTGAAGTAGCAACATATTCCGCCTCCGTCGTTGATCCAGCCACCACGGGTTGTTTGAAACTCCTCCAACAAACTGCTGCTCCGTTCAAGAGAAATACGTATCCGGATTGAGACTTAGAGTCATCCGGATCGGTGTCAAAGCTAGCATCAACATAACACTTAGCGATTAGCTCTTCTACACCTCCGTATATAAGAAACATATCCTTAGTTCTTCTCAAGAACTTGAGGATGTTCTTTACCGCTATCCAGTGTTCCGAACCTGGATCAGATTGGTACCTACTAGTCAAACTAATAGCATTTGCCACATCCGGTCTTGTACATAGCATGGCATACATAATAGAGCCTATGGCCGAGGCCTAGGGGATCTTATCCATCATCTCTCTTTCTTCCGCCATAGCCGGACTTTGAGTCTTACTCAATGTCTTGCCTTGCAACATAGGTAAGAACCCCTTCTTACTTTCGTCCATATTAAACTTCTTTAATATCTTATCAAGGTATGTACTCTGCGATAGCCCAGTTAGGCGCCTTGATCTATCTCTATAGATTTTAATGCCTAATATATATGATGCTTCACCAAGGTCTTTCATCGAAAATTTGCTGTTTAGATAACTTTTAACACTGTTTAAAAGATCTATATCATTTCCAATCAATAATATGTCATCCACATATAATATCAGAAATGCCACATTGCTCCCACTCACTTTCTTGTAAATACAAGCCTCTCCATAAGTTTGGACAAATCCAAATTCTTTGATCACCTCATCAAAGCAGAGATTCCAACTCCGGGATGCTTGCTTCAGTCCATAGATGGATCGCTGAAGTTTGCATACCTTATTAGCATCCTTAGGATCGACAAAACCCTTAGGTTGTACCATATACAACTCTTCTTCAATATTACCATTGAGGAACGCAGTTTTGACATCCATCTGCCATATTTCATAATCGAAATATGCAGCAATTGCTAACATAATCCTAACCGACTTCAGCATCGCTACGGGAGAGAATGTCTCATCGTAGTCAACTCCTTGAATTTGTCGAAACCCCTTTGCGACAAGTCGAGCCTTATAGATGGTCACATTACCATCAGCATCAGTTTTTCTTTTGAAAATCCATTTATTCTCAACGGCCTTTCGGTCGTGACGTAAGTCCACCAAGTTCCAAACTTGGTTCTCGTACATGGATTCCATCTCGGATTTCATGGCTTCTAGCCATTTGTTGGAATCCGAGCTCATCATCGCTTCTTCATACGTTGCAGGGTCATCCATTTCATCAACCATGAAATTCACAACAGGATTGTCGTACAGTTCAGGAGTTGCACGTGTCCTGCATGACCTGCGAGGTTCGGTAGTGTCCTCTTTCGGAGTTTCATGATCATTATCATTAGCTCTCGCTTCATCAGGTGAAGTCAACTCCGAAACAACTTCCGGTGCTGCGCCACTCGCCATTCCATGAAGAGAAGGTTCAATAACCTCTTTGAGTTCTACCTTCCGACTACTCACACCTTTTGCGAGAAACTCCTTCTCAAGAAAGGATCCATTCTTGGCAACAAAAACCTTGCCCTCGGATCTGTGATAGAAGGTATACCCAATTGTTTCCGTAGGGTATCCTATGAAGACGCATTTTTCCGCTTTAGGTTCGAGTTTATCCGGTTGAAGTTTCTTCACATAAACATCGCATCCCCAAACTTTAAGAAATGACAGCTTAGGTTTGTTTCCAAACCATAATTCATATGGTGTCATTTCAACGGATTTAGATGGTGCCCGATTTAAAGTGAATGCAGCTGTTTCCAGTGCATAACCCCAAAATGACAGTGGCAAGTCAGTCAGAGACATCATAGATCGAACCATATCCAATAAGGTACGATTATGATGTTCCGACACACCATTACGTTGTGGTGTTCCGGCAGGCGTGAGTTGTGAAACTATTCCACACTCTTTCATGTGTGTGCTAAACTCGTAACTTAGATACTCTCCTCCACGGTCAGACCGTAGAAATTTGATCTTTCTATTACGATGATTTTCCACTTCATTCTGAAATTCCTTGAACTTTTCAAAAGTTTCAGACTTGTGTTTCATCAAATAGATATACCCATATCTACTCAAATCATCTGTGAAAGTAACAAAATAACGATATCCACCTCGTGCCGACACACTCATTGGTCCACACACATCAGTATGTATGATTTCCAATAGATCTGTCGCCTGTTCCATTGAACCGGAAAACGGCATTCTAGTCATCTTGCCCATAAGGCATGGCTCACATGTATCAAATGATTCAAAATCAAGTGATTCCAAAAGTCCATCAGAATGGAGTTTCTTCATGCATTTAACGCCAATATGACCTAGACGGCAGTGCCACACATATGACATATCATCATCAAGTTTAATCTTTTTAGCATTAACATTATGAATGTGTGTAATATTACTATCGAGATCCAACAGAAATAAACCATTCAACATAGGTGCATGACCATAAAAGATATCATTCTTATAAATCAAACAACCATTGTTTTCGGATTTAAAGGAATGACCACTTTGCATCAAACACGATCCAGATACAATGTTCATGCTCAGTGCAGGCACTAAATAACAATTATTTAGGTTTATAACTAATTTCGATGGCAAATGGAGAGGTAGCGTCCCGACGGTGATCACATCAACTTTTGATCCATTGCCGACCCGCATTCTGACCTCATCCCTTGCTAGTTGTCGCTTGTTCCGTAGCCCCTAAACCGAGTTACATATATTAGCAACCGATCCAGTATAAAATACCCAGGTGCTACTGCGAGTACTAGTCAAGTACACATCAATAACATGTATATCACATATACCTTTGTTTGCCTTTCTGGACTTCTTGTCTGCCAAATATTTGGGGTAGTTGCGCTTCCAATGGCCAGTCCCCTTACAATTGTAGCACCCGGTGTCAGACTTAGGGCCAGCTCGGGGTTTCTTTTTAGGCGTGGCAACAGACTTGCCACCCTTCTTTCCCTTGTGCTTGCCTTTCTTGTCTTTCTTGAAACCGGTGGTCCTACTGATCATCAACACTTGATGTTCTTTCCTAATCTCCACTTCTGCAGTCTTAAGCATTGACAAAAGCTCGGGAAGAGACTTCTTCATGCCCTGCATATTATAGTTCATCACGAAGCTCGTGTAGCTAGGTGGCAGAGATTGGAGAACACGATGTATGCCTAAGTCAATGGGAATCGTTATTCCCAAGGACACAAGCTTATCGGCATACCCAGACATTTTGAGTACGTGCTCACTAACAGAGTTGTTTTCCTCCATCATGCAGCTAAAGAACTTTTCTGTAGCATTATAACTCTCTACGGCAGCATGGGTATCGAAAATCATTTTCAATTCTCCCATGGTATCAAAGGCATTGCCCTTTTCGAAATGCTTTCGAAGTTCTGGCTCTAGCCCATACAGTATGCCGCAATGAACTAAGTTGTGGTCCTCCTGACGAGTCACATAGACATTCTTTTCCTCGTCAGGGGCATCAAGAGCTGGTGGGGGGCCTAGCGGCGCATCTAGCACATATTGCTTTTGTGCAGCAGTGAGGAGAATCCTCAAATTCATAGCCCAGTTGGTGAAGTTGCTACCATTCGCAACAAGTTTCTCTTTCTCCATAAACACATTGAAATTAAAAGCAGGTGGTGCCATCTACAATAGAATTTGTAAAGTTTATTTAGACTAAGTTTATGATAGATTGAGTTCAACTAATCCAAATTACTAATGAACTCCCACTCAAAAACGACATCCCTCGTGTCTTTTTGGTGATTACATGAACCAAATCCACTACACCAAGTCCGATCATCACGTGAGTTGATGTAGCTTCAAAGGCGAGCATCTATATGGGCATCATATCAACTATATGACTCATGCTTAACCTTTCGGTCCGTGTTCCGAGGCCATGTCTGTACATGCTAGGCTCGCCAAGTAAGAACCTTAGTATTCGCGTGTGTAAAACTGTCTTACACCCGTTCCTATGAAAGCGTAGATTCGAGTACACCCGATCATCATGTGATGTCTCGAAACACGATCCACAGAACGGTGCATACTTAAGGAAGAACACATTTTTATCTTGATATCTAAATGAGGGATCATCTTATAATGCTACCAAAAGCGCCAAACTAGCAGTATAAGATGCTAACATCTAATGTGTAAAGTGAGATGATATGGTCCATGCATTTGATCTCTATCACTTGCATCGTCGTATGATCTCTATCATTCCTTTGTGTGTAAGGCCAAGGTCTATGGAACTTACACGTTGAGTGTGTTGTAAGAGTATCTATCATACATCTACTTACAACAATACCATATCAATACACTAGCCCAGCAACGATCTAAACTAGACGCCTCTAATTTATGAATTGCAAGTTTTACGTGGCTTATGGGCTTTCGGAGATAGAACCGTTCTCACCTACGAACATGAACCACAACGAGGATAACTAAGTTATTAGCAACTCGTTGTAAATCAGATATTGACTATAGTAGGAGAGACAGACACCCGCCAGCCACTTATGCAAAACAAGTTGCATGTCACTCGTGGAACCGGTCTCATGTACGATGACATGTAAGGTTGGTCCGGGCCGCTTCATCCCACTATGCCACCAATATCCAAAATACATAGAAGATGCAATAACATGATCATCATCGCCAACATATAAACATATGTGTACTACCCGTGCAAAGCACGTACGCATAGATCAAGCTCTGATACCACTGTTGGGTCCGCAGCATAGAAAACAAAAAAATTCCTACGGTGTGAACTACACGCCAAGATTTATCTACTAGGTACAAAGCAACGAGTGGACATACATCCAACGAGAACTTACCCTCGAAGACAACAAGTTTTGTTAACGAGTAGGAACTCGTGGTTGATGTAGTCGTACACTTGCCGATCTCAAGATCATGAGGAAGCCCGAGCGCTGCAACTCAGCAGCGCATCCGCACTCGCACACACGTTCAAGCCACCGGACAACCTCCACCTCCTCGCTCCAGTGATCCAGCGGAAGCAGCAACTCCTTCTAGACGAAATGCCACCGGGAACATGTATCTCGCTAATCCGAGACCATGGGGGAATAATTCTAGAGGGGGAGAGAGATCCTTCACAAGGAGGTGTGAGGATGAAGGAGGGAATGGGTGGCCTTTTATAGGAGGACTGGGGTGCCCCCTCTCTCCATGGCCGGCGCATGGGGGGTTGACCCCTCACCTCCCCCATTCATGTGGTGGTAACCCCTCCACATTAAAATGCCTCTTCACATTCCCTTTTAAAGTCTCCACTTTAAATGCATTAAATTTCTCCAAATTTAATGCTCACTCATTTAATAAAACTCTTTTTATAAAATTTATTCAGAATTTTGTTAATTACTTTAATTAACAAAAATTCACATATAGCCCCTTGCAATATTTCAATATCACATGCAGAACCACTTTCTGCAATTTCACCGGAAACAATTTCCGGTTTCTATTGAAACAATTCCTGCGCTTTTCAATTCTTTCGTCTGAAACATATGTGCTCCAAAATGGTGTCTGGTAACTCTTAAGTGTGCCACCCTACGGTTCGTGAATAATGCAGACATGATCCAGACCCTTCTCCGATCAATAATCAACAGCGGGACATGGAGATCCGTACTGACTCCTACACATTCAACGATGACTTCTGTGATCGTGAGAACCTTTAACGCTTGTAACTAAATCCCTTTGTCTCTCGATATATTACATGTCCGAGATTCGATCATCGGTATCTCCATACCTAGTTTGATCTCGTTACCGACATGCACTCTTTTCTTGTTCCCGTGATATAACATTCTAGTGATCACATCACTTGCTTGCAAGCTATCTTAATGTGATATCACTGAGAGGGCCCAGAGTATATCTATCCGTCATCTGGATTGAAAAATTCCACTCTTGATCCATGAGCCTCAACATAACACCTTCGTAGTACTGAACCCAGCTTTATAGTCACCCTGTTACGGTGTGACGTTTGATGTTATCAAGATACTCTTCCGGTGTTAGCAATTAACACGATCTCATGGTCTAAGGATAAAGATTACTTCGTATGATTTTATAGCAATATAAAGATAATGACTTGATCGTAATGCTATACTTCGGATGAATGTTCATCACATCATTCCACCAATGGTGTGACCTTGTTATTAACAACATCCAATGTCCATGATCAGGAAACCTTGATCATCTTGTTAATCAACAAGCTAGTCTATAAGAGAGGCATAACTAGGAACCTTTTTTGTTTATTAAACACACATGTGTTGATGTTTCCGATCAATACAATTCTAGCATGTAAAATAAACATCTATTATATATAAGGAATATATAATAACAACTTTATTATTGCCTCTTAGGGCATATTTCCTTCAATAAGTTCTACTGCTAGTTTCAGGATATTGGAAACCAAGATGTCGTTTGTTGATGGGGAGCCTTTACCTTGGAATTCGGATGATGACGAGAGAACACGACCACCGAAGGAGTAATTCGTCGTCAGGTTTTGGCATCCCCTTGGTTTGTTCCAAGCTTGGGGCAGTGTCGCGGTATCACATCATTATCTTTCATCTTTTTAACTTTTTAGTAGAGTCATATCATGAATAGAGAATTTATCATATAGGATTGTTTGAATTGTGGAAGTATCTCTCTCCGGTTAGTTATCTATGTATCCCTTGGTGTGAGTAGCCGTTATGGAATATTAATGAGAAGTTCTATCATTTACTTTTTGCACATCTTATTTTAGTTTGCAATTTCTATTATGCGATTGATCTTGTTGTTAGTATTGGTATCACTTTGGGATCATTAAGTAAATGTAGTTGGTTTTGGCAAACCTAGCTCTGGTTAGTAGCAACACTATTTGGGGATTGAATGGAAAAGAGAAAAGTACTTTTATAAATATAATTTCATTAACTTTGTTTCTTGATTGGCTCATAACCTTAGTATTCTCTAGTTAAGATCTTTTGTGTTACCAAGGAAGATTGCGTGATTGTTTCTATCACTTGTATTTTTTTTTGTTTCCTTTAACTCTTATGCTCGCTACCTAGCCTTGCTAGCCAAAAACATGTCACTACTGCAGAATAAGCTATCAGTGACAGGCTTAAAAGACCCATTGGTGACAGGCAAAGCGCCTGTCACCGATGACTAGTCACTGGTATAAGGTTACTAGTGACGGGCAAGTGCCAGTCACTAGTATGTGTACTAGTGACAGACATTTACGTGTGCCAGTCACTAGTATGTATTTACTAGTGATAGGAAAAAGAGATGCATGTCACTGGTTGTAATCAAAAGCCGCATCCATGTGAGGTTTTTTAGTGACAGGCCTATTATCCTGCTTGTCACTAGTTTAAATTTTAGTAATAAAAATTGTTTTCTAGATATATTCCACATGGCACAATAAGATATTGTAAAATAATAAATGCATTTTATCGAATATTTCATATAGCACAATAAGATGTTGTACAATGATACGTACACACGACCCAATAATATTTATGTACTGAGAGCGAATGCTTCTCGTGCATCCAATCCTTGAACTAAAACCTATGCCATTTATGTCCACCATATCTACCTATTAGCATTATTGCTATTCCAAGTAAATTCTCGAGTTTTATCTATATTCCAAATTAAACTTGTTATGTGAAAACTAGTGATTAAAGCTCTCACAAACTTGATGGCACACTTTATTTTCTTGTACTTAATAAATTTGAACCATTGTTTCTATCTTATGAAGCTTGTATGCTTGCAAATTATAAGTTGGGAGTTAGCAAAACCATGTTATCATGGGGTCCGCTTTCGACATTGCACTTATTATTTAGTTGATGTCATGTTCTTTTGTTTATGGATGCTGGTGGTGTGAAATAAAAGGGGAGCTTGTAAGCTCATGGAGTTTGTACATGTGTTAGAGAAATGCCTAGGCAGCTAGCCTAAGCCATGCCTAATCATGGTGGAAACTTGCAGCATAACCATAGTGGCATTCTATGAAGCATCCTCAATAAAAACCTATGCAAATAGCAAATCAAAAGATCGCCGATATGCTCACTATCTGTTGCCTCGTCATTTTTATATGGGATAGCTCCTGTGTCATGGGGCAAGGGGTACCCCGTTGGCGGTTCTCTATGATACACATACACTTACAATGACAAGAACTTACTGAAGACCAAAGTTGATTAGCATGAGGTTTGGTACTCGTATTCAAGGGGCATGAGATTTTCAACTTATAATTTTTCAAGCATATAACTCATATTTTCCCTCACATTAACCTTAATCACTTCAAGATGCCTATGATAGGGGAAATGAGGGCTCAAAGCTAGTAAGTACCATAATTTTTGGAAGCTCTTATGAAACTTGAAATCCCTGCTTCCCTCTGCGAAAGGCCTATCTTTTACTTTTTAGTTGAGTCAATAAACCTATTCCTTTCTATCTCAGGCAAGCATTTGAGTTGTTGTGATTCAATAATCCATATGATGATTTATTCAATCATGTTTCTTATGTTCCTTGTTTTGCACACTGTTCTTATCTGAGTGAATATTACTTTGAAGGATATCATCGAAAACCCCATTATGTTTGACTCCTGCAATTTGTTAACCGTTCTCTGACCAAGAACAAAGTTTTCCATTACCAATTATGATTTACTTTGTGTGTCCTTATTGTGTTTCCCTTACTCATTGCAAGTTAAGTTATATAATAGTGATTTTTTTCTATTATGATTTGTGTATTGATGAATGTGATGCTTCTTGTACGTATTCTCTTTATCGGCACTTCACTCCATAAACCTGTGGTCATGTTTATTTAGCTCAGTTTTCGCTTGGGGACAAGCGAGGTCCAAGCTTGGGGGGAGTTGATACATCCATTTTTCATCACTATTTTATATCTTAGTTTACTATTATTCATTGATATATTTCATATTAAGAGATGATACTTATGTTATTTCATCTATTTTTGCATGATTGATGATTTTTGGAGGATGAACCATCAGAGTCAGGATCCTGATGGAAAAAACACTATCCAGATGCAATATTTGCGAAGATTAGAAAATCCTAGAAAATATACGGACATTCCTATTTTTCCAGAAGACGAAGAAGGCCAAAAGGAGGAGTGGAGATGGACCATAGGGGGCCCACACCACCCCCTGGTGCGGGCCCCCTGGCCGTGCCACAAGGTGGTGTGGCCACCCTGGCCCACCTTTGGCATCGCCCTTTGGTGTATATAATCCCCTCGAAACCCTAAGACTCGGGGAGCGACCACAGAAAGATTCCGCCGCCTCTGCGGGGCGGACACTACAGAGAGAGAAAGAGCTCTCTGGCAGGCAAAAATCTGCCAAGGAAATTCCTTCTCAGAGAGGGGAGATCATCGCCATCAACGCCGTCATTAAGCTAGACTTCATCGGGATCATCATCATCATCATCTCCACTAGCACCATCACCACCACTCCATACCTCTGTAACAATTGGGTTGAATCTTGCATAGTTAGGGGAAACTTTCTCGGTGTCGATTACTTGTTGTAGTTGATGTTATTGAGTGGAACCATTAAGTTATTTTTCATGTTCAAATTGTTACTTATCATTATTTCATCTCTGATCTTGATCCATATGATGTCTCGTGAGTAGTTCGTTTAGTTCTTGAGGACATGGGAGAAGTCATGTTGTTAGTAGTGGAATTGTGTTGAGAAAGATTTAATGGTTTGATATTTAAGTTCTAGTGCTTTTCTTCTAGTGGTGTCATGTGAACATCGACTACAGGATACTTCACCTTTATGGGCCTAGGGTAATGCATTGTGTATTTGGCTACTAATCTTGGGGTTGCCGGAGTGACAGAAACCTAAACCCCCGTTAGGAAACCTTTGCATAAGGGAGTGTAGGATCTCAGAGTTTAAGGCTGTGGTTAGGTGTTTATCTTAATTACTTTCTTGTAGTTGCAAATGCTTGCAAGGGGTATAATCACAAGTATGTATTAGTCCTAGTAAGGTCAGTACATTAGCATAGGTTCACCCACACAACACTTATCCAACCAGAGAATATTAATCAACTATATGAAGCGAAAACACTTTACAATATTCCCATGTGTCCTCGAGAATGTTTGGTCATCTTAAGTAATACAACCGACTTGTCCTTTTCTAAAGAAAGGATTGGGCCACTTGCTGCAATTATTATTATTGTCTTTTATTTACTCGCACTTTATTTATCTGCATTATCAAAAACCCCTAAAAATCTGTTTGCTAAGTATTTACAGAGAATTCCTGATCCAAACCACTTGTCAACACCTTCTGCTCCTCGTTGGGTTCGACACTCTTATTTATCGAAAATACTACAATACACCCCCTATACTTGTGGGTCATCAAGGCATAAGATTAGGAGTTATCCGGAGTATCCCTTTTCCAGCTTAGTGCCAAAATCAGGATTATATAAAGAATCATTCTTAGCCCTAGTAGACATCAATTCCAAACATTCTTTAATAGTTAGAGTGTTTATCGATCCTCCTGCTAAGAAGTCAAGCAACTCTATACATTGAGTACTAAGACCGTGGTAAAATAAATGGCAAATAGTCAATTCAGAATAGCCATGATTGGGAATGCTATTGACCATTCCAAACAATCTGTCCTAGGCTTGTCGGTAGTTTTCTCCCACATTCTGACTAAAGTTGCCTAGATTCTTTCCTAGTTCAGTTACCTTTTTAAATGGATTAAACCTGCTTATGGATTTAACAATGCAGTTTTCCCAACATTTAATGTAATGGTGAGGGAGGGAATATAACCAGTCGAGACCTTTACCTTTTAGAGACCAACGAAATAATTTTAGACGAGAGAAGTCTCTTGGAAAACCTTTTGGTCCAAGCAATGTCATCACATCGTCGAACTCTCTAATATGTCTTCCTGGGTCTTCATCTTCCCTACCATCGAAACCTTTTTCCTACAAAATTTAATAAATTCACCATCAAATCGATTTTCTCTAACTCTAGGATTAAGGAATTCTATTGGTTGTTTAAGAAATCCAGAACTTGGAGCACTGTATTCTCTGAGAGTTTTCTCAGGTTTCATGGGAGTTGTCCTGTAAATAGACATGATTTCCATAATATCACTCAGGATTTCAACTTCAACTTTATTTGATCTTAAAAGTTTTTCAATAATTTCTTCGCGCCTTTGAGCAGGCACGCGCTCAATAGAATCCAGTACATAGGTCCTACCAGAGCATGTAGACCCTTTGTCTCCTAGGGAGAACAATTTATAGTAGCAACACCTGAAATGTCAAAATACAAACACTTAGCGCTTAGCTCCCTGACAACAACGCCAGAAAATAGCTTGATGTATGCAAGTGCACAGATCGTTAGTAGCAAGTTTCGAAGTATAGATATCGATCCCACAGGGAGCCCAAAGGTAAGTGTTTATGACTGAAGTCTCTGTCGCACCCGAAGTTGTCACAGGTCTTCGAGTGAATTCACCACAAGTGTTGAAATAAGAATGGGGTTTTGATTAAATGGAGTGTAAAAAAACTAAAATGTAAACTTCAGAAATATAAAGCACAAAAGTAAAGAACGGATTGGTTGTTTGTTGTTTTCTGCAGATGGGAAAAGTAGGCGCGGGGAGATTCAGTTCATGGTGACAGTGACTGTGCCGGGTGGACGAATGATATATGTGACAGTTATAATCTTAAAAGTATATGTTTAGGCGAGCAACCCATAATTAGCTGGAACTCCTCTTGGTAGATTTCATCCCAACTTCAATAATCCTACTAGTCTGTTACCAAAACCATGAAGGGAATATGACCGAGAGGCAATAATAAAGTGGTTATTATCTTATTCCTTGTTTATGATAAATGTTTATTTTGTATGCTATAATTGTATTAATTTGGAAACGTTAATACATGTGTGTTTAATAAACAAAATGAAAGTTCCTAGTGATGCCTCTCTTATAAACTAGCTCGTTGATTAACAAGATGATCAAGGTTTCCTGATCATGGACATTAGATGTTGTTAATAATAAGGTCACAACATTAGTGGAATGATGTGATGAACATTCATCCGAAGTATGGCATTATGATCAAAGTCATTGTGTTTATATTGCTATAACATCATACGAAGTAATCCTAGTCCTTAGACCATGAGATCATGTCAATCACTAACACTGGAAGAGTATGTTGATAACATCAAACGTCACACCGTGAAAGGGTGATTATAAAGACAGGTTCAGTGCTACGAAAGTGTTATGTAGAGGCTCATGGATCAAGAGTGGGATTTGTCCATCCCGATGACGGTTAGATATAATTTGGGCCCTCTTGGTGATATCACATTGGTTAGCTTGCAAGCAAATGATGAGATCACTAGAATGTTATATCAGGGGAACGAGAAAAGAGTACATGTCAGTAACAAGAACAAACTAGGTATGGAGATACCGATGATCGAATCTCGAACATGTAATATATCATGAGACAAAGGGAGTTAGTTACTAGCGTTAAAGGTTCTCACGATCACAGAAGTCATCGTTGAATGTGTAGGAGTCAGTATGGATCTCCAGGTCACACTTCTGATTATTGATCTGAGAGGGTTCTCGATCATGTCTGCATTATTCGCGAACCATAGGGTGACACACTTAAGGGATACCGACACTATTTGGAGCAAATATGTTTCAGATAAAGATATAAGAAAGCGCTGGAATTATTTCGATGGAAACCGGAATTGTTTCGGGTGAAATTGCAGAAACTGGTTTTGCATGTGATATTGAAATATTGCAGGGGGTTTTATGTGAATGTTTGTTAATTAAATTAATTAACAAAATTCTGAATATAGAATTAATAAAAGAGTTTTATTAAATGAGAGAGCATTAAATTTGGAGAAATTTAATGCATTTAAAGTGGAGACTTTAAAAGGGAATGGGGGAGGTGAGGTGTCACCTCCATGGGGCACCGGCCATGGGAGGGGTACCCTCCCCTCCTCCTATAAAAGGTCCCCCTCTCCTCACTTCTCACTAAGACCTCCTCGTGAAGGATCTCTCTCCCCCTCTAGTATTTTCCCCCATGATCTCGGATTAGCGAGATACATGTTCCTGGTGGCTTTATCTGGGAAGGAGTGCTGCTTCTGCTGCTTTGTTGGAGTGAGGGACGGAGGTTGTCGAGGTACCGGACGTGTGTGCGATCACGGATGCACCGCTATTTTGTGGTGCTGGACTTGCTAGAGCTGGATCTGATGGACGTGCTGGAACTGGACCTACTGGACCTGCTGGACTTCATCACGATCTTGAGATCAGCAAGTGTATGACTACATCATCCACGAGTTCCATCTCATTAACAAAGCTTTGTTGTCTTTGAGGGTATGTTCTCTATGGATGTATATCCATCGGTTGCTTGTATCTAGTAGATAGATCCTGGCGTATAGTAGTTCACATCGTAGGATTTTTTTCTTCTATGCTGCGAACCCAACAGTGGTATCAAAGCCTAATCTATTCGTAGGTGCTTTGCATGGGTAGAACACATAAGAGTATGTGGGCGGTGATGATCCTGTTATTGCTTCTTATATGTACTTTGGATATTGGTGGCATAGTAGGATGAAGCGGCCCGGACCAACTTTACATGTCATCGCACATGAGACCGGTTCCACGACTGAGATGCAACTATATTTGCATAAGTGGCTAGTGGGTGTCTGTCTCTCCTACTATAGTCAATCTCTGATTTACAACGAGTTGCTAATAACTTAGTTATCATCGTTGTGGTTCCATGTTCGTAGGTAAGACCGGTTCTATCTTCGAAAGCCCTAAGCCACGTAAAATCTTGCAATTAATAAATTAGAGGCGTCTAGTTTAGATCGTTGCTAGGCTAGTGTCATGATATGGAAATGTTGTAAGTTGATGTATAGTTGATACCCTTACAACACATCTAACGTGTAAGTTCCATAGACCTTGGCCTTACTCACTAAGGAATGATAGAGATCATACCACGATGCACATGATAGTGATCAAATGCATGGACCATATCATTCCACTTTACACATATGATGTTTGCATCTTATATTGCTAGTTTGGCATTTTAGTAACATTATAAGATGATCCCTCATTTAAATATCAAGATAAAATGTGTTCTTCCTTAAGTATGCACTGTTCTATGGATCGTGTTTCGATACATCACGTGATGATTGGGTGTACTCGACTCTGCGCTTTCATACAACAGGTGTAAGACAGTTTTACACACGCGAGTACTAAGGTTCTTACTTGGCGAGACTAGAATGTAAAGACATGGCCTCAGAACACGAACCGAAAGGTTAAGCATGAGTCACATAGTTGATGTGATGCCCATATTGATGCTCTCCTTTGAAGCTAGACCGACTCACGTGATGATCGGACTTGGTGTAGTGGATTTGGTTCATGTAATCACCAAAAAGGCACGAGGGATGTCGTTTTTGAGTGGGAGTTCATTTCTAATTTGGATTAGTCGAACCAAATTGTCATAAACTAAATCAAAGTGAATTTGCATAATTTGTTGTAGTCATTCGCATCTATTTACTACCTTCTGCTTAGTTTTAATTGAGATAGTAGAACTATAGAATTCTGGATATTTACTTTACGAACTGGTATCGTATTGTTTTGAGTGTCTATCTAAAGTTTAGAAGTCCTATTGCAAACTTTCAGCAAAATCTCACTTACTCTGTGAAATTTAATAAATAGTATTTAATCAAGAGTAAGAATTCCAGTGTTAGTATCTTAAGTATCATGCTTGCCTCCATGATTCTTGATATTCAAAAATTGTTTTAATATCGAGGTTATCTAGGAGCTAAAAGAATTGTTTCAGAAACCATCATGTGTGAAAGATATTGTGATATCTGAAACAATGTTTATGGTTGCAATATGATAGAGTATAATTTAACAAAATACACGTTCTCATATTGTATGAGAATTTGTGAAGGTTGGAGACGCTAGGCGTCCTAATCTACCAAAAAGGTTTTGCGAACTTACATTATACTCTCGATTCTTCCTTATAGGCTATAGTAGCTTGATCATGAAAGTTGTCATGATAAGGATGAATAGAAGATGTAAGTAAAATATTTACTACACTAATAGATTACTAAAGAATGGATTTTTGAAAGAACACCAAACATTTGATGACGGTGATCCACTTGAAAGTGCAAGTCCAAAGGTATTAGTATTTGACTATATATACTTTTTACTATGTATCATGTGAATGACCCCACTATTGATGTTGACAGATTATTTTAAAAGAGAAGGAATTGCTGAAAGAAAATCTATAAAATATTTGGCAGAAAAGAAAAAGTTGGAGATGTCCAGTTTAGGTATATAGAAGTTATACATGTTATGGCTGTATTCTTTGCTTGTTAAACAATGCGGTCTTAGGTATTGGATACCTATATTGGATACACCAATTGGTTGGTGTGAAGTGTTATACAGAACAACACAATTCATGAACTACAATGGCCTAAGTAACTAGCAACGAAATAAGTGATGATGTTCATCGAAAACAAATAAAGTGTTATTGTGTTTTTCGTTTACGTCAAACCTAGCCTTCAAGATTTGTTTTAATAATTGTTATTTTGTTTTGGTATTACGAGAACAATGGTTGTTCAAATAATTACCATATTCCATTAAGGATGGATGAACTTTTACATGTCTAGTTGGAGAAATCACATCCATAAACATTATTGCTAAAGTGTTGTAAGACAAATGATTGGAAGATCACTTATGAAGTGACATCACTGTTTGAATTATATTGGAAAGTAAACATGAAGAAACTCCATGTTGATGGATTTTTGGAGTCTTTGATTTTGATTAATTGACGCCTGTGAAACTTTCCTCGAATAATTGAAACTCCGTTCATAGGCCAAAGAGGAACGGATGACTAGCTTATTGGAAATCGTGCATGCTGATATGCATAGTCCATTATGTGTAGCCATATGTGATGGATCTTTTTTGCTTCATATGCTTTATCTAGAAATTTGAGTGAATATATCTATATATTTACTTAATAAGGAAGAAGTATGAAACATTTGAAAATTGTTCAAAGACTTTCAAGATGAAGTGGAAAATCATTGTAACGAGAAAATAAATAATTTATGATTGGATCATAAAGGAGATATTTGAGTTACAAGTTTAGCAAAACACCTAATATTCCAGGAATTGTTCCATGAATTTTCATTTCCCGATAAACCATAGGAGTATGGTATGTTCGAGAGATCAAATCAAACCTTGTTTGACATGGTAAGATCAAAGGTGTTATTTATAAAACTGCCATTATGTTTTAAAGATTAAAGCTTTAGAGACTACAACTTTCACACTGAAAAGGGCACCATCGTGATCCGTTGAAATGACACCATATGGGTTATGGTTTGGGATAAAATCCTAAATGTCTTTTCTTAAATTTGGGTATGTTATGCATAAGTAAAATGTTTACAACCAAAGTCGGATAAGCACGTCTTTGTAAGTTATCCTAAAGAATTTGTTGAGAATTTCTCCATAACACCTAGGACAAAAGAGTTTGTCGCTTGGAATGTCAAGTTTCTTGAAAAGGAATTTTTCGTGAAAAGTTAAGTGGGAGGACAACAGAACTTTGATAAGGTTGTTGAACCTTAGCTATATGTGATAAGTAGCGCAGCGCCGGAAAGTGTCCCGGTGGCGGCCACAATGCTCATGGCTTCCGTGATTACAAAGTTGTGATCTCGGAGATTGGAGTTCCTATTGAACTGTGTGGGTTGGTAAGAATCAAATAGTGATATTTGATAAACACGTCGTTATTGTTTTCACAATGATGAATCGACAGCATGCAAAGAAGCGATGGTGGGCCCTGACTCCATAAAATGACTAGAAGTCATATAATCCATGATAGTATGCATACACGAGAAATCAAGTTTCTAAACTTGGAAGACCTTCCGGAAAGGCGTGAAGCCTATCAGTCGTGTTTGGATCTATAAATAAATAGACATGGATGTTTAACATCTATGAAATAGCCAACATGTTGGAAAGAAGTTTACGACAATGTTCGAGGAGTTGACTATGAAAAGATTTCATCTTTCATAGCGATATTTAGTCTTGACGGATTAATGTAGAAACCACTACATATAATTTGGTGTATGGTAGTTGAACAAACAAAACAATGTTCTTCTAATCGAATGGTTACCTAGGACGTGAACAAGACACGCTCCGAAGGGTTTTGTTAATTCAAAGGGTGCTAAAAGGGCATGCAAACTTCAATAGTTGAAGTGAGCATAGCGGAGTTGGAATCTTCACCATGATGAAAATGTTAAAGGAGTTTAAAATCATCGGAGACGATGAAGATGGTTGCATTTGCAAGAAATTAAGTGGGAGCGCTGAGAAAAATTTCCAATACTTTATGTAGAATACATATTGCTGATTGGAAATGATGTATCTTTTATTGACATAAGTTAAGAATTTCATTAAAATAGGATTTCGATGAAAGACTTGGGTAAAACCGGAATATTTGGCATCAATGACTATATGGGTAGATTGAGGTGCTAATATGGTTGTGCCAGACGTACATATATGATATATTGAAGGGGTTCCATATGGAAACAACAAGAAAGGTTCTTGCTGCATGGAAAGGATTGTATCAAGATTCAAGTGTGTCAACACTTGGTGAGTAAAATCACATGAAGATTTTGATCGATTATACCGTGATATGTATATATCCAGATATGTCCTATGCTCTAAATGTTATGAGCACATACCAGAATGATTCATAATATGATCATTGGACGATGGTAAAGATAATCTTATGAGCTTTGGAAGAACTAAGAATATATCATGTATAAGTGAAAATAGTTAAAGGTAGTTCATTTTAAAGTGTTACATCGCTACTAGTTTTGTCACAAGATACAAATTAAAATTTATCTCAATTTGGACTATGGGTGGCACAATCTAATGGAAAGGATGTTCCATGATGGATACTGATGAATTCCAAAGTTGAGACATTGTGACTGATACTATAACAAAAGGTTAAGTATATGACTGCTATAGTAGCAGCAAAGGAGGGCTTTTGTGTTAAGTAGTTTGTTATCAAACTAGGTGTGGTTCAAAGTGGGCTAATACCACTACAACAGAACAGAGATTTCGTAACACATATCGACATATGTTACAGGTAAAATTATAGTAACATATCATTTGTGTGCCAACGATCGATAGTAACACAAACTACATAGGGCCCGAAAATGTGTTACGGATATAGCGATGAGGTAACATATAAATATGTGTGGGAGGCAATGTGTTACTTATATATTGACAAAGTAACACATAGATATGTGTTGGTGGGTGTGTGTTACAAACTTTAGCAAAAGTAACACAAAATCCTATGTTGGTCCATGGTGTTATAAGCTAACCTAGTCGTCTTTGACAGCTAGACCTCTGGTAGGCCTACCCGCTTGGGTGCCCATGGTCCTAGATGGCGCAACACCATGTCCTAGTTTGGTCACCATTTCAACCCCGCTGGATTGGACGCTGTAGCTGCCAGCTTGGGGCCCTTTTGGTTTCACAAGCATGGGACGGCCACCCGGCCCACCCTATCCCTGGATCGGGACTGCCATAGCCAAGCTGCAGTGAAATACAGTAAATCTAAGCACGGAAAAACACAACCTTCTAGAATTTCATCACTGTCAGCCCGACGGTTTCAAGAATCATGCTAGAAGAAACGATGGCAAACAGCCAAGCTGCATATACAAACAATCAGAAATAAAAAGGCATCGGAAATCAAAGGGCCAAGTTATAAATGCAGACTAAAGGAAAGGACAGTGCAAGATTACCAAAACCTAGAACTAAATTCAGAACCTTGTACTTCCTCATCACCAAAGCTCACAGTTTCTAAGTACATAAGCTAAAGGGAAGATCAATATAAACCGACAACATTTGAGACCTTTATACATTACAACATAGTAATGACCAAAATCTTAACCATTTGATAATCCAGTATGATCCAAAACACAGCCGTTACAAGAGTGGCATCATAATGCATACATGAAAGTGCAAGGCCAAGGCACATTCATGAGTCACCGACGCACATGCTCGCTCACAAGAACTGAATCAGACATCTATATTTTCACACAATACATACCACACAAATAAGAACGTCCATTGCAAAAAGGGGCAAGATCTGTTTACAATATGGTAATAATAAATCTTTGACATAGTCTCTATATTTCCAGTGAGAATCTGTCATGCATGCAGCTTAACTTAGTACCGCTTTTCTAAATTTATCCCATGCTTTAGAGTCCAAGAGCAAAAACTACACAAAGATATAAAAGTTCAATAATAGAACGCATAGCTTCATCCATCAGTTCAGAACGATTCTTCTAATCTCCACATGCAAAAATTCCTGAAAATAAAGATTCAATGATGCATTTCAGCAGAAGTTCATCACAAATCAGAAGGGTCAAGTTAAAGTCAATACATATATGGATTGTAATATTTTTTTAACTTACACTTTATATTAGTGAGATATTCTAGTTTGCAAGAAGTTTATATTTTTCAGGTACACAGAGCATGTATGATCTACACGTGCCGAACCGCACAAAGTGGGTAGAAACACAAGATGGCTAGCAAAAACAGTATCATGCATCAAGATGGTGTGCATAAAGAGCCTCTAAAGCCTTGGCTTAATCGGAAAGTACGGTACCACCTTCCTCGGGATGGCCTTTATTCATTCCTTCTTAGTTAGAGTAGTTGTATCATGTACGTTCTTCCACCTTGAAGTTCCATAGTTTCAACAGAAGTCATCATTTGACTTCTCTTTTCGATAAAGCCGGTAGTTATTTTCACAAGCATGGATTTTCACATAATTAAGCCCAAGTTTTCCCACAATCTTCTTAGCCTCAGAACATGTACCAGGAAGATTCTTACCATTAGAAATTGCCTTCTGCAGAACTGGTAGCAGATCATTTGTAGATTTGTTGCTCCACTTGTTAGTGGATTTTATGTAGAAGAGAATAACAAAAGAGAAAGCCTGGATAGTTCACACCCTGGCCAGAAAGGTTCATTTGCATCTCTCACCAAGTCAGAGTAAGCTATCCGGTCCTGGTGCACAAGGATTTTGGGTCTCAGGTTCAATCATTGCAGAATCTCTATAAACATCTTCGACAAGCTGACACATATTAGATTTTGTTCCTTCGCACTGTGATTGTGATTGTTTCTTAGTTGAAATGTATGGTGTGGTTTTACCATGTTTATTAGTAGAGGTATGCTGTTGTTTAACAATGGCATCCCCAAACTGTATATCCCTATGAAATGCCATGACAAACTAAGTGATCATACACGTCTTGGCGCTTTAATAACAATGCATTAACACATTTAACACATGGACAACAGATCTTGGCATCGGAACTTTTCCCCATGTATGCAAAGTCAGTTTGTCTAGGGGAAAAAGTAACTCCTTTATAGACTTGAAATCCATTTGACTCACTATGTAACACAAAAATATATATACTTACTGCACTCACTAGAATACTAGGAAACCTACATGGGCACTGAAAAATGTAGTGTGTATTCAATAAACTGAATGACTAAGAATACAAAAAAATTAATAGAACAACAATGATTCAGCTATAAAACCTAAAGGAAAGAAGAGGCATGAAAGACTTACGAGCTACTGTAGATTCCGTCATGGAGAGATGTGTTGGGTTGATGTGGGATGGGAAGCAGCTGAGGGTCGACGCAGTTGGCGGTGCGGCGGCTGAGGCTCATGGAGCTGGGATACCGATAGAGATGAGAACGAGATTTCGGGAGATTCCTGAGGGGGAAAATACACATGAACTAATTTCTAGAACAAGATAGATATATAAGAGTTCGCAAAATTTCACAATTCAATATGCATATTTCTCACTAAATCAATTTGTGGACAGAGTAAATTTCGGAGTATAGAATTTATGACTTTCCAGATATCTGATATAAGAAAATTTCTCACAATTTCAGTTTGGTACTGAATGGCAAATGAACATAAACAAGTTGCTTGTATTCTTTGGCCTGAAAACTGGTTTGGATGAGTGCTTGATGCTGCACAGGACAATACCTTTAGTTAATAATTGACAGTCTTGAGAACACATCAAGGTAACATAATATAGAAGCTCCACTAGCACCTCCCAGGACTGTACTGTTATTTGAACAAACATGTCACGAAAAGTAACATGTTTGCATGGAACTGTACTATTATTTGAATAAACAAAAAGCACATAATATGCAGGAGACACTGATGATGGGCCTTTTCTTAATACCTTCCATAATGTCCTAAAGGTTCATTACGCACTAGTAGTAAACAGACCTTTGGTCCAGGGGTATTAGCCCGGTTTTGTTACAAACCGGGACTACTGCCCCGGTCCAATGGCTAGAACTGGCCCTAGGGGGTGGCAGACACTATCCCCGGTTCGAATGGGACCTTTAGCCCCGGGTCGTGTAACAAACCGGGGCTAAAGGGATTTAGTCAGGCCAGGTCGGGTGCCAGACCCTTTAGTCCTGGTTTGTTATACGACCCAGGGCTAAAGGTAGACCTTTAGCCCCGGTTCTAGACACGAACTGGGGCTAAAGGTCTGGCTATATATTCTTTCCCTGTCCGAGCCACCATTCAAGCTGGTGGCTCTCCCCCCCTCTCTCTCTCTTGCTTCAAGATCGAGTTCATGCCCTTTTTTCCTCAAGATTTGTCTATATTTTGTGGTGCCCCATCTATCCAAAGGTTTTGAAAGGTGAGCAACTTCATCCTTTGAACTCTCATTGCTATATTAGCTCATTTCATGCTCTATCTTATAGATGGATTTGTGGATTTAGTTTGGTAGTAATTTTTGCAATGATAGCATGAGATCGATGTTTAGATTCTATCTATCTTGTATTAATGTAAGGAACTCTAAGGTAAATATCATAATATATGGATTCTATCTATATATATTTTGTTTTGGCACATAGTCTCAAAATTTGATTTTGGAAGCACACACATACGTGAGTTCATCATTCTAACTAGCTAGCTGGGCAAAATATCCTTCTTCGTCTACCTGCGTTCAACAAACTGAAAAAATTATAACAAAGATAGGGTTAATTCATAAAAGCTTGATAAGAAGACATCACAATTCACATATTAGGGAGTGCCTCTATGGCGAGCTCCTCGAAGATGTCTAGGGACGGGATCCACTACTGCAAAAAGGCCTATAGCCTCTAGGTGGTTAGTGACATGCAAACCTAAGCCTGTCACTATTAAGTATTTCTAGCGACAGGCAAAGATAAGCCTGTCACTAGTATGAAACACTAGTGATAGGCGCATAAAATTGATTGTCACTAGTACATTTTGTGGAGACCGTCCGAATGAAAAAATTAATTAGTGACAGGCGTCTATAAATGCATGTCACTAAGAACCGTGGAGATATATTTGAAATCCATAAGTGCCAAAGCGAGCCAATGATATTAGCTAAAAATGTGACACAGTGATTCTATATAATCAACCCACAAGATCCAAACCGTGTAGTCATGAGAAGAGTAAAAAGGAGTATTGTTAGGATGGATGATCTCATTGATTGAGAGGATTGTGACCAATTCGATGACCGCGATATATATATGAAGATGATGAAGCTACCAAAGACTTCGTACCTACCAATAGGGATCAAACTACGTTATCCGTCGTGTGTCCCTTCAAAAGACGCAGTCACTCCGAGGGTAACATATAACCAGAAGAAAGTCAAGACTATTGTTGAGAAAATTGTTGAAGATGACGAAACCAAAAGTTCTATAGATGTTTTGAATTGGGAAGATGCACGGCGAGGCGCGATTTCGAGAGACAGACGATGAACAGTAGATTGATGCTCTGAGAGTCCGGTAACCCCATGCCTTTTAATATATACAAATAGCATTAGCGTGGCTGATGCCCTCAGTGCAGGCCGTGGCCAGGACGCACGCGCCAGGGCAGTGGTCGGCCTTCGCGGCTGTAGATGGTCTGAGAAGCCTTGCTTTCTCTCAGCTTAAGCTATAGAAATATGGGTATATTTTTGGTGATTTTGTTATGTGTATTTTCAGTTGTATATATACGTTAAAAGTTAAAAAAACTCAGACAAAACTGTCACCGAAAATCAGGATCTCTCACTGCCTAAACGAGACCCCCTCCCATTTAATAAAAAAAACTACACTAAACCATACCCTCCCAACCCCAACCGCCGCAGCCCTGCCCCCATCCCCGACTCCAAGTCCCCAGCCGCCGCCGCCCCTCCAATGCCGCCAGCCGCCGACGCGAGAGACGCCCTGAACCCCGTCCCCAACCGCCGCCGCCCTTCTCCCCGTCCCCGTCCCAGATTCCTAAGTCCCCATTCCCCAATCGCCGCCAGCACCTCCAACGCCGCCGCGAGCAACGCCTTCCCCCGATGCGAGGACGCCTCCAACCGAGGACGCCTCCCTCCACCGACGCCGCCAGGCCTCCTCCGCCGACGCATCCCCGGTTTATATTCTCCCACAGTCTGCACTTGAATAAATGAAATTGCCGATCTGAAACTCTAGAAAGCAATTAAGTGAGAGGGCATAGCAGCGCTCAGGAAGTTGCTGAACATGTGCTGGCTGAGTGACATTTTTGTAGGAAGATAGTTGTGCTTAAGTGACATTTTGTTCATTTTGTAAACGTGCGAATTTCAGTAACTCAAACATTCAGATGAACGCTTAGATCATCTGATTTTATTTTCATGTTTGGGCAGCAACTTAGGTGAATTAGAAATTGTTCGGTGAACATCTGATATCTGCTTATTATGGTCAATTCTCATTTTGTGATACCATCAAAGCGTCTTGGCTCTAAAGGCAAATTGTGTGCTTGTTATGGTCAATTTTTGTTTCATGTTTTCCGTCATATCTGAAATCAGTTAAGCCAATTTCTGTGTAGCCGTCCTTCCGCTTCTAGATCACTATTCTAACGAGGTTGTGACACCATTCTGCTCCATCCTTTTTAATCATGAGTTACGAGGCTATTGGTAAATCACACTACAAAGCTTCTGTTGTTGAATTTCTGCCTCTAAGTTTTCTCACCTGTTCACAAACTAAATTCTTGTGTTATACTGTAGGTTATTTATTGGGGTTAGTATCACGTACATGCGCATGCAACTTAGACTGAAGTCATCCTGATAACTGCCTATACAGTGCTGAACTGAATTCTGATATCTTCAGAGGTCTAAGCTCCCTAGAAATATGATCATTAGTAAATAAATAACCGTAAGAAATGTCAGAGTTATTATTTTTCTTTTCTTCTAGAATAAATATCAGGACTTTGCCCGCACAGCATGTCACTCTTTACAATTTCGAAACCTATTTCCCGGAATTCAGTAATCTTGACTCAAATATTACAGCACACCACACACCACTGATACATCTGGTATTCTCCTTCTGTATTCAACATGTCACTTAGAGGGCTCGGGAGTGTTTGTTATATATATCGTTATTCTTCCAGTATATTTATATCAGAGTCTAATGGCATGTGTATTCTTGATTACAGGGTGTTGTCAAGAATACCATCCCAGCCATTGCTTCAACTAATGCAATTATTTTTGCTGCTTGTGCATTGAAAAGAATACCTCTATTTGTTACATGAAACCTAGTCAGACCTGCATATCTATGACCCATTGTATTTTTTGTGCTCCCCGTACATTAAAAAAATTGCTGAGTTGATTAGGGTCAGTAGTACTTGCGTGTTCAGACTGGTACATGCCAGCAACGTTGGGCATTTCAGGTTAAGGTGCCTGGATAGGTTCCGAAATTAGGTGGCGGCCATGAGCAGCCCTTCACTAAAGTTTAAGATGTGCTGCTTGTACTTTGGACATGACGTAGATAATTTCAATCTGATTGCCATGACTAAGTGTGCAAGATGCTATTGCTTACTCTGTGCATATACTGCTTACACAGATGCTAATGAAACTTCACACTTTAGTCTTTCAAATCAGGGTTTGTTTTGCCTATGTGTAATAGTAATCATAGTGCACAAACATTTTTCCAATAAACATGAAAACTAAGGACCAGAAGCCCAGGTTTAAAACATAACTGAATTTTTCTACGAGCAAGAATCCTCTGTCTGCTTTTCTTGAAGCTAACATATATTATTTCCCAAGGAATTCTCTTCGGACTATTGAGCATCACTTCTGAAGTTGATGATGTTTGAAATATGATGGAAAAAGGTATGCTTTTTGGATCTTATTATATTACATGAAGTTCTACTATATTGTCGGCGTTCAAAAGTTATAGTTCTCTATTTGCAGTATCTTCGAGGGAGCACGGTTTTGATACTTATTTATTGATGATATGCAAAGAATTGTGTAATACCAAATTTTTGTTAGATTTCACAGGCACTGGGTACCTTGCAGCTTGTGGCTGGACCAGAAGGACGAGCAGCTGGTGCTGAACACATACCAGTGTTGGTTGCTTCGTCTACTGAAAACATCAAGAAAAGTGCAACAACCCCACTGCCAATGGATCCCTCACGATTCATATCGCTGGTAAGTAGAACAAGTTTGAACTTTGGCCATATACTTTGCTTCTATCTATGCTTTTAAATACCAGTCTAGATGAAAGTATAGACTCAAATTTTTCAGGTTTTGCCTATATAAATATTTAATAGAAGAACCTTATTAAGCTATGTACTGAAGAGATGTTGGCATGTTGGAGAAGAGGAATGTAGGAATATAACCAATTATAGTTAATCAAGAAACAGAACAATACTGACTGGTCAATAGATGATCCTGAGATGCATGCTAATGAAATGAGCATAGAATGCCTTGGCATGAACAGATCTAGAGGATTAGTTAAATAATGTCCAAACCAAAAAAAGATCATGGATTTTCTAATGAATTGATTATGGCATAGACCTGGCAATGTTTTCTAAGAGCAGATACTCACTTTCTTGATTAACCATTGTTGGCATGCTCTAATGAATTTCATGCCTCTTTTCTTCCAGCTTTTTGATATTTGAGTACAATACACGTAGGGTTAGTGTATGCTAAGAAAAAATAATTATTTCTGTTGTTTACATTGGTACTGCAGCCTCACTGAAATTTCCTTCCACTCTAAGCTCATTTTAGTTTAAGCTTACCATTGCATAGATCTAAGATTCCATGGATATAAATTTAACATTAAGTTTTAGTTCATTGATCTGGTTAACTTAATCTGGTTTTGGCTGGTCTTTTTAGGCAACGATGGATTACTTGAACGGTTTGCTGGCGTTTTAGAGTTCTCTGACAGCGGGAAGAACAATTTTTGTGCTCACCTATCGTCTTTATCAACTTCTGCAAAAACTTTGGGCACTGCCGTTAGACATCCATATTGTTCTTTACCCATTGTGTTTTATGAACTTATGTTTGCTTTCATGAGACAACAGTGTTTGCCATATGGTTGTCATATATGTTGTCTAAAGTGAAATGTTGCAACATCATGTGATGAGTCTTCTTTCTAACTGGGGCAATTTAGACAGTTTAAAAAGGGTGATTTATGAGATGGGGTCTCTTATGTATTGTTGGGTTCTCATTTGTGCAAATATTATGTCATATTCAGGTATGTGAATGTATCACTGGTACGACATCTTATTGTGCTATCTAAAATGTTGCACGCTTAAATGCATGTCACTAGTACATATTATTAGTGACAGGCACTTGCCTGTCACTAGTAACATCGTACCAGTGACTAGTTATCAATGACAGGCGCTTTGCCTGTCACTAATGGGCCATTTGAGCCTGTCATTGATAGCCTATTCTGTAGTACTGATCCTAAGACATCTTCGAGAAGCTCTGCCGTAGTGGTGTCCCTGCTCTCCCACACCATCTTTCGGTTTATATCTTCTCTAGCTAACTCAGTATGCTGGTGGAGCTAACTAATTTCACATATTAGAGAGTGCCTCTACGGCGAGCTCCTCCAAGATGTCTGAGGACGAGGTCCTAAGACATCTTCGAGAAGCTCCGCCGTAGTGGTGTCCCTGGTCTCGCACACTATCTTGCAGTTCTTCACAAGAATGCATACCTATTTATAGATTAAGCAACACAACATAGTGTCGGGCACTAATGACATAATGTCGACACACTCACCCTGGCATAGTGCTGCCACCCATCCAAAATAGTGTCGACATTTAATTTACTGGCTTAGTGCTGCCCACTGATGACATAGTATCGACATGTTGTCTCCACATCCACATTTAGTCCTGGTTGGTGCCTCCAACCGGGACTAAAGGTTCATCGTATCTTTAGTCCCGCTTGCTGGTTTTAATTTTGTTTTTTTAGATTAGTACTAATTAATTCTGATTATGCTGCCACGCACTCAAAATAGTAGAGTCATTTAATTTACTGGCTTAGTGCTACCCACTAAGGACATAGTGTCGACATGTTTTCTCCACATCCACATTTAGTCCCGGTTGGTGCCTCCAACCGGGACTAAAGGTTCACCATATCTTTAGTCCCGGTTGCTGGCTTTGATTTTGTTATTTTAGATTAGTACTGATTAATTATGATTATGTTTGATGTACATAATTAATTAAATGATGCAGCTGAGCCGGCAATGGATGTACGCTGACCGACCCTCTAACGAGTTCATTAAAGGCGTGCATTCTTTTCTTCTTGTGGCCGAGGCAAACAAGCGGAATGGTTTTATGTCTTGTCCATGTGGTGTCTGTCGGAATCATAAAGAATACTCTTCCTCAAGAGTCCTTCACAGCCACATGTTTCGGTCCGGTTTCATGACCGGCTATAATTGTTAGACTAAGCACGGAGAAAGAGGGGTTATGATGGAAGACAACGAAGAAGAATAGAATGACAACGACTACCCTGAATACGATGGTACTACAATGGAAGACATTGATGAAGAAAAAGATGAAGAACGGGCATCAGATCTGCCCGATGATGATCTTAGTCGGGCCATTGCTGATGCCCAGGAAGAATGCGTAACTGAAAGGGAGAGGTTGAAGTTTAAGAAGATGTTAGAGGATCACAACAAATTGTTGTACCCAAATTGTGAAGATGGGCACAAAAAACTGGGTAGCACACTGGAATTGCTGCAATGGAAGGCAGAGAATGGTGTGACTGACAATGGATTTGAAAAGTTGCTGAAAATAATGAAGAAGTTGCTTCCAAAGGATAACGAACTGCCCGCCAGTACCTACGAAGCAAATAAGGTTGTCTGCCCTCTAGGATTAGAGGTGCAGAAGATACATGCATGCATTAATGACTGCATCCTCTACCGCGGCGAGGAGTACGAGAATTTGGATGCATGCCCAGTATGCACTGCATTGCGGTATAAGATAAGACGAGATGACCCTGGTGATGTTGAGGGCGAGCGCCGCATGAAGAGGGTTCCTACCAAGGTGATGGGGTATGCTCCTATAATACCACAGTTGAAATGTTTATTCAGGAACAAAGAGCATGCCAAGTTGTTGTGATGGCACATGGAAGACCGTAAGAAAGACAAGATGTTGAGACATCCCGCTGATGGGTCGAAGTGGAGAAAATTGAGAGAGAGTTTCTGGACTTTGTAGGTGATGCGAGGAACTTATGGTTTGGTCTAAGTACAGATGGCATGAATCCTTTTGGGGAGTAGAGCTACAGTCATAGCACCTGGCCTGTGACTCTATGTATCTATAACCTTCCTCCTTGGTTGTGCATGAATCGGAAGTTCATTATGATGCCAGTGCTCATCCAAGGCCTGAAGCAACCCGGCAACAACATTAATGTGTACCTAAGGCCATTAGTTGGAGAACTCTTACAGTTGTGGCACGGACAAGGTGTATGTGTGTGGGATGAGAACAAGCAGGAGGAATTTGACCTACGAGCGTTGTTGTTCATAAAAATCAATGATTGGCCTGCTCTTAGTAACATTTCAGAACAGACAAACAAGGGATACAGTGCATGCCCACACTGTTTAAATGAGACTGAAAGTATATATTTGGATAAATGTAAGAAGAATGTGTAACCGGGAAATCATCATTTTCTTCCGCCCACGCACACCCTAAGAAAGAAAGGTAAGCATTTCAATGGTGAGGCAGACAGCCGGTGTAAGCCTATCCTCCGTACTGGTGATGATGTATTTGATATGGTGAAGGATTTCAAAGTAATCTTTGAAAAGGGTCCTGGTAGACAATCTGTTCCGAAGGATGATCTCGGGCACGCACCCATGTAGAAAAAGAAATCTATATTTTGGGAGCTACCCTATTGGAAAGTCCTAGAGGTCCGCTCTGCAATTGACGTGATGCACCTGACAAAGAAACCCGGGGAAGCCTGGCTCCTGGATTACAGATGAACACATGAGGACTTTCGGCGGTTGGTTGCAGACACATCTCATGAATGACATAAATGTTGGAGAGCAGTTGTACTTGTTGGCCAGGTCACCATCTTCGACTATATTGACTTTCCAAGGGTACGAGATAAATGGGAATACATTTTACACGATCGCCCAAGATAAAAAGAGCTCCAATCAAAACAGTGGTGTCCGATTTGATGCAACAGACGAGAATGGGAAAAAGGATACATATTATGGTTACATAGAGGAGATATGGGAACTTGACTATGGACCTTATTTTAAGGTTCCTTTATTTCGGTGCAAATGGGTCAAGCTCACAGGAGGCAGGGTTGAGGTAGACAAGAAATACGGAATGACAACAGTCGATCTCAACAACCTTGCGTATAGAAATGAACCATTTGTCCTAGCCAATGATCTGGCTCAGGTTTTTTATGTGAAGGACATGTCTACCAAACCGAGAAAAAGGATACAGCATACGATGAGCCAAAGCGCCACATAGTACTTTCAGGAAAAAGAAACATCGTGGGGTGGAGGATAAGACAGACATGTCAGAAGATTATGATAAGTTTCTGTTGGAGATATGCCCAAGAGGCAATAATAAAAGTGATTATTATTATATCTTTGTGTTTATGATGAATGTTTACATCCCATGCTATAATTGTATTATTAGGAAACACTAATACATGTGTGTTTTGTAAACATATAAGAGTCCCTAGTAAGCCTCTTGTTGAACTAGCTTGTTGATTAATTGATGATCATGGTTTCCTGATCATGGACATTGGATGTGATTAATAACAAGGTTATATCATTAGGAGAATGATGTGATGGACACACACCCATAGTAAGCGTAGCATAAGATCAAGTCATTAAAGTTCATATTGCTGTAAGCTTTCAAAATACATAGTAACCTATTCCTTCGACCATGAGGTTATGTTAATCACCATCACCGGATGGATACTTTGATGACATCAAACGCTGCTTCGTAACTGGGTGGTTATAAAAGTGTCATTGGGTATTCTGAAAGTATGTGTTGAAGCTCATGAACCAAGATTGGGATTTGTCCATCCATATGACGGATAGATATGCTCTGGGCCCTCTCGGTGGAATGTCATCTAGTTAGCTTGCAAGCATGTGACTAGGTCACAAGGGATGACATATCACGGAACGAGTAAAGAGTACTTATCAGTAACGAGGTAGAACTAGGTATGGAGATACCGACGATCAAACCTCGGATAAGTATAATATCGTGAGACAAAGGGAATTAGTTTCGTATGTAAGTGGTTCAATCGATCGCGAAGTCATCGTTGAGTATGTGGGAGCCATTATGGATCTCCAGGTCCCGCTGATGGTTATTGATATGAGATGTGTCTCTATCATGTCTACATATTCACGAACCGTAGGGTGACACACTTAAGGTTCGAAGTTGTTTTAAGTAGATATGGAATGTGCGTTGGAGACTGAATGTTGTTCGGAGTCTCGGAATGGATCCGGGACATCACGAGGAGATCCGGAATGGTCCGGAGAATAAGATTCATATATAGGAGATCATTTTATGAGATAGGAAATGTTCCGGAGTGTTTGCATGAGGATTCTAGAAGGTTTCGGAATGTTCCGGAAGGTTCTAGAAGATATCTTGGAGTTTGCTTGAAAATCAAGATAGGGATCAAGGAGTCCTGTTGGGTCAAGATAAGGAGTCGTGGGGGAGGAGGATTCCTCCCCACCTCCCCAACCCGCCGGCCCCATAGGAGGGGAGTCCTACAAGGACTCCCCTTCCCTGGCGCGCCCTCCCCTCTTTAAATAGAGGGGCAGGGGCGCCCCCTCCTCTGGTGCTCTCATAACGTCCAATCTCTGCCGCCTCTCTCCTCCACCATATTCTGCACAGGCATAGGCAAAGCCCTGCAGAATTCTCTACTCCACCACCACCACGCCGTCGTGCTGCTGGGATTCCGTGGAGAAGATCTACTACCTCCGCTGCTCGCTGGAACGGGGAGAGGAAGGTCTGCTTCGACTCCGCACGTGTGACCGACTGCGGAAGCGCTGCCGAATTGCGGCGCCGGAAGGATCGTCTACTTGACCAAGGGCGGAAGCGCTGCTGGAACGCGACGCCGGAGGGATCGTCTACTTGACCGAAGGCGGAAGCCCTGCTGGAACGCGACGCCGGAAGGATCGTCCACACGATCTTGAGATCGGCAAGTGATCGACTACATCAACCACGAGATCTAATCTCGTTAACGCTTTCGGATCTACGAGGGTTAGTTCCTATCTATCTCGTTGCTCATGTCTCATAGATTAGATCTTGGCTTTTATCTAGATTGGATCTAGGTTTTGTTCGTTCTTGCGGTAGAAATTTTTTGTTTTCCATGCTACGAACCCATCAGTGGCATCAGAGCCGTATCTATGCGTAGATCTGTTGTACGAGTAGAACACAATGGTTTTGTGGGCGTTGATGCTTTTGTTGTCGGTGTCTTAGCGTGTACTTTGCATCTTGCGGTATGGTGGGATGAAGCGGCTCGGGCTAACATTACATGGCATCGCACATGAGACTTGCTCCACGCTTGACGTGCAACTTGCCTTGCACAAGTGGCTTTGCGGGTGTCTGTCTCTCTCACCATAGTTAAGATTCAATTTACAATGAGCATCTTGACAACACTTGTATCAACGTTGTGGTTCTTGTTCGTAGGTAAGATCGGTCTTATGCGAAAGCCCCAAACCACGTAAAACTTGCAAAGAAAATTAGAGGCGTCTAACTTGTTTTTGCAGGGGTTTTGTGATGTGATATGGCCAACATGTGATTGTGATTGTATTTGATGTATGCAATGATCCTTGTTGTAATATGGCAACCGGCAGGAGCCTAATGGTTGTCTTTAATTCTGTTAAGACCTGCGTGTCTATTCATCTTGTAATAGCTTTATTCCAAGTAGTTGTAATAGTTGCTGGTGATGATGGATAGCCATGAGGCGACGCCACTGACCTTGACGCAATGCTGGTGATGATGGAGATCATGTTCGTGCTTTGGAGATGGAGATCAAAGGCACAAGAAGAAAAGGCCATATCATATCACACTTATTATGAATTGCCTGTGATGTTAATCCTTTATGCATCTTGTATTGCTTAGATCGCGACGGTAGCATTATAAGATGATCCCTCTCACTAAATTTCAAGCAATAAAGTGTTCACCCTTAGTTGGCACCGTTGCTAAGACTCGTCGTTTCGAAGCATCTCGTGATGATCGGATGTGATAGATTCTACGTGTGCATACAACGGGTGCAAGCCAGATTTGCACATGCGGAAACTAAGGTTGTCTTGACGAGCCTAGCATGTACAGACATGGTCTCGGAACACGGAATACCGAAAGGTAGAGCATGAGTCATATAGTTGATATGATGAACATGAAGATTGTTCGCCGATGAAACTACATCTTCTCTCGTGAAGATCGGACTTGGTGTAGTGGACTTGGTTCGTGTAATCACTAAGACAATGTGAGGGATGTTGTTTTGAGTGGGAGTTCACCTAGTTAGTTTAATAATTAAACATGAACTCAATTTGTCATAAACTTAGTCTAAACTACTTGCAAATTGTTGTAGATTATGGCGACCCCCTCCATCAATTTCAATGCGTTCCTAGAGAAAGAAAAACTTAAGAACAATGGAAGCAATTTCACGGACTGGTTCCGTGGACTGAAGATCGTCCTCAGGGTTGGTCAGTTGACCTATGTGCTCGATGCACCGCTAGGTGACCCACCTGCAGATAATGCTACCGATGACGAAAAGAATGTTTTCGCCACTCGGAAGAATCATTACTCCACAGTTCAGTGTGCCATCCTGTACGGTTTAGAAGCGGAGCTCCAACAGCGTTTTGAGCACCACGACCCGTTCGAGATCATTAAGGAGCTCAGGCTAATTTTTGAGACTCGCGCGGCAATGGAGAGCTATGAGGCCTCCGAGAAATTCTTTAACTGTAAGATGGAAGAAGGAAGCTCCGTTAGCGAGCACGTGCTCACCATGTCTGGGTACGCAAAGAAGCTCCAAGAGTTGGGAATATCGATTCCTAATGAATTGGGGATTCACCGTCTCCTTCAATCACTGCCACCAAGTTACAAGAACTTTGTGATGAACTACAACATGCACTGCATGAACAAGACGTTGCCTGAACTGTCGTCCATGCTGAAAACTGCTGAAGTGGAGATCAAGAAGGAGCAACAAGTGTTGATGGTCAATAAGACCACCAATTTCAAGAAACGGGGTAAGCCTAAGAACAAGGGCAACTTCAAGAAGGACGGCAAGAAAGCTGCCGCACCTGCTAAGAAGCCCAAGGCTGGTCCTAATCCTGAAACTGAGTGCTTCTACTGCAAGGGAGCTGGTCACTGGAAGCGTAACTGCCCCAAGTACCTGGCGGATCTGAAGAACGGCAACATCAAGAAGAAAGGTATATTTGATATATGTGTTATAGATGTGTATCTTACTAGTAATCGTAGTAGTGCCTGGGTATTTGATACTGGTTCGGTTGCTCATATATGTAACTCGAAACAGGAGCTGCGGAATAAACGAAGACTGGCAAGAGATGAGGTGACGATGCGCGTTGGAAATGGCTCCAAGGTTGATGTGATCGCCGTCGGCACGCTCCCTCTACATCTACCTTCGGGATTAGTTTTAAATTTAAATAATTGTTATTTGGTGCCTGCGTTAAGCATGAACATTATATCTGGATCCTGTTTATTGCGAGACGGTTACTCTTTTAAGTCTGAGAATAAAGGTTGTTCGATTTATATGAGTAATATCTTTTATGGTAATGCACCTGAGATGAATGGTTTATTCTTACTGAATCTCGATAGTAGTGATACACATGTTCACAACATAGATACTAAACGAATTAAATTGAATGATAATTCTACATACATGTGGCACTGTCGTCTTGGTCACATTGGAGTGAAGCGTATGAAGAAACTCCATTCAGATGGACTTCTTGAATCACTTGATTTTGAATCACTTGAAAGATGCGAAGCATGTCTAATGGGAAAAATGACTAAGACTCCATTCTCTGGTACAATGGAGCAAGCTACAGACTTATTGGAAATAATACATACCGATGTGTGCGGTCCAATGAGTGTAGCATCGCGTGGTGGATATCGTTATGTTCTCACTTTCACGGATGACTTGAGTAGATATGGGTATGTCTACTTCATGAAACATAAGTCCGAAACTTTCGAGAAGTTTAAGGAATTTCAAAGTGAAGTGGAGAATCATCGTAACAAGAAGATTAAGTTTCTGCGTTCTGATCGCGGGGGTGAATATCTAAGTTACGAGTTTGGCATGCATTTAAAGAAATGTGGAATACTTTCACAGTTGACACCGCCGGGAACACCACAGCGTAATGGTGTGTCCGAACGTCGTAATCGAACTCTCTTAGATATGGTTCGGTCTATGATGTCTCTTACAGATTTACCGTTGTCATTTTGGGGCTATGCATTAGAGACAGCCGCATTCACTTTAAATAGGGCACCATCTAAATCCGTTGAAACGACACCGTACGAATTGTGGTTTGGTAAGAAACCTAAGTTGTCGTTCCTTAAAGTTTGGGGTTGCGAAGCATACGTAAAGAAGTTACAACCTGCTAAGCTAGAACCCAAAGCGGAGAAATGCGTCTTCATAGGATACCCTAAAGAAACAATTGGGTATACCTTCTATCATAGATCCGAAGGCAAAGTTTTTGTTGCAAAGAATGGATCCTTTCTTGAGAAGGAGTTTCTCTCGAAAGAAGTGACTGGAAGGAAAGTAGAACTTGATGAGGTTACTGAACCTTCTCTCGGATTTGAGAGTAGCGCAGCACCGGAAGATGTTTTGGTGCCGCCTGCACCAATTGAAGAGGAAGCTAATGATAATGATCATGAAACAGTGGTGTTCGATAAATGGGAATACATTTTACACGATCGCCCAAGATAAAAAGAGCTCCAATCAAAACAGTGGTGTCCGATTTGATGCAACAGACGAGAATGGGAAAAAGGATACATATTATGGTTACATAGAGGAGATATGGGAACTTGACTATGGACCTTATTTTAAGGTTCCTTTATTTCGGTGCAAATGGGTCAAGCTCACAGGAGGCAGGGTTGAGGTAGACAAGAAATACGGAATGACAACAGTCGATCTCAACAACCTTGCGTATAGAAATGAACCATTTGTCCTAGCCAATGATCTGGCTCAGGTTTTTTATGTGAAGGACATGTCTACCAAACCGAGAAAAAGGATACAGCATACGATGAGCCAAAGCGCCACATAGCACTTTCAGGAAAAAGAAACATCGTGGGGTGGAGGATAAGACAGACATGTCAGAAGATTATGATAAGTTTCTGTTGGAGATATGCCCAAGAGGCAATAATAAAAGTGATTATTATTATATCTTTGTGTTTATGATGAATGTTTACATCCCATGCTATAATTGTATTATTAGGAAACACTAATACATGTGTGTTTTGTAAACATATAAGAGTCCCTAGTAAGCCTCTTGTTGAACTAGCTTGTTGATTAATTGATGATCATGGTTTCCTGATCATGGACATTGGATGTGATTAATAACAAGGTTATATCATTAGGAGAATGATGTGATGGACACACACCCATAGTAAGCGTAGCATAAGATCAAGTCATTAAAGTTCATATTGCTGTAAGCTTTCAAAATACATAGTAACCTATTCCTTCGACCATGAGGTTATGTTAATCACCATCACCGGATGGATACTTTGATGACATCAAACGCCGCTTCGTAACTGGGTGGTTATAAAAGTTTCATTGGGTATTCTGAAAGTATGTGTTGAAGCTCATGAACCAAGATTGGGATTTGTCCATCCATATGACGGATAGATATGCTCTGGGCCCTCTCGGTGGAATGTCATCTAGTTAGCTTGCAAGCATGTGACTAGGTCACAAGGGATGACATATCACGGAACGAGTAAAGAGTACTTATCAGTAACGAGGTAGAACTAGGTATGGAGATACCGACGATCAAACCTCGGATAAGTATAATATCGTGAGACAAAGGGAATTAGTTTCGTATGTAAGTGGTTCAATCGATCGCGAAGTCATCGTTGAGTATGTGGGAGCCATTATGGATCTCCAGGTCCCGCTGATGGTTATTGATATGAGATGTGTCTCTATCATGTCTACATATTCACGAACCGTAGGGTGACACACTTAAGGTTCGAAGTTGTTTTAAGTAGATATGGAATGTGCGTTGGAGACCGAATGTTGTTCGGAGTCTCGGAATGGATCCGGGACATCACGAGGAGATCCGGAATGGTCCGGAGAATAAGATTCATATATAGGAGATCATTTTATGAGATAGGAAATGTTCCGGAGTGTTTGCATGAGGATTCTAGAAGGTTTCGGAATGTTCCGGAAGGTTCTAGAAGATATCTTGGAGTTTGCTTGAAAATCAAGATAGGGATCAAGGAGTCCTGTTGGGTCAAGATAAGGAGTCGTGGGGGAGGAGGATTCCTCCCCACCTCCCCAACCCGCCGGCCCCATAGGAGGGGAGTCCTACAAGGACTCCCCTTCCCTGGCGCGCCCTCCCCTCTTTAAATAGAGGGGCAGGGGCGCCCCCTCCTCTGGTGCTCTCATAACGTCCAATCTCTGCCGCCTCTCTCCTCCACCATATTCTGCACAGGCATAGGCGAAGCCCTGCAGAATTCTCTACTCCACCACCACCACCACGCCGTCGTGCTGCTGGGATTCCGTGGAGAAGATCTACTACCTCCGCTGCTCGCTGGAACGGGGAGAGGAAGGTCTGCTTCGACTCCGCACGTGTGACCGACTGCGGAAGCGCTGCCGAATTGCGGCGCCGGAAGGATCGTCTACTTGACCAAGGGCGGAAGCGCTGCTGGAACGCGACGCCGGAGGGATCGTCTACTTGACCGAAGGCGGAAGCACTGCTGGAACGCGACGCCGGAAGGATCGTCCACACGATCTTGAGATCGGCAAGTGATCGACTACATCAACCACGAGATCTAATCTCGTTAACGCTTTCGGATCTACGAGGGTTAGTTCCTATCTATCTCGTTGCTCATGTCTCATAGATTAGATCTTGGCTTTTATCTAGATTGGATCTAGGTTTTGTTCGTTCTTGCGGTAGAAATTTTTTGTTTTCCATGCTACGAACCCATCAGTTTCATGAAATTCCGCCCTTCGTTGTGAAGGATGACCCAATCACCCTGTTAAGTAAGGAAGATGCTCCATGGTTACGGATTAGAAGAAAACCCTATCAATAGAGATGTGTGGATGTTAGTGATGTACAATATTATTAAACGTTTATTTTTAATGATCTGCTTATATATATATATGGATATGAACAATCTCGATCTCAATAGGTAGTATTGCAACTTGCTTTGGCCAGACGTTTATTAATATTAAAACATACAAATTAGTAATAATCATATCTATCCCTGTAGTACACAGCTTCAGGGTCATCTTTGCAATCGTCATTGTCATCGTCGTCGATCGTAGCACGCGGCTGGATCCTCAGCCCTTCCCCATCTTGTGCACGGGGGAACAGGAGAGGGGGCGCCTGCCACTCCGGCCTCGGATCCACGACGCGTGGGGGAGGGGGCTCCTGAATGACGACCCCAGTACGCCCTAGGCCTTCACCACAACCACCATTCTTGTGGCTAAGCGGCTGGTGAAAGTGCGGGTACCTCAGGCCAGGATGGTCTCTCATGGCGATGTAGCGCATCACGCTGGCGATAGTCCGGTTCGCCCACCATAGGAGGCGATCGGCCTCGTTGTGGTTCACTAGGCCGAGCCATCACCCTCGTACCTGGCGAGCTCCCTTTCCTGGCGGTTTGCGAAGAAGGCATTCCAGGTGTCGAGGTTGTCGGGATCCCAATGGCAATCCATCCGCTGCTCCGGCGTGAGCTCGAGGTAGAAGTGGTTCGTGATGGCCGCCTGGCGGGCCGAACCTTGAGGCACAGGAGGAACAAGAACACCTCCAGCACTCAGCATCCAGCCGGCGGGCATGGGTAGCTGGAGGCGCACAGTGCCTCGGTCTCCTCGAGCGTCAGAAAGTCCCAGTAAGCGGTGTCCATTGTTGTGAGAGAGAAGGTGTGGATGTGTGGATGGACATGGCATTCGGTCTAGATATAGAGGTAAATGACGGGAGAACATGGCGGGAAGCGGGGGAAATGGCGGGAAAACATGGCGGCAAGTGACGAGAAATGGCGGGAAATATTTAGTCCCGGTTAGTGGCTCCAACCGGGACTAAAGGCCCCCGAAATATGTTTTAGTCCTAGTTAGTAGTTTTAGTATTAAATATTATATTTCTAATGAGTATATTATTTTTTGTGAATATTTTGGTATATTATATGTATTTTTATGTTTTTAAATAATAAACTATATTTTTCCAACATTTGTACTAAATATAATACTTGTTAAACAATAGATAATTTCATTTAAGTTGTATAATAAAGTATGATAATAGATTTAAATTATAGATCTTATTTTTCTAAAAAATTTGATATATAATACATAACTTTATGAAAACAATAAACCATTTTTCTTTTTGGCGCCAAAAAACCACTTTTAGCCCTGGTTTGTAATACAAACCGGAACTAAAACCGGGGCTAAAGGGGGTACGCGTGTGGGAAGAGTGGAGGGCCAAAAACACCTTTAGCTCCGGGATGTAATACAAACCGGGACTAAAGGGTAAAGGTGGGGGGGGGGGGGGGTATAAATACCCCCACCCCCAACCTGGGTCGAGCCACGACCCGGAGAGCCCGATTCTACCTCTTCCCTAGGCGAATTGCCGCCGTCGCCCGTGCCAGAGGAGACGCTCGCCGCCGCCCGCCGTGCTCGTGTGGAGGAGCTCGTCGTGGAGGAGGCCACCGCCCGTGCCAGAGGAGAGGTCGCTGCCTCCCACCGCGCCCGTGTGGGGGAGTTCGCGCCGCCACCGTCCTTCCCGCCCCACCGCCGTTCCTGCCTGCAGCGCTGCCCGCCGCGCCCGTGGAGAGCTTGCCGCCGCCGCATGCGTCCTCCGCCACACCTGCAGGTGAGGTCGATTTAAGTACGTATTAGGTTAATTAGTATATAGGTTAAGTATTAGGTTAGTATATAGGTTAAGTATTATGTTAGTATTAGGTTAAGTATTATAGGTTAGTATTAGGTTAGTATATAGGTTAAGTATTAGGTTAATTTAGTTATCAGGCTAGGTTAATTTAGTATATAGGTTAAGTATTAGGTTAAGTTAGTATATAGTTAGTATATAGGTTAATTTAGTATATAGGTTAAGTATTAGGTTAAGTTAGTATATAGGTTAAGTATATAGGTTAAGTTAGTATATAGTTAGTATATAGGTTAATTTAGTATATAGGTTAAGTATTAGGTTAATTTAGTTATTAGTTGGAATAAATACCCCCACCTCCACCCTGGGTGTTAGGTTCAGGGTTAGTGTTATTAGGGCAATACTTAGTGATTTAGTTACTGTTTATGTTTTATGATTGTTTATTGCTATTATTTAGTTATGCCGCATCCTCCTCGTCCAAGCCTACTGGACTCCGTCGGTTCCGGGGATGTCCGAGCCTAGGCTCTGTCGGGTTGGCACTGGGAGGTGCTACCTGTCGGGACTCGTACCTTGGTGAGGAATCCGGGTATCATCATCGACCCAGAGCTTCTTTCGTGGCGTCCACGAGGTCCAGGAGCTGTGTAGAGGGAGTCGGCCCCCGAGGAGTTGGTATGTCGTCATATCAGGGAGGAGGACGAGCATGTACGACGATACATGTATCTGGAGACTAGGTTCTTCAATATCTGGCAGGTTCACGGATCTCACCCGAGCTATTCTCCGGTGATGGTTTCTATTCTCTAGCTGCAGAGCTGCCTTAGCACAGAACGCGGCAGCCGAGTTCGCTAGTTTGATATGAGCGAGATGTATTAATAAGGTACTTTATATTATGAGCAAGATATGAGCGAGATGTATTAATAATATAATTTATCTTATATTATTGTACTTTATCTTAATGCAAAATTGTTTCATTATTAGTATGTAATCTTTTTTCTGTATCCGAGTTGTCGCAATTGTAATATTCTTTTACTTAATGCAATATTATTTTTTATTAGTTAAGCTATGGACGGTAGACAGAATGAAGATGAGCTTCTCAACATGACAGATGAGGGTACTGGGGGTTCTTATTATGATGGCTCTGAGTAGCTTATTTTTTTGGAGGAGACGAGGGTGGAGACGATTGTGGAGACGATGGTGCTGACCATGGTGGAGACCATGGTGAAGACACCATAATAATAACAAACTCCATCGAGGTATATAAAGCCTCTACCGATCGATCACTAGTATAGATGAACTAATTGATTCGTATATATGTACTGACGAATGTTTCTTCTCTTAGACCTCCGCATCCGGCGAATCTTCTACAAGGACAAGAGGCCTGAAACAAAAGTTGCCCGCTGATGTCCGTTTCAGCATTGACTTAGTCTCTGCGTTGGGTCAACCGTTGGAGCCCAAAGAATCTGTGAATGCATTTATACATCAATGCGGAGTGATTGTTAGAGACACCATCCCGATCACCACGCGAGAGTGGAATAAGCCAGGAAAGAAAATGGATCCAGATGGGGCTTTGTAGATGACAGAGCGAGAGATGCGATGTGGAATTCTCTTATGACATATTTCACCCTACCAGTCTTGGAGACTGATGAGGTCACACAACAAATGATGAGGAAAGTCAAGCAGTTTGCTCTTAAGAAGATGGGCGAACTATTCAAGGAATGGAAGAAAAGAGTGTACCACAACTATGTATTGAGGAAAAAAACTCCTCCATTTACTGGCCCACAAGAGATGCAGCAGGATAACTAGGCCGCATTTGTGGAATACAAGAACTCGGCACGAGTTGTGGCAATGTCAGAAAAGAATAAGATAAATGCAGCCAAAAAGAAATATCACCATCATATGGGCACAGGTGGCTACAAGACTGCCATGCCTAAGTGGGATAAAGCCGAGGCCGACCTAGCGGCTAAAGTGGTCACTCCAGCTATGTCTGGTTGGCCCTTGAGGTCAAGAAATTGGTTACTCGGGTATGGGGCATCGTATGACCCAGAAACAGGTGAGATTGTTGCAACCAAAGAAGTTGCTAGACCCAAAGATGATCTTATTAAATTGATAAAAGAGGTTGAAGAGGGAAAGTTTGTTCCCGACAGAGAGAACGATGAGCTGACAAAGGCTCTCGGGAATCCTGAAAAGGCTGGACGAACAAGAGGGTTTGGACCTTCTTGTCCATGGACTATCGGGTTTCCCGAGGACCTTGACACGTATAGAAGCCGAGCGAGAAAAACAAAGCGGCAAAAAGAGGAGGACGCGGAGCGGTTCGCGAGGTTTGAAGCCATGCTACAGGAGCATCGGCAGGAGCTTAATGAACTTAAAGGACTCCGACAACAAGATCCTGCACCAGATAGTACAGTCGGCCCATCGCAAAGGAAAAGCAGCGTGGCTTCCATGGAGGGCCACGGTAATGATGCAACGATTGATGTGTACCCAGTTGATGCAATTAAGGAGAAGACTAGTTGTGAGCTGCATGTTGAACTGAAGAACATATCCATGAAGGTGGCGGTCGACTTTGCTTTACCTTCTGCACCAGGAGTAACCTACCATTGCAATCCGATTCCAGCTGGCTATGCTCGTGTTGGTGTGGATGAAGTTCAACCGATGTGTCAGTCACTACAGCTTGACATCCCTGGAGGTGAAGGGGAGATGACACTGGGAGAAGTCACGGGTGGCTTCATTCTTTGGAAAAAAGAATATATCAAGTTTCCAGGCTCGACACCAAGGCCACCTTCTCCATCAAGAAATAGTCCATCACCTCCAAGGCCACCATCTCCTCCTAGTAAAAGTCCACCTCCAAGTCCACCTCCAAGGGCACCGTCTCCTCCCAGTAAAAGTCCACCACCTCCAAGTCCAATCCATGACCCCAACACGAGTCCATCTCAATCTACGTAGCCGCCTCAACCCACTGAGGGCCAAAAGCGGAAGAATAGCGCCGCTCCGTCGAGCGATAACCAAAGCGACAGTTGTCGCCCCTCCCAAGAGTACCGCCGGTTCCTCCCAAGAGGGCTTATGACCTGACCGATGAGGAGACCGATGCGGTCGTACGGGCCAAAGTGGATCCTCATTTTAAAAAGAAACAACATGAGCCAGAGGTCCAAATAAAACCGGAAACCAAGGAGCACCTTAGGACATTACTGACACAGCCATCCCAAGCTCAGTTAAATGCGCTAGATGACTATACACGATGTCTTCAGAAGACACTGAAACAGAAGAGATCAAGCGGTAGAGGAAGCATCACAAAAGAGGTTCCCCAACAGGGGGAACAAGCAAAACAATCGAGTGGTAGCAGAAGCATCAGAACGGACGTCCCCTAGATAGGGAAACAAGCAAAACAATCGAGTGATAGCCGAAGAACCAAAAGAGACGTTCCCCAGCTGGGGAAACAATAAAATCAATCGCTCCCCTGCTCCAGGTGCACATACCCGAACCTCAACTATATGAGGGAGAACCTATGGATCCGGAAACGACTAAGATATTGGCCGAGCAATGTAATATGTCTATTCATGAAATTATTCATGGCGATATTCCCAAGTCTGAGGTAGCACCCAAATTTGTTCACGGGGAGCCTCTGGTCAGTTCTGAGAGGCTCCGGGATATGCCAACAAAAATGCGACAATTCCATGAATGGTACATGAAAGCATCAAAAGAAGAGCGATATTGGATCATACTGAAAGTTCGAAAAGCGCATTACTTCGCTGAAGACGAGGTCCCTATTGAATTTACAGAATTATTTCAGTTATTCAATCTAAAGGAACTCGACAAATCTATCCTCGGTTGCTATTGTCTGTAAGTGATTACTCTATTTATGTAATTAAGTCTCTATCTTAGCTTGTTCAATTCATTGCCGGTAAGTATACTCACTATATTCTTTTGTACGCTATATATAATGATGCAGATTGAAGATTCTCGAATGTAAAAGAAAGGCTATCAATGGGTTTGGGTTCATTGACCCACATCGAGTTAATGGAGCTATGCTAAAGGATAAGCGACTGGAGACCGAGCAAAACTTGCTCCGGTTTCTGACGAACTAGCATTTATGTAATGAAATACTATTTCCTTACAACGACGACAAGTGAGTTCTTGTACACATTAACTTTTGCTTACTCGATTGTGTAAATGATGAGTTACTGATGTAGGTAAACCTTGCGTAGGTACCACTGTATTCTTCTAAGCATTTCAGTTGACTTGGGAAGAGGTCACATCATGGACTCACTAAACAAAGACAGTGAAGACTACCGCAGCATTATCAATATGCTCCAGAGGTAATTTCAAATAGTATCGCACTATATCGGTTTCTTTGGTTCATTTTCTAAGATATCAAGTAGTTATTAACTCATACATTCATTTTGTTTGTTGGGTAGGGTTTGGACACAGTTCAAGAACAAGGTCCGCAGTCAATGGCGTGAGGAGCTATTTTTTAAATCGGTATCGGTAAGTAGTACGAGCTAGTCTGTGCATCTATTTAATTCTAGTTTATGTGCATTTATCATGCTAGAGTTATTATTTGATTGAATTCTATTATTGTAGTGTGCGAGGCAGCCACGCGGGACTAATCTATGTGGATTCTACGTGTGCGAGTTCATTCAAATAACTACTGAGAAGCCCTTGGAAAATGTTCGAGTAAGTAAACAATATATTCACCCTTTATTTTTATTACAAAAAGTTGTGTTGAGTCTAATTCATACGATCTCCTTCTTTATAGTTGGACGCGATGCGGGACAAGCTCCTACCAGAGCACCGCCTAATAGCAATCCAAGAGGAATTTACTGGATTTTTGTCGACGAGGTCATAGACCCACGCGGAGAATTTTCTCTAGGTAGACCCTAAAGCATCCATGTAATGATCTCCATGTAATCAAATAGACAGGCTCAGGATCCGGTTGGGACTCCATGTATGCTTGTAAGAGAAATTATATTATATATTGCATCAATGTGTACAAGTACTGTGTAGTAGCATTTTGTATGTATATGAAAACTTGTTTCTAATGAAAACACAGAATGAAAAATAATTGAACACAAAACACAAAATAAAAATAAAAAACCCTAAAACCCCATCTCCTGCCACAGCAGCCAAATGGCCCAAAATGCTGGCGCGGCAGGGAACCTTTAGTCCCGGTTCGTGTTACGAACTAAATGTCTTCTAGCCTAGCGCGGCTGGCTGGGCCACGTGGTGGACCTCTAGTCCCGGTTCATAACAGAACTGGGACTAAAGGCAGGACCTTTAGTCCCGTTTTTGCAGTCCCGGTTCGCAATCCCGGACTAAAGGTCCATACGAACCGGGGCTAATTGCCTGGTTTCTACTAGTGGAGAGATATGACCAAAAACCTATCGTTTTCGCATTTTATGGCCGTTTTCATGAGCTATTGCCCACAGTTTAGCGGTTTCAGGGCGATTTAGAAGGACCGTAAGACCCGATACATGTTTGAAAGATATGACCAAAAAATCTTCCATTTCGTTCTTTATGGACATTTTAATGAGCTATTGCCCACAGTTTTGCGGTTTCAGGGCGATTTACAATGAAGTGAGACCCTTTAAAAGTTTGAGACATATGATCAAAACTCGTCGTTTTCGCGCTTTATGGCTGTTTTCATGAGCTATTGCCCACATATGTGGGGCTCCGAGAAGATTTAGAACTATAGTGAGACCCGATAAATGTTTGAGAGATATGACCAAAAACTCGTCGTTTTAGTATTTTATGGCTGTTTTCATTAGCTATTGCCCATGGTTTTGGGGGTCTAGGGTGCACATGATACATGTTTGGGAGTTAAGACCAATAAAACTCACCGTTTTCACATTTAGGGTCATTTTCATGACCTATTGCCCTTGGTTTTGGAGTTCCGGGGCGATTTACAATGACAATAAGACCCGATAAATGTTTTTGAGTTATGATAAAAACTCGTCATTTTAGTGTTTTATGGCCGTTTAGATGAGCTATTGCCCACAGTTTTGGGGTTCCAGGACGCACCTGATAAATGTTTGGGACTTAAGACAAAAGCTCGTCGTTTACGCATTTAGGGCTGTTTTCATGAGCTATTGCCCTTGGTTTTGGGGTCCTAGGGCGATTTACAACGACCATAAGACCCGATACATGTTTGAGAGATATGATCGGAAACTCATCCTTTTAGTGGTTTATGGCCGTTTCCATGAGCTATTGCCCAAGTTTTTGGGCTTTAGGGCGATTTACAATGACCGCAAGACCCTATATAAGTTTGTGATATATGACCAAAAACTCGTCGTTTTTGCGTTTTATGACCATTTTCATGAGCTATTGCCCATGGTTTTGCGGTTCTAACGCAATTTACAACTACCATATAACTCGATAAATGGTTCATCGATATGACCAAAAACTCGCCATTTTCGTGTTTTTAGCCGTTTTCATGAGCTAATGCCCACAATTTTGGGGTTCCAGGGCAATTTACAATGACCGTAAAAACCTCAAGCATGTTTGAGAGATATGACCAAAAACTCATCATTTTCGCGCTTTATGGCTGTTACACTACAAGGAATATGGCTATATATGACCCTCAATTTTCGTCACAGAATCGTCACAATAGTCCGTTTATGACGATTTTGATATCGTCGAAAGCTGGGCGTCGCTAATGAACTATAACGACGATTGCAGCGAATTCATCATAACCTTCTATGTCGATATTGGATCGTCATAACCTCTATGACGATTCAATATCGTCACGGAGAGTCTGCCCCAGCCACATCAGATCCTACGTGGCGATTTGACATGGCAAAATTGTGATGAAACAAGATCGTCTTAAAGCAAAATCAGCCTAGTCCATTTGTGTGGTTTATATGGGCCAAACCTAACAATTTGGCCTTTTTTTCTTTAAATGCTTTTGGTCCTTGACTTTTTTTACTATCCATTACTTTGTGGGCCTTGCCTTTATTAATTTGTATTTCGTTTTGGGCCTAGCCTTTTTTCTTTGATATTTCCTATTTTCATTTAAATTACAGATCTGGTCACACGTGCCAGGTTTCCATTTTGGAGTGGTCCCACCTGTCAGGTTTCAGTTTCACACTAGTCCCATCCATCAGGTATCAATATTGTACCTTTCGACACTAATATTTCATCTAGAAAAAGAGAACACATGGAATTTTACAAATAAGCATTAAAAATACAAGCTCTCGAGCACATGTTCAGAAAAGATCATCTTTAACATGAGGTATCATGTACATGAAGGTTATCTATGTTACAAAAAAGATCATCGTCTAGTCCAGCCTCGTGTTCTAGTTTAGGCACCTAGAATCAGTCCAATGTTAAATTTTTCTCACGACCGCTGCAGCCCTCTTGTCATCCATCAACACCCAGGCGTTGCTTCTGGTAAAAATCGAAGAGTTAGTGAGCTAGCACGCCTTCTGGGGTAACAATCAGTGACACAAAATCATGCTATGTATTTATCCTACTAACATAATACATAATATTGCATATGAATATTAAACGTTTGAGGATCCATGGACTCAGAAAAGATGACAGGTCTAAATGAAAAGTGTGGGAGCAATGGAGTGAACTGGAGAGAGAAAAATAGTAACGACAGATAAGTTTAATAAACACAAGTGCTTATGTGGATGTTTCAGTTCACTGGTACAAACAAACAAAAATTAGGCAATTGAGGTGCTCAATAGAAAATAGTTCTCTTACTAGAATTTACATCAGCAACATCTTTTAACATCAGCAACATCCAAGTCAATGAGGTGCATACTTTGTCCTTATTGAAACAAATCATAATGTAGCATTAGGAAACAACTGCATATCTATATGTTTTATCTTAGAATTAAAGCTGATACATCTCAGAGAGAACTATGAGTACATAATTTACCATTTTATACAGACCCTTATCACTTGCACCATAAACTCGAAAGAAAGCAACACATACATCGGTAACCATAAAGTAACATCATAGAGACTCAACAAGATCCTAATAAAAGCTAGTCAGACCATAGCTTCCATGCCATAGGGAATTGACTCAACAATAATGCATTGCAACCAAGTAACAAAGAGAACAAGATAGACGGAAGACTTATCTAATCCGTAGAAGCCATCGTTGCTTCAATTGGAGCGTTGAGCTCGACATTGAGAATCTGGTGCCATGACTGGGGTTGATGTGCTCTAGGACAAACTCCATCAGGCATGTGAGAACAACAAAGCGAGGTAGGTGTCAGTAAGCATCAAGGATGCTACTGCTGCAGATCAAAACAAGTAAAATAAGGGAGCTTTAAATACTAGCTTTGTATAATTACACCATGATGAACATATGGATTCAAGCAAAGTACAGAGCTATATTGGGACAATACTGTCAATGAATCACAACAGATTATGTACTAGATAGGTGATTCAATATAGTTGTCTTTTAAACAAGATAAGCATAAAACTGATTGCATATAGTGTTGCAGATGTGGTGCTGGGAATATAAGGATATATTTAACTTTCAAGTATATAGAAGAGCAATGGCAGTGTCATTACATTTCTGCTACAAGTTCACGACTACGATTGTCAAGTATAGCACTAAGTATTCTGCAGAAAAGGCAGTGGCACTTCGTATTCTGCAGAAAAGGCAGGTCCATCAACTAATATTCATTACCGAAGACCTAATGTTCAACCATGCCTTTGTAGTAGATCAATGTCTCTCTTTAAGATGATCCTGCACTACACATAATTTAACTTGTAAACGTGCAAGTGTCAACAATTAAAAGCTAGAAGGTTGCTACAAGACAACATGCAGAAACAATATCTACAAGATGCAATAATCACAATCCAGTCGCATCTAAGTTTCTCCATTAATTTGAGCATATACCTAACTTGTTTTCATCACAGCAAAGTAATCCAATCTGAAAACAATAAGATGTACACATGGTTTCTACTCTATTTTGATTGGAAAAGAAAGAGATAATTTGATTCCAATATTTCCATGTCGATCATTTGATATCAAATAAACTCAAGCCATTATTTCTCGATCATTTTTTATAACCTTTAATTCTACTCTTTTAGTAGTTCAACTACTCATTGATTTTGTGTTGTTCCTTAAATGACAGAACTCCATATTACAGAGAAAATTTTGTATTAATCCTGCAGCAGTTCAACTACTCCTTATTCACAGTCAGTTTTCAGCAGCCTCACAGATTCAGTTAACTATACTCAAATACAAATCACAGAGCAAACGAGCAAGATTATTGGAGTAAGCAAAATGGGATCACAAACAAGATCGAACACATATCACCTGCATAGAAATGCCTTTGCTTCATAGAGTACAGACAACTACACAGCTAGAAATGGTCACCTACTACGTGACAGGGCGCTGCTTCTCTAGCTTCATGTGGCGCTCATTGTCGGCGGCGTTCCACGAGCAGCTTCACCACATCCACCATGTGCACAACCTCCTCCTCCTCCTCGACCAAGGCCGCATTTCCTCCTCCGCTGCCCTGACATAATTCGCAGCACAAAATGAGTCGGCGTAGCTTTATCTCTAGGGTTTGGGAGGCTGTGCGGCCACGCCGCTATGAGGTCTTGTCTATGGCCCTTCATAGGAGGAGATGGCAGATGGCCGCTGGAGCCGCCATCCTCGGGGCCGCTGTCGCCCGTGTAGAGCACATCACCAAATAGACCAACATCTTATGGTGGCCTAAACATACTAAGATCGACTCCAGAAATGGTTGTTTGTGTGTGATTCTTCAAGACTTTCTAGTTCATCAACTTCAATAGTGAAGCTATGAGGAAATCCAAGCTACCTGATAAATATGAGGAAATCCAAGCTACCATAAGCCATACCTCATTGCTGGGACTTCAGAAAGAAAAGGTTGAGTAAGATGGAAGACCACACTTCACCCAAAAATGACAGTAATAGTAAACTGGTAAATAGAAGTACCAAAGTCAAAGGGATAAAAGATTTGATTTGCAAAACATGCTTATTTATTCAACTAATGCATTTAACAAAGAAGACAGCTGAATTCAGTTTATATTAGGTATATTTTCATCGCACAAGAAGTTTGGATATTTGCATTGAATAGATTAAACTGAATACTTATCTAATACTAGTGGGAACTTGATCTTAGCATTGTGGAACTGCTTGGTGTTGTCCCTCTTGCATAGCTTGAAGTGGATTGTGGCTGTCTTGATGATCTGGATGCAGGGGGACCTCACGCGGTGGCGCGAGGCCATATCTGTGTACACCTGATCCACGATGCCATTCAGGGTCGTGCCACGGTACTCCTTGAACATGTTGTAGCTGGTTCTGCTCTAGTAACGGAGCCTGATGCCAAAGTTCTTGATGGTAGCCGGGTTCTTCTCGAAGATCTGAGAGATGTACAACACGCTTAGGAGTAGAAAGGGCAACAGATTCAATAATAGCCCAGATAAGAAAAGCTTAACTTGCTACCATGACTATAGTTGGGTAACTAACTCATTAGGATGCAACTACATGGATTAGATAAAATGCACCTACTAAAAACCAGTTGCAAACTACGGAATCAGCAAAGCTACAACTATAACAAATTTTCAAGAATTGGTAATATCTATGTCCAGTCCATGTGATTAGTGAAAACTATTTGGGGCTACCCGATAAATGTCTAAGGCATTTCACCAAAAACACGTCGTTTTCGTGTTTTATGGCTCTTTTCATGAGCTATTGCCCACAGTTATGGGATGTAGGGTGCACCTGATACATGTTTGGGAGTTAAGACCAAAAACTCGTTGTTTTCGCATTTAGGGCCGTTTTCATGAGCTATTGCCCTTACTTTTGGGGTTCCAGGGCGATTTACAATGACCGTGAGAACTGATACATGTTTGAGATATATGACCAAAAACTCATCGTTTTCGCGTTTTATGTCTATTTTCATGAGCTTTAGTGCACAATTTTGCAGTTCCAAGGCGATTTGCATGGCCCGTCAGACCCCATACATGGTTGATAGATATGATCAGAAACTCTTCCTTTTCGCACTTTACGTCTGTTTTCATGAGCTATTACCATAGTTACTGGGTTTTGGGGTGATTTACAATGACCGAAGACCCGATACAAGTTTGAGATATATGCCCAAAAACTCGTTGTTTTCGTATTTTATGGCCATTTTCATGAGATATTGCCCATAGTTTTGGAGTTCCATGGCGATTTACAATGACCATATGACCCGAATGTTTGACCGATATGACCAAAAACTCGCCATTTTCTTGTTTTATGACCATTTTCATGAGCTAATGCCCACAATTTTGGGGTTCCATTGCGATTTACAATGACCATAAAAACCTGATACATGTTTGAGAGATATGACCAAAAACTCGTCTTTTCGCGCTTTACGGCCGTTATGATGAGATATTGCCCATATTTTTTGGGTTTTAGGGCAATTTACAACGATAGTGAGACCCGATACAATTTTGAGAGATATGACCAAAACCTCGTCGTTTTCGCGCTTTATGGCCGATTTCATGAGCTATTGCCCACAATTTTTGGGTTCCAGGGCGACTTACAATGACCGTAAAAACCTGATACATGTTTGAGAGATATGACCAAAAACTCGTCCTTTTCGCGCTTTATTGTCATTATCATGAGATATTGCCCATAGTTTTTGGGTCTTAGGGCAATTCACAAGGATAGTGATACCCGATACAATTTTGAGAGATATGACCAAAACCTCTTCATTTTCGCGCTTTATGGCTGTTTTCATGAGTAATTGCCCATAGATCGGGGGCTCTAGTGCGCTATGCAACAATCGTAAGTCCTGATAAATGTTTGAGACATATAACCAAAAACTCGTTGCTTTCGTGTTTTATGGTTGTTTTCATGAGCTATTGCCCACGGTTTTAGGGTTCCGGGGAGCACCTGATACATGTTTGTGACTTAAGGCCAAAAACTCGTCGTTTTCCATTTAGGGCCGTTTTCATGAGCTATTGCCCTTGGTTGTGGGGTCCTAGGGCGATATACAATGACCATAAGAACCAATAAATGTTTATAAGTTATTGCAAAAACTCGTCATTTTAGTGTTTTATGGCCGTTTCCATGAGCTATTGCCTACAATTTTTGGGTTTTAGAGCGATTTACAACGACCGGAAGAACCGATATAAGGTTGCGATATATGACCAAAAACTTGTCGTTTTTGTGTTTTATGACCATTTTCATGAGGTATTGCCCACAATTTTGCGTTTTATTACCATTTTCATGAGTTATTGCCCTTGGTTTTGGGGTTCGAGGGCAATTTACAACTACCATAGACCCGATAAATGTTTGATCGATATGACCAAAAACTCGCCATTTTCGTGTTTTTGGCTGTTTCCAAGAGCTAATGCCCACAATTTTGGGGTTCTAGGGCGATTTACAATGACTGTAAAAACCTGATACATGTTTGAGAGATATGACCCAAAACTCATCCTTTTTTCGTTCTATGGCCGTTATCATGATATATTTCCCATAGTTTTGGGGTTTTAGGGCGATTTACAATGATAGTGAGACCTAATACAAGTTTGAGAGATATGACCAAAACCTCATCGTTTTCGCGCTTTATGGCCGTTTTCATGAGCCCCATAGAATTTGGGTCTAGGGCGCTTTGCAATGACCGTAAGTCCTAGTAAATGTTTGAGAGATATGACCAAAAACTCGTCGTTTTAGTATTTTATGACCGTTTTCATTAGCTATTGCCCACGTTTTTGGGTTTCCAGGGCGTACCTAATACATGTTTGGAAACTAAGACCAAAGACTCGTCGTTTTCGCATTTACGGCCGTTTTCATGAGCTATTTCCCTTGGTTTGATGGTTCTAGGGCGATTTAAAACGACCATAAGACCCGATAAATGTTTTTGAGTTATGATAAAAACTCGTCATTTTAGTGTTTTATGGCCGTTTCCATGAGCTATTGCCCACAGTTTTGGGATTCCGAGGTGATTTACAACGACCGTGAGAACCGATAGATGTTTGAGATATATAACCAAAAACTTGTTGTTGTCGCATTTTATGGTCGTTTTCATGAAATATTTCTCATGGTTCTTGGGTTTCTGGGCAATTTACGACGACCGTAAGACCCGATACATGTTTGAGAGATACGACCGAAAACTCGTCATTTTCGCATTTTATGGCCGTTTTCATGAGCTATTGCCCACACTTTTGGGGTTCCAGGGCGATTTACAAGGACCATAAGACCCAATACATGTTTGAGATATATGACTAATAAAATCGTCCTTTTCATGCTTTATGGCCATTTTCATGAGCTATTGCCCACAGTTTAGCGGTTTCAGGGCGATTTACAATGATAGTGAGACCCTATGAAAATTATAGAGATATGACCAAAAACTTGCTATTTTCGTGCTTTATGGCCGTTTCCATGAGCGATTGCCCATAGATTTGGGGTCTAGGGCGCTTTAAAACTATTTGGGGCTACCCGATAAATGTTTAAGGCATGTCACCGAAAACACGTTGTTTTCGTGTTTTATGGCTATTTTCATGAGCTATTGCCCACAGTTTTGGGATGTAGGGCGCACCTGATACATGTTTGGGAGTTAAGACCAAAAACACGTTGTTTTCGCATTTAGGGCCGTTTTCATGAGCTATTGCCCTTACTTTTGGGGTTCCAGGGCGATTTACAATGACCGTGAGAACTGATACATGTTTGAGATATATGACCAAAAACTTATCGTTTTCGCGTTTTATGTCTATTTTCATGAGCTTTAGTGCACAATTTTGCAGTTCCAAGGCGATTTGCATGGCCCGTCAGACCCCATACATGGTTGATAGATATGATCAGAAACTCTTCCTTTTCGCACTTTACGTCTGTTTTCATGAGCTATTACCATAGTTATTGGGTTTTGGGGTGATTTACAATGACCGCAAGACCCGATACAAGTTTGAGATATATGCCCAAAAACTCGTTGTTTTCGTATTTTATGGCCATTTTCATGAGATATTGCCCATAGTTTTGGAGTTCCATGGCGATTTACAATGACCATATGACCCGATTGTTTGACCGATATGACCAAAAACTCGCCATTTTCTTGTTTTATGACCATTTTCATGAGCTAATGCCCACAATTTTGGGGTTCCATTGCGATTTACAATGACCATAAAAACCTGATACATGTGTGAGAGATATGACCAAAAACTCGTCTTTTCGCGCTTTACGGCCGTTATGATGAGATATTGCCCATATTTTTTGGGTTTTAGGGCAATTTACAACGATAGTGAGACCCGATACAATTTTGAGAGATATGACCAAAACCTCGTCGTTTTCGCGCTTTATGGCCGTTTTCATGAGCTATTGCCCAGACTTTTTGGGGTTCCAGGGCGACTTACAATGACCGTAAAAACCTGATACATGTTTGAGAGATATGACCAAAAACTCGTCCTTTTCGCGCTTTATGCCAATTATCATGAGATATTGCCCATAGTTTTTGGGTCTTAGGGCAATTTACAATGATAGTGAGACCCGATACAATTTTGAGAGATATGACCAAAACCTCTTCATTTTCGCGCTTTATGGCTGTTTCCATGAGTAATTGCCCATAGATTTGGGGCTCTAGTGCGCTATGCAACAATCGTAAGTCCTGATAAATGTTTGAGACATATAACCAAAAACTCGTTGCTTTCGTGTTTTATGGTTGTTTTCATGAGCTATTGCCCACAGTTTTAGGGTTCCGGGGAGAACCTGGTACATGTTTGTGACTTAAGGCCAAAAACTCGTCGTTTTCGCATTTACGGCCGTTTTCATGAGCTATTTCCCTTGGTTTGATGGTTCTAGGGCGATTTAAAACGACCATAAGACCCGATAAATGTTTTTGAGTTATGATAAAAACTCGTCATTTTAGTGTTTTATGGCCGTTTCCATGAGCTATTGCCCACAGTTTTGGGATTCCGAGGTGATTTACAACGACCGTGAGAACCGATAGATGTTTGAGATATATAACCAAAAACTTGTTGTTGTCGCATTTTATGGTCGTTTTCATGAAATATTTCTCATGGTTCTTGGGTTTCTGGGCAATTTACGACGACCGTAAGACCCCGATACATGTTTGAGAGATACGACCGAAAACTCGTCATTTTCGCATTTTATGGCCGTTTTCATGAGCTATTGCCCACACTTTTGGGGTTCCAGGGCGATTTACAAGGACCGTAAGACCCAATACATGTTTGAGATATATGACTAATAAAATCGTCCTTTTCATGCTTTATGGCCATTTTCATGAGCTATTGCCCACAGTTTAGCGGTTTCAGGGCGATTTACAATGATAGTGAGACCCTATGAAAATTATAGAGATATGACCAAAAACTTGCTATTTTCGTGCTTTATGGCCGTTTCCATGAGCGATTGCCCATAGATTTGGGGTCTAGGGCGCTTTAAAACTATTTGGGGCTACCCGATAAATGTTTAAGGCATGTCACCGAAAACACGTTGTTTTCGTGTTTTATGGCTATTTTCATGAGCTATTGCCCACAGTTTTGGGATGTAGGGCGCACCTGATACATGTTTGGGAGTTAAGACCAAAAACACGTTGTTTTCGCATTTAGGGCCGTTTTCATGAGCTATTGCCCTTACTTTTGGGGTTCCAGGGCGATTTACAATGACCGTGAGAACTGATACATGTTTGAGATATATGACCAAAAACTCATCGTTTTCGCGTTTTATGTCTATTTTCATGAGCTTTAGTGCACAATTTTGCAGTTCCAAGGCGATTTGCATGGCCCGTCAGACCCCATACATGGTTGATAGATATGATCAGAAACTCTTCCTTTTCGCACTTTACGTCTGTTTTCATGAGCTATTACCATAGTTATTGGGTTTTGGGGTGATTTACAATGACCGCAAGACCCGATACAAGTTTGAGATATATGCCCAAAAACTCGTTGTTTTCGTATTTTATGGCCATTTTCATGAGATATTGCCCATAGTTTTGGAGTTCCATGGCGATTTACAATGACCATATGACCCGATTGTTTGACCGATATGACCAAAAACTCGCCATTTTCTTGTTTTATGACCGTTTTCATGAGCTAATGCCCACAATTTTGGGGTTCCATTGCGATTTACAATGACCATAAAAACCTGATACATGTGTGAGAGATATGACCAAAAACTCGTCTTTTCGCGCTTTACGGCCGTTATGATGAGATATTGCCCATATTTTTTGGGTTTTAGGGCAATTTACAACGATAGTGAGACCCGATACAATTTTGAGAGATATGACCAAAACCTCGTCGTTTTCCGCGCTTTATGGCCGTTTTCATGAGCTATTGCCCAGACTTTTGGGGTTCCAGGGCGACTTACAATGACCGTAAAAACCTGATACATGTTTGAGAGATATGACCAAAAACTCGTCCTTTTCGCGCTTTATGCTCATTATCATGAGATATTGCCCATAGTTTTTGGGTCTTAGGGCAATTTACAATGATAGTGAGACCCGATACAATTTTGAGAGATATGACCAAAACCTCTTCATTTTCGCGCTTTATGGCTGTTTCCATGAGTAATTGCCCATAGATTTGGGGCTCTAGTGCGCTATGCAACAATCGTAAGTCCTGATAAATGTTTGAGACATATAACCAAAAACTCGTTGCTTTCGTGTTTTATGGTTGTTTTCATGAGCTATTGCCCACAGTTTTAGGGTTCCGGGGAGCACCTGGTACATGTTTGTGACTTAAGGCCAAAAACTCGTCGTTTTCCATTTAGGGCCGTTTTCATGAGCTATTGCCCTTGGTTTTGGGGTCCCAGGGCGATATACAATGACCATAAGAACCAATAAATGTTTATAAGTTATTGCAAAAACTCATCATTTTAGTGTTTTATGGCCGTTTCCATGAGCTATTGCCCACAGTTTTGGATTCCGGGGTGATTTACAACGAACGTGAGAACCGATAGATGTTTGAGATATATAACCAAAAACTTGTTGTTGTCGCATTTTATGGTCGTTTTCATGAAATATTTCTCACGGATTTTGGGTTTCTGGACAATTTACGACGACCGTAAGACCCGATACATGTTTGAGAGATACGACCAAAAACTCGTCATTTTCGCATTTTATGGCCGTTTTCATGAGCTATTGCCCACACTTTTGGGGTTCCAGGGCGATTTACAAGGACCGTAAGACCCAATACATGTTTGAGATATATGACTAATAAAATCGTCCTTTTCATGCTTTATGGCCATTTTCATGAGCTATTGCCCACAGTTTAGCGGTTTCAGGGCGATTTACAATGATAGTGAGACCCTATGAAAATTATAGAGATATGACCAAAAACTTGCTATTTTCGTGCTTTATGGCCGTTTCCATGAGCGATTGCCCATAGATTTGGGGTCTAGGGCGCTTTAAAACTATTTGGGGCTACCGGATAAATGTTTAAGGCATGTCACCAAAAACACGTTGTTTTCGTGTTTTATGGCTATTTTCATGAGCTATTGCCCACAGTTTTGGGATGTAGGGCGCACCTGATACATGTTTGGGAGTTAAGACCAAAAACTCGTTGTTTTCGCATTTAGGGCCGTTTTCATGAGCTATTGCCCTTACTTTTGGGGTTCCAGGGCAATTTACAATGACCGTGAGAACTGATACATGTTTGAGATATATGACCAAAAACTCATCGTTTTCTCGTTTTATGTCTATTTTAAAGAGCTTTAGTGCACAATTTTGCAGTTCCAAGGCGATTTGCATGGCCCGTCAGACCCCATACATGGTTGATAGATATGATCAGAAACTCTTCCTTTTCGCACTTTACGTCTGTTTTCATGAGCTATTACCATAGTTATTGGGTTTTGGGGTGATTTACAATGACCGCAAGACCCGATACAAGTTTGAGATATATGCCCAAAAACTCGTTGTTTTCGTATTTTATGGCCATTTTCATGAGATATTGCCCATAGTTTTGGAGTTCCATGGCGATTTACAAAGACCATATGACCCGATTGTTTGACCGATATGACCAAAAACTCGCCATTTTCTTGTTTTATGACCGTTTTCATGAGCTAATGCCCACAATTTTGGGGTTCCATTGCGATTTACAATGACCATAAAAACCTGATACATGTGTGAGAGATATGACCAAAAACTCGTCTTTTCGCGCTTTACGGCCGTTATGATGAGATATTGCCCATATTTTTTGGGTTTTAGGGCAATTTACAACGATAGTGAGACCCGATACAATTTTGAGAGATATGACCAAAACCTCGTCGTTTTCGCGCTTTATGGCCGTTTTCATGAGCTATTGCCCAGACTTTTGGGGTTCCAGGGCGACTTACAATGACCGTAAAAACCTGATACATGTTTGAGAGATATGACCAAAAACTCGTCCTTTTCGCGCTTTATGCTCATTATCATGAGATATTGCCCATAGTTTTTGGGTCTTAGGGCAATTTACAATGATAGTGAGACCCGATACAATTTTGAGAGATATGACCAAAACCTCTTCATTTTCGCGCTTTATGGCTGTTTCCATGAGTAATTGCCCATAGATTTGGGGCTCTAGTGCGCTATGCAACAATCGTAAGTCCTGATAAATGTTTGAGACATATAACCAAAAACTCGTTGCTTTCGTGTTTTATGGTTGTTTTCATGAGCTATTGCCCACAGTTTTAGGGTTCCGGGGAGCACCTGGTACATGTTTGTGACTTAAGGCCAAAAACTCGTCGTTTTCCATTTAGGGCCGTTTTCATGAGCTATTGCCCTTGGTTTTGGGGTCCCAGGGCGATATACAATGACCATAAGAACCAATAAATGTTTATAAGTTATTGCAAAAACTCATCATTTTAGTGTTTTATGGCCGTTTCCATGAGCTATTGCCCACAGTTTTGGATTCCGGGGTGATTTACAACGACCGTGAGAACCGATAGATGTTTGAGATATATAACCAAAAACTTGTTGTTGTCGCATTTTATGGTCGTTTTCATGAAATATTTCTCACGGATTTTGGGTTTCTGGACAATTTACGACGACCGTAAGACCCGATACATGTTTGAGAGATACGACCAAAAACTCGTCATTTTCGCATTTTATGGCCGTTTTCATGAGCTATTGCCCACACTTTTGGGGTTCCAGGGCGATTTACAAGGACCGTAAGACCCAATACATGTTTGAGATATATGACTAATAAAATCGTCCTTTTCATGCTTTATGGCCATTTTCATGAGCTATTGCCCACAGTTTAGCGGTTTCAGGGCGATTTACAATGATAGTGAGACCCTATGAAAATTATAGAGATATGACCAAAAACTTGCTATTTTCGTGCTTTATGGCCGTTTCCATGAGCGATTGCCCATAGATTTGGGGGCTAGGGCGCTTTAAAACTATTTGGGGCTACCGGATAAATGTTTAAGGCATGTCACCAAAAACACGTTGTTTTCGTGTTTTATGGCTATTTTCATGAGCTATTGCCCACAGTTTTGGGATGTAGGGCGCACCTGATACATGTTTGGGAGTTAAGACCAAAAACTCGTTGTTTTCGCATTTAGGGCCGTTTTCATGAGCTATTGCCCTTACTTTTGGGGTTCCAGGGCAATTTACAATGACCGTGAGAACTGATACATGTTTGAGATATATGACCAAAAACTCATCGTTTTCTCGTTTTATGTCTATTTTAAAGAGCTTTAGTGCACAATTTTGCAGTTCCAAGGCGATTTGCATGGCCCGTCAGACCCCATACATGGTTGATAGATATGATCAGAAACTCTTCCTTTTCGCACTTTACGTCTGTTTTCATGAGCTATTACCATAGTTATTGGGTTTTGGGGTGATTTACAATGACCGCAAGACCCGATACAAGTTTGAGATATATGCCCAAAAACTCGTTGTTTTCGTATTTTATGGCCATTTTCATGAGATATTGCCCATAGTTTTGGAGTTCCATGGCGATTTACAAAGACCATATGACCCGATTGTTTGACCGATATGACCAAAAACTCGCCATTTTCTTGTTTTATGACCGTTTTCATGAGCTAATGCCCACAATTTTGGGGTTCCATTGCGATTTACAATGACCATAAAAACCTGATACATGTTTGAGAGATATGACCAAAAACTCGTCTTTTCGCGCTTTACGGCCGTTATGATGAGATATTGCCCATATTTTTTGGGTTTTAGGGCAATTTACAACGATAGTGAGACCCGATACAATTTTGAGAGATATGACCAAAACCTCGTCGTTTTCGCGCTTTATGGCCGTTTTCATGAGCTATTGCCCACAATTTTGGGGTTCCAGGGCGACTTACAATGACCGTAAAAACCTGATACATGTTTGAGAGATATGACCAAAAACTCGTCCTTTTCGCGCTTTATGCTCATTATCATGATATATTGCCCATAGTTTTTGGGTCTTAGGGCAATTTACAAGGATAGTGAGACCCGATACAATTTTGAGAGATATGACCAAAACCTCTTCATTTTCGCGCTTTATGGCTGTTTTCATGAGTAATTGCCCATAGATCTGGGGCGCTAGTGCGCTATGCAACAATCGTAAGTCCTGATAAATGTTTGAGACATATAACCAAAAACTCGTTGCTTTCGTGTTTTATGGTTGTTTTCATGAGCTATTGCCCACGGTTTTAGGGTTCCGGGGAGCACCTGATACATGTTTGTGACTTAAGGCCAAAAACTCGTCGTTTTCCATTTAGGGCCGTTTTCATGAGCTATTGCCCTTGGTTGTGGGGTCCTAGGGCGATATACAATGACCATAAGAACCAATAAATGTTTATAAGTTATTGCAAAAACTCGTCATTTTAGTGTTTTATGGCCGTTTCCATGAGCTATTGCCTACAATTTTTGGGTTTTAGAGCGATTTACAACGACCGGAAGAACCGATATAAGGTTGCGATATATGACGAAAAACTCGTCGTTTTTGTGTTTTATGACCATTTTCATGAGGTATTGCCCACAATTTTGCGTTTTATTACCATTTTTCATGAGCTATTGTCCTTGGTTTTGGGCTTCGAGGGCAATTTACAACTACCATAGACCCGATAAATGTTTCATCGATATGAACAAAACTCGCATTTTCGTGTTTTTGGCTGTTTTCATGAGCTAATGCCCACGGTTTTGGGGGTTCCAGGGCGATTTACAATGACTGTAAAAACCTGATACATGTTCGAGAGATATGACCAAAAACTCATCCTTTTTTCGCTCTATGGCCGTTATCATGATATATTTCCCATAGTTTTGGGGTTTTAGGGCGATTTACAATGATAGTGAGACCTGATACAAGTTTGAGAGATATGACCAAAACCTCGTCGTTTTCGCGCTTTATGGCCGTTTACATGAGCCCCATAGAATTGGGGCTCTAGGGCGCTTTGCAATGACCGTTAGTCCTAGTAAATGTTTGAGAGATATGACCAAAAACTCGTCGTTTTAGTATTTTATGACCGTTTTCATTAGCTATTGCCCACAGTTTTGGGTTTCCAGGGCGTACCTAATACATGTTTGGAAACTAAGACCAAAGACTCGTCGTTTTCGCATTTACAGCCGTTTTCATGAGCTATTTCCCTTGGTTGATGGTTGTAGGGCGATTTAAAACGACCATAAGACCCGATAAATGTTTTTGAGTTATGATAAAAACTCGTCATTTTAGTGTTTTATGGCCGTTTCCATGAGCTTTTGCCCATGGTTTTGGGATTTCGAGGTGATTTACAACGACCGTGAGAACCGATACATGTTTGAGATATATAACCAAAAACTCGTTCTTGTCGCATTTTATGGTCGTTTTCATGAAATATTTCTCACGGTTCTTGGGTTTCTGGGCAATTTACGACGACCGTAAGACCCGATACATGTTAGAGAGATATGACCAAAAACTCGTCATTTTCGCATTTTATGGCCATTTTCATGAGCTATTGCCCACACTTTTGGGGTTCCAGGGCGATTTACAAGGACCGTAAGACCCAATACATGTTTGAGATATATGACTAATAAAATCGTCCTTTTCATGCTTTATGGCCATTTTCATGAGCTATTGCCCACAGTTTAGCGGTTTCAGGGCGATTTACAATGATAGTGAGACCCTATGAAAATTATAGAGATATGACCAAAAACTTGTTATTTTCGCGCTTTATGGCCGTTTGCATGAGCGATTGCCCATAGATTTGGGGTCTAGGGCGCTTTAAAACTATTTGGGGCTACCCGATAAATGTTTAAGGCATGTCACCAAAAACACGTTGTTTTCGTGTTTTATGGCTATTTTCATGAGCTATTGCCCACAGTTTTGGGATGTAGGGCGCACCTGATACATGTTTGGGAGTTAAGACCAAAAACTCGTTGTTTTCGCATTTAGGGCCGTTTTCATGAGCTATTGCCCTTACTTTTGGGGTTCCAGGGCAATTTACAATGACCGTGAGAACTGATACATGTTTGAGATATATGACCAAAAACTCATCGTTTTCTCGTTTTATGTCTATTTTAAAGAGCTTTAGTGCACAATTTTGCAGTTCCAAGGCGATTTGCATGGCCCGTCAGACCCCATACATGGTTGATAGATATGATCAGAAACTCTTCCTTTTCGCACTTTACGTCTGTTTTCATGAGCTATTACCATAGTTATTGGGTTTTGGGGTGATTTACAATGACCGCAAGACCCGATACAAGTTTGAGATATATGCCCAAAAACTCGTTGTTTTCGTATTTTATGGCCATTTTCATGAGATATTGCCCATAGTTTTGGAGTTCCATGGCGATTTACAAAGACCATATGACCCGATTGTTTGACCGATATGACCAAAAACTCGCCATTTTCTTGTTTTATGACCGTTTTCATGAGCTAATGCCCACAATTTTGGGGTTCCATTGCGATTTACAATGACCATAAAAACCTGATACATGTTTGAGAGATATGACCAAAAACTCGTCTTTTCGCGCTTTACGGCCGTTATGATGAGATATTGCCCATATTTTTTGGGTTTTAGGGCAATTTACAACGATAGTGAGACCCGATACAATTTTGAGAGATATGACCAAAACCTCGTCGTTTTCGCGCTTTATGGCCGTTTTCATGAGCTATTGCCCACAATTTTGGGGTTCCAGGGCGACTTACAATGACCGTAAAAACCTGATACATGTTTGAGAGATATGACCAAAAACTCGTCCTTTTCGCGCTTTATGCTCATTATCATGAGATATTGCCCATAGTTTTTGGGTCTTAGGGCAATTTACAATGATAGTGAGACCCGATACAATTTTGAGAGATATGACCAAAACCTCTTCATTTTCGCGCTTTATGGCTGTTTTCATGAGTAATTGCCCATAGATCTGGGGCGCTAGTGCGCTATGCAACAATCGTAAGTCCTGATAAATGTTTGAGACATATAACCAAAAACTCGTTGCTTTCGTGTTTTATGGTTGTTTTCATGAGCTATTGCCCACGGTTTTAGGGTTCCGGGGAGCACCTGATACATGTTTGTGACTTAAGGCCAAAAACTCGTCGTTTTCCATTTAGGGCCGTTTTCATGAGCTATTGCCCTTGGTTGTGGGGTCCTAGGGCGATATACAATGACCATAAGAACCAATAAATGTTTATAAGTTATTGCAAAAACTCGTCATTTTAGTGTTTTATGGCCGTTTCCATGAGCTATTGCCTACAATTTTTGGGTTTTAGAGCGATTTACAACGACCGGAAGAACCGATATAAGGTTGCGATATATGACGAAAAACTCGTCGTTTTTGTGTTTTATGACCATTTTCATGAGGTATTGCCCACAATTTTGCGTTTTATTACCATTTTTCATGAGCTATTGTCCTTGGTTTTGGGGCTTCGAGGGCAATTTACAACTACCATAGACCCGATAAATGTTTCATCGATATGAACAAAACTCGCATTTTCGTGTTTTTGGCTGTTTTCATGAGCTAATGCCCACGGTTTTGGGGTTCCAGGGCGATTTACAATGACTGTAAAAACCTGATACATGTTCGAGAGATATGACCAAAAACTCATCCTTTTTTCGCTCTATGGCCGTTATCATGATATATTTCCCATAGTTTTGGGGTTTTAGGGCGATTTACAATGATAGTGAGACCTGATACAAGTTTGAGAGATATGACCAAAACCTCGTCGTTTTCGCGCTTTATGGCCGTTTACATGAGCCCCATAGAATTGGGGCTCTAGGGCGCTTTGCAATGACCGTTAGTCCTAGTAAATGTTTGAGAGATATGACCAAAAACTCGTCGTTTTAGTATTTTATGACCGTTTTCATTAGCTATTGCCCACGGTTTTGGGTTTCCAGGGCGTACCTAATACATGTTTGGAAACTAAGACCAAAGACTCGTCGTTTTCGCATTTACAGCCGTTTTCATGAGCTATTTCCCTTGGTTTGATGGTTGTAGGGCGATTTAAAACGACCATAAGACCCGATAAATGTTTTTGAGTTATGATAAAAACTCGTCATTTTAGTGTTTTATGGCCGTTTCCATGAGCTTTTGCCCATGGTTTTGGGATTTCGAGGTGATTTACAACGACCGTGAGAACCGATACATGTTTGAGATATATAACCAAAAACTCGTTCTTGTCGCATTTTATGGTCGTTTTCATGAAATATTTCTCACGGTTCTTGGGTTTCTGGGCAATTTACGACGACCGTAAGACCCGATACATGTTAGAGAGATATGACCAAAAACTCGTCATTTTCGCATTTTATGGCCATTTTCATGAGCTATTGCCCACACTTTTGGGGTTCCAGGGCGATTTACAAGGACCGTAAGACCCAATACATGTTTGAGATATATGACTAATAAAATCGTCCTTTTCATGCTTTATGGCCATTTTCATGAGCTATTGCCCACAGTTTAGCGGTTTCAGGGCGATTTACAATGATAGTGAGACCCTATGAAAATTATAGAGATATGACCAAAAACTTGTTATTTTCGCGCTTTATGGCCGTTTGCATGAGCGATTGCCCATAGATTTGGGGTCTAGGGCGCTTTAAAACTATTTGGGGCTACCCGATAAATGTTTAAGGCATGTCACCAAAAACACGTTGTTTTCGTGTTTTATGGCTATTTTCATGAGCTATTGCCCACAGTTTTGGGATGTAGGGCGCACCTGATACATGTTTGGGAGTTAAGACCAAAAACTCGTTGTTTTCGCATTTAGGGCCGTTTTCATGAGCTATTGCCCTTACTTTTGGGGTTCCAGGGCAATTTACAATGACCGTGAGAACTGATACATGTTTGAGATATATGACCAAAACTCATCGTTTTCTCGTTTTATGTCTATTTTAAAGAGCTTTAGTGCACAATTTTGCAGTTCCAAGGCGATTTGCATGGCCCGTCAGACCCCATACATGGTTGATAGATATGATCAGAAACTCTTCCTTTTCGCACTTTACGTCTGTTTTCATGAGCTATTACCATAGTTATTGGGTTTTGGGGTGATTTACAATGACCGCAAGACCCGATACAAGTTTGAGATATATGCCCAAAAACTCGTTGTTTTCGTATTTTATGGCCATTTTCATGAGATATTGCCCATAGTTTTGGAGTTCCATGGCGATTTACAAAGACCATATGACCCGATTGTTTGACCGATATGACCAAAAACTCGCCATTTTCTTGTTTTATGACCGTTTTCATGAGCTAATGCCCACAATTTTGGGGTTCCATTGCGATTTACAATGACCATAAAAACCTGATACATGTTTGAGAGATATGACCAAAAACTCGTCTTTTCGCGCTTTACGGCCGTTATGATGAGATATTGCCCATATTTTTTGGGTTTTAGGGCAATTTACAACGATAGTGAGACCCGATACAATTTTGAGAGATATGACCAAAACCTCGTCGTTTTCGCGCTTTATGGCCGTTTTCATGAGCTATTGCCCACAATTTTGGGGTTCCAGGGCGACTTACAATGACCGTAAAAACCTGATACATGTTTGAGAGATATGACCAAAAACTCGTCCTTTTCGCGCTTTATGCTCATTATCATGATATATTGCCCATAGTTTTTGGGTCTTAGGGCAATTTACAAGGATAGTGAGACCCGATACAATTTTGAGAGATATGACCAAAACCTCTTCATTTTCGCGCTTTATGGCTGTTTTCATGAGTAATTGCCCATAGATCTGGGGCGCTAGTGCGCTATGCAACAATCGTAAGTCCTGATAAATGTTTGAGACATATAACCAAAAACTCGTTGCTTTCGTGTTTTATGGTTGTTTTCATGAGCTATTGCCCACGGTTTTAGGGTTCCGGGGAGCACCTGATACATGTTTGTGACTTAAGGCCAAAAACTCGTCGTTTTCCATTTAGGGCCGTTTTCATGAGCTATTGCCCTTGGTTGTGGGGTCCTAGGGCGATATACAATGACCATAAGAACCAATAAATGTTTATAAGTTATTGCAAAAACTCGTCATTTTAGTGTTTTATGGCCGTTTCCATGAGCTATTGCCTACAATTTTTGGGTTTTAGAGCGATTTACAACGACCGGAAGAACCGATATAAGGTTGCGATATATGACGAAAAACTCGTCGTTTTTGTGTTTTATGACCATTTTCATGAGGTATTGCCCACAATTTTGCGTTTTATTACCATTTTTCATGAGCTATTGTCCTTGGTTTTGGGGTTCGAGGGCAATTTACAACTACCATAGACCCGATAAATGTTTCATCGATATGAACAAAACTCGCATTTTCGTGTTTTTGGCTGTTTTCATGAGCTAATGCCCACGGTTTTGGGGGTTCCAGGGCGATTTACAATGACTGTAAAAACCTGATACATGTTCGAGAGATATGACCAAAAACTCATCCTTTTTTCGCTCTATGGCCGTTATCATGATATATTTCCCATAGTTTTGGGGTTTTAGGGCGATTTACAATGATAGTGAGACCTGATACAAGTTTGAGAGATATGACCAAAACCTCGTCGTTTTCGCGCTTTATGGCCGTTTACATGAGCCCCATAGAATTGGGGCTCTAGGGCGCTTTGCAATGACCGTTAGTCCTAGTAAATGTTTGAGAGATATGACCAAAAACTCGTCGTTTTAGTATTTTATGACCGTTTTCATTAGCTATTGCCCACGGTTTTGGGTTTCCAGGGCGTACCTAATACATGTTTGGAAACTAAGACCAAAGACTCGTCGTTTTCGCATTTACAGCCGTTTTCATGAGCTATTTCCCTTGGTTTGATGGTTGTAGGGCGATTTAAAACGACCATAAGACCCGATAAATGTTTTTGAGTTATGATAAAAACTCGTCATTTTAGTGTTTTATGGCCGTTTCCATGAGCTTTTGCCCATGGTTTTGGGATTTCGAGGTGATTTACAACGACCGTGAGAACCGATACATGTTTGAGATATATAACCAAAAACTCGTTCTTGTCGCATTTTATGGTCGTTTTCATGAAATATTTCTCACGGTTCTTGGGTTTCTGGGCAATTTACGACGACCGTAAGACCCGATACATGTTAGAGAGATATGACCAAAAACTCGTCATTTTCGCATTTTATGGCCATTTTCATGAGCTATTGCCCACACTTTTGGGGTTCCAGGGCGATTTACAAGGACCGTAAGACCCAATACATGTTTGAGATATATGACTAATAAAATCGTCCTTTTCATGCTTTATGGCCATTTTCATGAGCTATTGCCCACAGTTTAGCGGTTTCAGGGCGATTTACAATGATAGTGAGACCCTATGAAAATTATAGAGATATGACCAAAAACTTGTTATTTTCGCGCTTTATGGCCGTTTGCATGAGCGATTGCCCATAGATTTGGGGTCTAGGGCGCTTTAAAACTATTTGGGGCTACCCGATAAATGTTTAAGGCATGTCACCAAAAACACGTTGTTTTCGTGTTTTATGGCTATTTTCATGAGCTATTGCCCACAGTTTTGGGATGTAGGGCGCACCTGATACATGTTTGGGAGTTAAGACCAAAAACTCGTTGTTTTCGCATTTAGGGCCGTTTTCATGAGCTATTGCCCTTACTTTTGGGGTTCCAGGGCAATTTACAATGACCGTGAGAACTGATACATGTTTGAGATATATGACCAAAAACTCATCGTTTTCTCGTTTTATGTCTATTTTAAAGAGCTTTAGTGCACAATTTTGCAGTTCCAAGGCGATTTGCATGGCCCGTCAGACCCCATACATGGTTGCTAGATATGATCAGAAACTCTTCCTTTTCGCACTTTACGTCTGTTTTCATGAGCTATTACCATAGTTATTGGGTTTTGGGGTGATTTACAATGACCGCAAGACCCGATACAAGTTTGAGATATATGCCCAAAAACTCGTTGTTTTCGTATTTTATGGCCATTTTCATGAGATATTGCCCATAGTTTTGGAGTTCCATGGCGATTTACAAAGACCATATGACCCGATTGTTTGACCGATATGACCAAAAACTCGCCATTTTCTTGTTTTATGACCGTTTTCATGAGCTAATGCCCACAATTTTGGGGTTCCATTGCGATTTACAATGACCATAAAAACCTGATACATGTTTGAGAGATATGACCAAAAACTCGTCTTTTCGCGCTTTACGGCCGTTATGATGAGATATTGCCCATATTTTTTGGGTTTTAGGGCAATTTACAACGATAGTGAGACCCGATACAATTTTGAGAGATATGACCAAAACCTCGTCGTTTTCGCGCTTTATGGCCGTTTTCATGAGCTATTGCCCACAATTTTGGGGTTCCAGGGCGACTTACAATGACCGTAAAAACCTGATACATGTTTGAGAGATATGACCAAAAACTCGTCCTTTTCGCGCTTTATGCTCATTATCATGATATATTGCCCATAGTTTTTGGGTCTTAGGGCAATTTACAAGGATAGTGAGACCCGATACAATTTTGAGAGATATGACCAAAACCTCTTCATTTTCGCGCTTTATGGCTGTTTTCATGAGTAATTGCCCATAGATCTGGGGTGCTAGTGCGCTATGCAACAATCGTAAGTCCTGATAAATGTTTGAGACATATAACCAAAAACTCGTTGCTTTCGTGTTTTATGGTTGTTTTCATGAGCTATTGCCCACGGTTTTAGGGTTCCGGGGAGCACCTGATACATGTTTGTGACTTAAGGCCAAAAACTCGTCGTTTTCCATTTAGGGCCGTTTTCATGAGCTATTGCCCTTGGTTGTGGGGTCCTAGGGCGATATACAATGACCATAAGAACCAATAAATGTTTATAAGTTATTGCAAAAACTCGTCATTTTAGTGTTTTATGGCCGTTTCCATGAGCTATTGCCTACAATTTTTGGGTTTTAGAGCGATTTACAACGACCGGAAGAACCGATATAAGGTTGCGATATATGACGAAAAACTCGTCGTTTTTGTGTTTTATGACCATTTTCATGAGGTATTGCCCACAATTTTGCGTTTTATTACCATTTTTCATGAGCTATTGTCCTTGGTTTTGGGGTTCGAGGGCAATTTACAACTACCATAGACCCGATAAATGTTTCATCGATATGAACAAAACTCGCATTTTCGTGTTTTTGGCTGTTTTCATGAGCTAATGCCCACGGTTTTGGGGTTCCAGGGCGATTTACAATGACTGTAAAAACCTGATACATGTTCGAGAGATATGACCAAAAACTCATCCTTTTTTCGCTCTATGGCCGTTATCATGATATATTTCCCATAGTTTTGGGGTTTTAGGGCGATTTACAATGATAGTGAGACCTGATACAAGTTTGAGAGATATGACCAAAACCTCGTCGTTTTCGCGCTTTATGGCCGTTTACATGAGCCCCATAGAATTGGGGCTCTAGGGCGCTTTGCAATGACCGTTAGTCCTAGTAAATGTTTGAGAGATATGACCAAAAACTCGTCGTTTTAGTATTTTATGACCGTTTTCATTAGCTATTGCCCACGGTTTTGGGTTTCCAGGGCGTACCTAATACATGTTTGGAAACTAAGACCAAAGACTCGTCGTTTTCGCATTTACAGCCGTTTTCATGAGCTATTTCCCTTGGTTTGATGGTTGTAGGGCGATTTAAAACGACCATAAGACCCGATAAATGTTTTTGAGTTATGATAAAAACTCGTCATTTTAGTGTTTTATGGCCGTTTCCATGAGCTTTTGCCCATGGTTTTGGGATTTCGAGGTGATTTACAACGACCGTGAGAACCGATACATGTTTGAGATATATAACCAAAAACTCGTTCTTGTCGCATTTTATGGTCGTTTTCATGAAATATTTCTCACGGTTCTTGGGTTTCTGGGCAATTTACGACGACCGTAAGACCCGATACATGTTAGAGAGATATGACCAAAAACTCGTCATTTTCGCATTTTATGGCCATTTTCATGAGCTATTGCCCACACTTTTGGGGTTCCAGGGCGATTTACAAGGACCGTAAGACCCAATACATGTTTGAGATATATGACTAATAAAATCGTCCTTTTCATGCTTTATGGCCATTTTCATGAGCTATTGCCCACAGTTTAGCGGTTTCAGGGCGATTTACAATGATAGTGAGACCCTATGAAAATTATAGAGATATGACCAAAAACTTGTTATTTTCGCGCTTTATGGCCGTTTGCATGAGCGATTGCCCATAGATTTGGGGTCTAGGGCGCTTTAAAACTATTTGGGGCTACCTGATAAATGTTTAAGGCATGTCACCAAAAACACGTTGTTTTCGTGTTTTATGGCTATTTTCATGAGCTATTGCCCACAGTTTTGGGATGTAGGGCGCACCTGATACATGTTTGGGAGTTAAGACCAAAAACTCGTTGTTTTCGCATTTAGGGCCGTTTTCATGAGCTATTGCCCTTACTTTTGGGGTTCCAGGGCAATTTACAATGACCGTGAGAACTGATACATGTTTGAGATATATGACCAAAAACTCATCGTTTTCTCGTTTTATGTCTATTTTAAAGAGCTTTAGTGCACAATTTTGCAGTTCCAAGGCGATTTGCATGGCCCGTCAGACCCCATACATGGTTGCTAGATATGATCAGAAACTCTTCCTTTTCGCACTTTACGTCTGTTTTCATGAGCTATTACCATAGTTATTGGGTTTTGGGGTGATTTACAATGACCGCAAGACCCGATACAAGTTTGAGATATATGCCCAAAAACTCGTTGTTTTCGTATTTTATGGCCATTTTCATGAGATATTGCCCATAGTTTTGGAGTTCCATGGCGATTTACAAAGACCATATGACCCGATTGTTTGACCGATATGACCAAAAACTCGCCATTTTCTTGTTTTATGACCGTTTTCATGAGCTAATGCCCACAATTTTGGGGTTCCATTGCGATTTACAATGACCATAAAAACCTGATACATGTTTGAGAGATATGACCAAAAACTCGTCTTTTCGCGCTTTACGGCCGTTATGATGAGATATTGCCCATATTTTTTGGGTTTTAGGGCAATTTACAACGATAGTGAGACCCGATACAATTTTGAGAGATATGACCAAAACCTCGTCGTTTTCGCGCTTTATGGCCGTTTTCATGAGCTATTGCCCACAATTTTGGGGTTCCAGGGCGACTTACAATGACCGTAAAAACCTGATACATGTTTGAGAGATATGACCAAAAACTCGTCCTTTTCGCGCTTTATGCTCATTATCATGAGATATTGCCCATAGTTTTTGGGTCTTAGGGCAATTTACAATGATAGTGAGACCCGATACAATTTTGAGAGATATGACCAAAACCTCTTCATTTTCGCGCTTTATGGCTGTTTCCATGAGTAATTGCCCATAGATTTTGGGCTCTAGTGCGCTATGCAACAATCGTAAGTCCTGATAAATGTTTGAGACATATAACCAAAAACTCGTTGCTTTCGTGTTTTATGGTTGTTTTCATGAGCTATTGCCCACGGTTTTAGGGTTCCAGGGAGCTGTTGGAGATATGCCCAAGAGGCAATAATAAAGTGGTTATTATTATATCTTTATGTTTATGATAAATGTTTACATCCCATGCTATAATTGTATTATTAGGAAACACTAATACATGTGTGTTTTGTAAACATAAAAGAGTCCCTAGTAAGCCTCTTGTTGAACTAGCTTGTTGATTAATTGATGATCATGGTTTCCTGATCATGGACATTAGGATGTGATTAATAACAAGGTTATATCATTAGGAGAATGATGTGATGGACACACACCCATAGTAAGCGTAGCATAAGATCAAGTCATTAAGTTCGTATTGCTGTAAGCTTTCAAATACATAGTAACCTAATCCTTCGACCATGAGGTTATGTTAATCACCATCACCGGATGGGTACTTTGATGACATCAAACACCGCTTCGTAACTGGGTGGTCATAAAGGTGTCATTGGGTATTCTGAAAGTATGTGTTGAAGCGCATGGACCAAGATTGGGATTTGTCCATCCATATGACGGATAGATATGCTCTGGGCCCTCTCGGTGGAATGTCATCTAGTTAGCTTGCAAGCATGTGACTAGGTCACAAGGGATGACATATCACGGAACGAGTAAAGAGTACTTATCAGTAACGAGGTAGAACTAGGTATGGAGATACCAACGATCAAACCTCGGATAAGTATAGTATCGCAAGACAAAGGGAATTGGTTTCATATGTAAGTGGTTCAATCGATCGCGAAGTCATCGTTGAGTATGTGGGAGCCATTATGGATCTACAGGTCCCCCTGATGGTTATTGATAGGAGATGTGTCTCTATCATGTCTACATATTCACGAACCGTAGGGTGACACACTTAAGGTTCGAAGTTGTTTTAAGTAGATATGGAATGTGCGTTGGAGACCGAATGTTGTTCGGAGTCTCGGAATGGATCCGGGACATCACGAGGAGATCCGGAATGGTCCGGAGAATAAGATTCACATATAGGAGATCATTTTATGAGATAGGAAATGTTCTGGAGTGTTTGTATGAGGATTCTAGAAGGTTTCGGAATGTTCCGGAAGGTTCTAGAAGATATCTTGGAGTTTGCTTGAAAATCAAGGTAGGGATCAAGGAGTCCTGGTGGGTCAAGATACGGATTCGTGGGGGAGGAGGACTCCTCCCCCCCACCTCCAACCCGCCGGCCTAGGGAGGAGAGGAGTCCTACAAGGACTCCCCTCCCCATGGCGCCATCCCCTCTTTAAATAGAGGGGCAGGGGCGCCCCCTCCTCTCACGCTCTCATAACGTCCAATCTCTGCCGCCTCTCTCCTCCACCATATTCTGCACAGGCATAGGCGAAGCCCTGCAGAATTCTCTACTCCACCACCACCACCACGCCGTCGTGCTGCTGGGATTCCGTGGAGAAGATCTACTACCTCCGCTGCTCGCTGGAACGGGGAGAGGAAGGTCTGCTTCGACTCCGCACGTGTGACCGACTGCGGAAGCGCTGCCGAATCGTGGCGCCGGAAGGATCGTCTACTTGACCAAGGGCGGAAGTGCTGCTGGAACGCGACGCCGAGAGGATCGTCTACTTGACCAAGGGCGGAAGCGCTGCTGGAACGCGACGCCGGAAGGATCGTCTACTTGACCGAGGGCGGAAGCGCTGCTGGATCGCGACGCCGGAAGGATCGTCTACTTGACCGAGGGCGGAAGCGCTGCTGGATCGCGACGCCGGAAGGATCGTCCACACGATCTTGAGATCGGCAAGTGATCGACTACATCAACCACGAGATCTAATCTCGTTAACGCTTTCGGATCTACGAGGGTTAGTTCCTATCTATCTCGTTGCTCATGTCTCATAGATTGGATCTTGGCTTTTATCTAGATTAGATCTAGGTTTTGTTCGTTCTTGCGGTAGAAATTTTTTGTTTTCCATGCTACGAACCCTTCAGTGGTATCAGAGCCGTATCTATGTGTAGATCTGTTGCACGAGTAGAACACAATGATGTTGTGGGCGTTGATGCTTTTGTTGTCGGTGTCTTAGCGTGTACTTTGCATCTTGCGGCATGGTGGGATGAAGCGGCTCGGGCTAACATTACATGTCATCGCACATGAGACTTGCTCCACGCTTGACGTGCAACTTGCTTTGCACAAGTGGCTTTGCGGGTGTCTGTCTCTCCCACCATAGTTAAGATTCAATTTACAATGAGCATCTTGACAACACTTGTATCAACGTTGTGGTCCTTGTTCGTAGGTAAGATCGGTCTTATGCGAAAGCCCCAAACCACGTAAAACATGCAAAGAAAATTAGAGGCGTCTAACTTGTTTTTGCAGGGGTTTTGTGATGTGATATGGCCATCATGTGATTATGATTATATTTGATGTATGCAATGATCCTTGTTGTAATATGGCAACCGGCAGGAGCCTAATGGTTGTCTTTTAATTCTGTTAAGACCTGCGTGTCTATTCATCTTGTAATAGTTGCTAGTGATGATGGACAATCATGAAGCAGCGCCACGGACCTTGACGCCACGCCGGTGATGATGGAAATCTTGTCCATGCTTTGGAGATGGAGATCAAAGGCACAAGAAGAAAGGCCATATCATATCACATATTATGAATTGCCTGTGATGTTAATCCTTTATGCATCTTGTATTGCTTAGATCGCGACGGTAGCATTATAAGATGATCCCTCTCACTAAATATCAAGTAATAAAGTGTTCATCCTTAGTTGGCACCGTTGCTAAGACTCGTCGTTTCGAAGCATCTCGTGATTATCGGGTGTGATAGACTCTACGTGTGCATACAACGGGTGCAAGCCAGATTTGCACATGCAGAAACTAAGGTTAACCTTGACGAGCCTAGCATGTACAGACATGGTCTCGGAACACAGAATACCGAAAGGTAAAGCATGAGTCATATGGATGATATGATGAACATGTTGATTGTTCGCCTTTAAAGCTACATCATCTCACGTGATGATCGGACTTGGTGTAGTGGATTTGGTTCATGTAATCACTAAAACAACTTGAGGGATGTTGTTTTGAGTGGGAGTTCGTTTGTAATTTGGATTAGTCGAACTCAATTTATCATAAACACAATCAAAGTGAATTTGCATAGTTTGTTGTAGTCATTGGCATCCGTTCACCACCTTACGCTTAGTTATAGTTGAGATAGTGGAACTATAGAAATTCTGGATATTTACTTTACGAACTGGTATCGTATTGTTTTGAATGTCAATTTAAAGATTATAAGTCCTATTGCAAACTTTCAGCAAACTCTATTTACTCCATGAAGTTTAATAAGTAGTATTAAATCAAGAGTAAGAATTCCAATGTTAGTATCTAAAGTATCATGTTTGCCTCCATGATTCTTGATACTCAAAAGATTGTTTTTAATATCAAGTTTATCTAAGAGCTGAAAGCAATGTTTCAGAAACCATCATATGTGAAAGGTATTCCGATATCTAAAACAATGTGTTGGTTACAACATGATAGAGTATACGTCCTCATATTTGATGAGAATTTGTGAAGGTTGGAGACGCTAGTCGTCCTAATCCTCCAAAAGGTTTTGAAAAAGAAACATTATACTCACAATTCACCTTTATAAGCTATAGCAGCTTGATCATGAAAGATGTCATGATAAGGATGAATAGAAGATGTAAGTAAAATGTTTACTACACTAATAGATTACTAAAGAATGGATTTTTGAAAGAATGCCAAACATTTGATGAAGGTGATCCACTTCAAAGTGCAAGTCCAAAGGTATTGGTATTTGACTATACACACTTTGTACTATGTGTCATGTGAATGACACCACGATTGATGTTGCTAGATTCTTTTAAAATAAAAAGGAATTGCTGAAAGAGAATCTATAAAATATTTGGCAGAAATTATAAGGTTGGAGATGTCCAACTTGGGTATATAGAAGATATACATGTTATGGTTGTATTCCTTGCTTGTTAAACAATGTAGTTCTCCGGTATTGGATACCGAATTGGTTGGTATGCTATGTCATACAGGATAACGTAATTCATGAACTACAATGGCCTAAGTAACTAGCAAGAGAATAAGTAATGATGTTCATCGAAAACAAATAAAGTGTTATTGTGTTTTTCGTTGACGTCAAATCTAGCCTTCAAGATTTGTTATTTTGTTCCGGTATTACGAGAACAATGGTTGTTCAAATAATTACCGTATTCCATAAAGGATGGATGAACTTTTACAAGTCTGGTGGGAGAAATCACATCCATAAACACTATTGCTAAAATGTCGCAAGACAAAAGATTGAAAGATCACTTGCGAAGTGACATCGCTGTTTAAATTGTATTGGAAAGAAAACATGAAGAAACTCCATGTTGATGGAATTTTGGAGTCTTTTGATTTTGATCAAATGACGCTTGTGAAACTTTCTACAAATAATTAAAACTTCGTTCATAGGCCAAAAGGAACGAATGACTGGCTTATTGGAACTTGTACATATTGATATATGAAGCCCATTATGTAGTCAAGAGCGATGGATTTCAACTTCATATGCTTTCTCCGAGAATTTGAGTGAATATATGTATACTTACTCAATAAGGAGGAAGTATGAAACATTTGAAAATTGTTCAAAGACTTTCAAGATGAAGTTAAAAATCATTGTAACAAGAAAATAAAGAGTTTATGATTCGATCATAAAGGAAGATATTTGAGTTACATGTTTAGCAAAAACACCTAAGACTTGAGGAATTGTTCTATGATTTGTGTTTCCCGATAAACCATAGGATTATGGCATATTCGAGAGATAAAATCAAACCATGTTTGAGATGGTAAGATCAAGGGTGTCATTTATAAAACTGCCATTATGTTTTTTAAAGATTAAAGCTTTTGTGACTACCGCTTTTACACTAAAAAAAGGAGCTCCATCGTGATCCGTTGAAACGACACCATATAAGTCATGGTTTGGGATAAAACCCGAATTGTCTTTTCTTAAATTTTGGTATGTTATGCATAAGTAAAATGTTTACAACCAAAGTCGGATAAGCACGTCTTTCTAGGTTATCCCAAAGAATTTGTTGGGAATTTCTCCATAACACCGAGGACAAAAGAGTTTGTTACTTGGAACGTCAAGTTTCTTGAGAAGGAATTTTTCGTGTAAAGTTAAGTGGGAGGACAGTAGAACTTTGATAAGGTTGTTGAACCTTAGCTATATGTGCTAAGTAGCGCAGCGCCGGAAAGTGTCCCGGTGGCGGCCACAATGCTCATGGCTCTCGTGATTACAAAAGTTGTGATCTCGGAGATTAGAGTTCCTATAGAACCGTGTGGGTCGGTAAGAATCAAATAGTAAGATTTGATAAGCAAGTCGTTATTGTTTTGACAATGATGAACCGACTACATGCAAAGAAGCGATGATGGGCCCTGACTCCATAAAATGACTAGAAGTCATAGAATCCGTGATAGTATCCATACACAAGAAATCAAGTTTCTGAACTTTGAAGACCCTCCGGAAAGGCGTGAAGCCTATCGGTCGTGTTTGGATCTATAAAGAAATAGACATGGATGTTTCAAATCTATGAAATAGTCGACATGTCGGAAAGAGTTTACGACAATGTTCAAGGAATTGACTATGATAAGATTTGATCTTTCATAGCGATATTTAGTCTGGACGGATTAATGTAGCAACCACTACATATATTTTGGTATATGGTAGTTGAACAAACAAAACAAGTTCTTCTAATAGAATGGTTACCTAGGACATGTACATGACACGATCCAAAGGGTTTTGTTAATTCAAAGGATGCTAAAAGAGTATGCAAAACTTCAATGGTTGAAGTAAGCATAGCGGAGTTGGAATCTTCACCATGATGAAACTGTTAAAAGAGTTTAAATTCATCGGAGATGATGAAGATACTTGCATTTGCAAGAAATTAAGTGGGAGCGCTGAGACATATTTCTAATACATTATGGAGAGGACATATTGTTGATTGGAAATGATGTATCTTGTATTGACACAGGTTAAGAATTTCATTTCGATGAAAGACTTAGGCATAACTCAAGAATTCGGCATCAATGTCTATATGGATAGATTGAGGCGCTAATATGGTTTTGCCAAATGTACATAGATAAAATGTTGAATGAGTTCAATATGGAAACAACAAGAAAGGTTCTTGATGCACGGAAAGGACTGAATCAAGATTCAAGTGTGTTGACACGAGATTCAAGTGTTTTGACACTTGGTAAAATCGCAAGAGTATTTTGATCAATCATTCTTTAAGATGTACACATCCAGATATGTCCTATGCTCTAAATGTTATGAGCATATACCAGAATGATTCATAAGATGATCATTGGACAATAGTAAAATATTCTTATGAGCTTTGGAAGAACTAAGAATATATCATGTATAAGTGACAAATAGTTAAAGGTAGTTCATTGTAAAGTGTTACATTGATACTAGTTTTGTCACAGGATACAAATTAAGTTTATCTCAATTTAAACTATGGGTGGCACAATGTAATGAAAGGAAGTTCCATAACGGATTTGGTTGAGTACCAAAGTTAAAACATTGTGACAGATACTACAACAAAAGGCTAAGTATATAAACTGCTATAGTAGTAGCAAAGGAGGGCATTTGTGTTAACTAGTTTGTTATCAAACTAGGTGTGGTTCATAGCGGGATAATACTATGAAGATACATTGTATGACAATTGTATCAACATGATTTAATCCCGAGGAACTAAAGGTCTCACCAAAGGACCAAATTTATACAATGCCATCTCATTGGAGAATGAGTAATGCGTAGAGACGCAAGGACATGCAAATACACACGGACCTGGAAGTGTCAGATCCGAAGATTATGTTTACCACTAGCAATGGTGTCTATACAACACCAGAAAGCCATAGGTGTTGAATGCACAAGTTTTTAACTAGATTATTGACTCTAGTGCAAGTGGGAGACTGTTGGAGATATGCCCAAGAGGCAATAATAAAGTGGTTATTATTATATATTTATGTTTATGATAAATGTTTACATCCCATGCTATAATTGTATTATTAGGAAACACTAATACATGTGTGTTTTGTAAACATAAAAGAGTCCCTAGTAAGCCTCTTGTTGAACTAGCTTGTTGATTAATTGATGATCATGGTTTCCTGATCATGGACATTAGGATGTGATTAATAACAAGGTTATATCATTAGGAGAATGATGTGATGGACACACACCCATAGTAAGCGTAGCATAAGATCAAGTCATTAAGTTCGTATTGCTGTAAGCTTTCAAATACATAGTAACCTAATCCTTCGACCATGAGGTTATGTTAATCACCATCACCGGATGGGTACTTTGATGACATCAAACACCGCTTCGTAACTGGGTGGTCATAAAGGTGTCATTGGGTATTCTGAAAGTATGTGTTGAAGCGCATGGACCAAGATTGGGATTTGTCCATCCATATGACGGATAGATATGCTCTGGGCCCTCTCGGTGGAATGTCATCTAGTTAGCTTGCAAGCATGTGACTAGGTCACAAGGGATGACATATCACGGAACGAGTAAAGAGTACTTATCAGTAACGAGGTAGAACTAGGTATGGAGATACCAACGATCAAACCTCGGATAAGTATAGTATCGCAAGACAAAGGGAATTGGTTTCATATGTAAGTGGTTCAATCGATCGCGAAGTCATCGTTGAGTATGTGGGAGCCATTATGGATCTCCAGGTCCCGCTGATGGTTATTGATAGGAGATGTGTCTCTATCATGTCTACATATTCACGAACCGTAGGGTGACACACTTAAGGTTCGAAGTTGTTTTAAGTAGATATGGAATGTGCGTTGGAGACCGAATGTTGTTCGGAGTCTCGGAATGGATCCGGGACATCACGAGGAGATCCGGAATGGTCCGGAGAATAAGATTCACATATAGGAGATCATTTTATGAGATAGGAAATGTTCTGGAGTGTTTGTATGAGGATTCTAGAAGGTTTCGGAATGTTCCGGAAGGTTCTAGAAGATATCTTGGAGTTTGCTTGAAAATCAAGGTAGGGATCAAGGAGTCCTGGTGGGTCAAGACACGGATTCGTGGGGGAGGAGGACTCCTCCCCCCTCCCCAAATTCGTTGGCCATAGAGGAGGGGAGTCCTACAAGGACTCCCCCTCCCCAGGCGCGCCTCCTCCCCTTAAATAGAAGGGCAGGGGCGCCCCCTCCACACAAGCTCTCATAACGTCCAATCTCTGCCGCCTCTCTCCTCCACCATCTTCTGCACAGGCATAGGCGAAGCCCTGCAGAATTCTCTACTCCACCACCACCACCACGCCGTCGTGCTGCTGGGATTCCGTGGAGAAGATCTACTACCTCCGCTGCTCGCTGGAACGGGGAGAGGAAGGTCTGCTTCGACTCCGCACGTGTGACCGACTGCGGAAGCGCTGCCGAATCGTGGCGCCGGAAGGATCGTCTACTTGACCAAGGGCGGAAGCGCTGCTGGAACGCGACGCCGGAAGGATCGTCTACTTGACCAAGGGCGGAAGCGCTGCTGGAACGCGACGCCGGAAGGATCGTCTACTTGACCGAGGGCGGAAGCGCTGCTGGATCGCGACGCCGGAAGGATCGTCCACACGATCTTGAGATCGGCAAGTGATCGACTACATCAACCACGAGATCTAATCTCGTTAACGCTTTCGGATCTACGAGGGTTAGTTCCTATCTATCTCGTTGCTCATGTCTCATAGATTAGATCTTGGCTTTTATCTAGATTAGATCTGGGTTTTGTTCGTTCTTGCGGTAGAATTTTTTTGTTTTCCATGCTACGAACCCATCAACTGTGACCAGCAGTGTAGCTCATATAGGTGTCTTCTTTCAAGATCGCTCTGTAGGACAGCGTCTTTGCTCCCAAGGAGACAGACATAACATATTAAGATTTAATCAACCTTCCTTACAAAATACTATGAGAGAATTGCATCTGCAACGGAGTGGCAGTTTTAAAAGTTTCTCTCAACTCAGTTGTTTCGGTTTGTTTTCCCAGGTCCTAATTCACGGGATCTCCGATCACATAGGTTGGGTTACCCCCTAGAGAACTCACGTGGGTCTCAAACCCATCTCCCTCGATGCATTTTCTATCAAGTTTCTTGATAGTCCTTTCGTAAAAGGATCTGCCAGATTCTTCGCTGTTTGGACATAATCCAATGCTATAACACCGGAGTTTCTCAGCTTTCTGACAGACTTCAGTGTTCTCTTGACATGTCTTGAACTCTTCATATTGTCCTTAGAACTGTTCACTGATACGGCCATTTTGCATCACTATTCTATGTCTTAATTCACTATTATTCAATGATATATTTCGTATTGAGATGTCATACTTATGTTATTTCATCTGTTTTTGCATGGTTGATGAGTTTTGGAGCATGGACCGCTGCAGTCAGGATTCTGATGGAAAAGGTGCTGTTTGGAGGCAAAATTCGCGAAGATCAGAAAATTCAGGAAAATATATGGAAAATCCTATTTTTCCAGAAGACTAAGGATGCCAGAAGACGGAGTGGAGATGGGCCACAGGGGGCCCACACCACCCCCTGGCACGGGCAGCCCTAGGCCGCGCCAGGAGGTGGTGTGGCCACCCTGGACCACTCCAGCCTCTCCCCTTTGGCGTATATCATCCTCCCGAAACCCTAAGACTCGGGGAGCGACCACAGAAAGATTCCGCCTCCTCTGCGGGGCGGAAAACACCGAGAGAGAAAGATCTCTCCGACAGACAGATTTCTGCCAGGGGAATTCCTTCCCGGAGAGGGAAGATCGTCGCCATCAACACCACCATCAAACTGGACTTCATTGGGATCATCATCATCAGCACCATCATCACCATCAGCACCCTCATCACCATCTCCATATTGCTGTAACAATTGTGTTGAATCTTGCATAGTTCATAGGGGAAACTTTCCCGGTGTTGATTACTCTTTGTAGTTGATGCTACTGAGTGAACCGTTGAATTATTGTTTATGTTCATATTGTTATGCATCATTATTCCATCTCTGATTATGATCCATATGATGTCTTGTGAGTAGGTCGTTTTGTTCTTGAGGACATGGGAGAAGTCTTGTTGTTAGTAGTGGAGTTGTGTTGAGAAAGATTCAATAGATTGTTATTTAAGTTGTGGTGTACTTCTTCTAGTGGTGTCATGTGAACGTCGACTACATGACACTTCACCTATATGGGCCTAGGGGAATGCATTGTGTATTTGGCTACTAATCGTAGGGGTTGCCGGAGTGACAGAAACCTGAACCCCCGTTAGGAAACCATTGCACAAGGGACGTAAGGGTCTTAGAGTTTAAAGCTGTGGTTAGGTTTATACCTTAATTACTTTCTTGTACTTACGGATGTTTGCAAGGGGTTTAATCACAAGTATGTATTAGTCTTGGATGGGGCGGTACATTAGCACAGGTTCACCCACACAACACTTAGCAAGCTAGAGAAGATTAATCAACTATGTGAAGCGAAAGCACTTGACAGTCTTCCCATGTGTCCTCGAGAACATTTGGTCATCTTAAGCAATACAACCGGCTTGTCCTTTGCTGCATAAAGGATTGGGCCACTTGCTGTATTTATTCCTACTGTCTTTTATTTACTCGTACTTTGTTTACTTGCTTTATCGAAAACCCCTAAAAATCCGTTTGCTAAGTATTTGCAGAGAATTCCTGATCCATACCACTAGCCAACACCTTCTGCTCCTCGTTGGGTTCGACACTCTTACTTATCGAAAATACTGCGATACACCCCCTATACTTGTGGGTCATCAAGACTATTTTCTGGCATCGTTGCCAGGGAGTGAAACGCTATTGGAGAGTGGAACTAGTAAAGGAAACTTCTACTGTGAGTATTCTTTACTTCTGCTAGTTGCTTTATTTTCGTTATGGATAATTCGCCAAGTTTTTTATTTGGTAATGCTACTACCACTACTAAGGTAGTAGATAAGCCACCACCTGCTAAGAATGATGTTTTCAAAATACCTACTAGAATTATTGATCGTGTTATGGATAACTACTATGTTGGAGATGGAACTGTCCATCCCGGTGATCATTTGCTCTTTATATACGAATTATGCGGGTTGTTCAAGTGTGCAGGTATTACTACAGATCAAGTTAAGAAGAAGTTATTGTCATTATCACTGAAAGGAAGAACCGATGAATGGTTTACGCTGCTGAAGAATGGTCAAGCTATAGAATGGGAGGACATAATGCCTCTCTTTTATTCAAAGTTTTATCCACCTAGTGAGATTCATAAAGATTGGAATCAAATATACAACGTTTGGCCTCATGATGGAGAGAGTACAACTCAAGCTTGGGGGAGATTAAAGTTACTAATGCTCAAATGTCCCATTCATGAGCTCCCCAACAATATTATTATCAACAACTTTTATGCAAGACTCCCTCTACATGACAATGATTTATTGGATGCTTCTTATGCTGGATCATTCACTCGTATGGAAGAAGAAGCTAAATGGGATCTTCTGGACCGTATTCAAGATAATGCTGAAGCTTGGGAGAATGACAAAGGTAGAAAGGCAGGTATAAATTATGATTATGAATGCATTGAATCTTTTATGGGAACTGATGACTTTCAAAACATTAAAAATGCCTATGGTCTAGACTCTCAAGCTATTGCTTCTTATTTTAAGGCTTTTGCTTCCTACATTGAAGTGCCTAAAAAGAAGTGGAATAAGTATCATGAACCTTATAAAGATGTTGCTAAGAGTGTTCCTGCAAGAAAAACTGAAGTTTATACTGCTAAGCATGTTTTACCTAAACCTTATATTGAGAAAATGCCTTTTCCTGTTAAGGTAAAGGAACATTCTATGATAGCTAGTATGGTTAACGAAAGTTCGAATGAATCTGTTGAACCTATGGTTTATGAACCAATAATGGCAAATGTGAAAGACTTTTTTACTAAATATGAAGAAGAGGGACACACTATCCTTTGTAAGGATACCTCTAATATTGTTTCACATAATAGTGTTATGAGAGCTAGTATTCTTGTGTTTTCTGTTAGAATAAGTGATCATTGCTACCATGGTCCTTGTGATAGCTATATTGTTAAGTTTATGCATGATACTGAAAGTTATTATGAGAGAGGGAAAAGTGTTCTTATGCATCTCAATAATATCAAGTTTCCTCGTTTTATGCTGAAAGTTTTTGTGTTGCACTTGTTTTGCCTTCCTGTGCTTGTAGCTTCTGGTTTCAACAACTTGTTTGTTTACAAAATTCCCTTGCATAGGAAGTGGGTTAGACTTAAATGTGTGTGTGTTTGCTTCATAATGCTCTCTTTCACCTCAATTCATATTCCTGAGTGAGCATCTTCAAAATTATCATGCCCATGTTAATGGCTATAAAGAAAGAGCTTTCTGGGAGACAACCCAATTTATTCTTGCTTTAAGTTTGTTTTTGTTTCTTTGAGTTTTGGAAGTTATTACTTTGGTAATAACCGCTCCTTATCCGTTTTGTTTGGTTTTTGTGTCAACATCAACCTCTAATGAGAGAGAAGTAAGATTTGGGGAAGTTGCTGTCCCGAAACAGATTTTCGTGCTTCACCGTAAACATTCGTGAGAGATCTCTGTATGTCGGATTGAGCTGTATTTTTTTGTGATTCTGTCCCAGGTTGTTTTTTAACTTTCGTCAGTTTTGCACTTTTTTATTTGAGCAACAGAAGATTTTCGAAAAAATTGATCTTCACCTGCTGGTCTTTTTTGACAGATTTAGCCACTCTTGCAGTTGCTTCTTTATTCGATTTCTTTTTTGAATTCTTTTGGGTTTTCGGAAGGAGTTGCTACAGTAGCTTATGTTTTGATGGTTTTCAGTTGAAGTTGGACACAAAAGGTTTTATCACTTCACCTATACTAATGTTGCTAATGAGAAATGTGTGGAATTTTGTGTGAAAGAAATTTCCAGGAAGTGGAGATAATGGTGTAATAAGGAAGAGAAGGGTGTGACTCAAGTAATAAGTGTACGAAGATGAAGATAATGATGATTATTCAAGTGGTGACTCCGGAAGAATCCACTAAATACCAAATTTAGAGACCTGCAGAGTCCACGTTCAAATAGGTAACAGTTCTGGTAAGAAAAGTTCCGCGAAAATACAATCCAACTATATTTTTTGCAGTTTTCAATCAATAAGGAAAGCTACGAAGCGAAAAAGGGACGGAAACGGAGCAAGGGTGGCTCACACCACCCTGTGGCATGGGCCCTCCTCTGACCGCACCACCAGGTGGTGAGGCTACCCCAGACTCCGCCGCCGACTTGTTTTCTCCCAGTACCTTCCTTTTGTTTTGAAACTTCATAATATATAGTCCCCTGGATCCCCCGAGGTTCGTATATCGTGTTTTCATCGTGTTTTTGTTTCGATCTGTTTCTACCAGGACATACTCTTTGAAGGTTTAGAAGAACAATGGTGTCTGCCAAGGATAAAGGGAAGGAGCCTATGGAGGAAGACCTCCAAGACCCCGGGAAGGAGAAGTAGATCATGAGTGAAGGTGAAGAGGAGCAAGGCCAACATCCGCACACCGGCAATACCATTGCAAGCATTGGAGTGGTGACGAAACCTGCCAGGGTTAGAAGGACTGCATGGATGCAGACTGGGGGAAAAGCTCCTCGTCATAGTTTGGCTCCATGATCACTTCCTCCACACACCAAGAATCCCTTCCATATCTTTATCCATAACCATGCAGGAAAAGAAGACTTCAAGGAGGAAGAGTGGGGAAAGAATAGCAAGAGTTGGAATTCTAAAGACGACATGATCATCAGCCGCATTGAGGAAAACTCACAGCTGATTCGTAATCCCACCTTCGTGATTGAGGACTTTGGGAAATTGATCAGAAAATGTTGGGTCCGCAGCATAGAAAACAAAAAATTTCCTACGATGGGAACTACACGCCAAGATCTATCTACTTGGTACAAAGCAACGGGTGGACATACATCCAACGAGAGCTTACCCTCGAAGACAACGAGTTTAGTTAACGAGTAGGAACTCGTGGTTGATGTAGTCGTACACTTGCCGATCTCAGGATCGCGAGGAAGTCCGATTGCCGCAACTCAGCAGCGCATCCGTATTCGCACACACGTTCAAGCCACCGGACAACCTCCACCTCCTTGCTCCAGCGATCCAGCGGAAGAGGCAACTCCTTCTAGACGAAATACCACCAGGAACATGTATCTCGCTAATCCGAGACCATGGGGGAAATTCTAGAGGGGGAGAGAGATCCTTCACAAGGAGGTGTGAGGAAGAAGGAGGAAGAGGGTGGCCTTTTAAGAGGGTGGCCTTTTATAGCCCCTCCTTCATGGCTAGCGCATAGGGTGGGTGACTCCTCACCTCCCCCATTCATGTGGTGGTAACCCCTCCACATTAAAATGGCTCTTCACATTCCCCTTTAAAGTCCCTACTTTAAATGCATTAAAATTCTCCAAGTTTAATGCTCTCTCATTTAATAAAACTCATTTATTAAATTTATTCAGAATTTTTTTAATTACTTTAATTAACAAACATTCACATATAGCCCCTTGCAATATTTCAATATCACATGCAGAACCACTTTCTTCAATTTCACCCGAAACAATTTCCGGTTTCTATTGAAACAATTCCCGCGCTTTGCAATTCTTTCGTCTAAAACATATGTGCTCCAAAATGGTGTCCGGTAACTCTTAACTGTGTCACCCTACAGTTCACGAATAATGCAGACATGATCGAGACCCTTCTCCGATCAATAATCAGCAGCGAGACCTGGAGATCCGTACTGACTCCTACACATTCAACGGTGACTTCTGTGATCATGAGAACCTTTAACGCTTGTAACTAAATCCCTTTGTCTCGCGATATATTACATGTTCGAGATTCGATCATCGGTATCTCCATACCTAGTTTGATCTTGTTACCGACATTCACTCTTTTCTCGTTCCCGTGATATAACATTCTAGTGATCACATCACTTGCTTGCAAGCTATCTCAATGTGATATCACCGAGAGGGCCCAAAGTATATCTATCCTTCATCGGGATTGACAAATTCCACTCTTGATCCATGAGCCTCAACATAACACCTTCGTAGTACTGAACCCATCTTTATAGTCACCCTGTTACGGTGTGACGTTTGATGTTATCAAGATACTCTTCAGGTGTTAGCAATTAACATGGTCTCATGGTCTAAGGATAAAGATTACTTCGTATGATGTTATAGCAATATAAACATAATGACTTGATCGTAATTCTATACTTCGGATGAATGTTCATCACATCATTCCACGAATGGTGTGACCTTGTTATTAACAACATCCAATGTCCATGATCAGGAAACCTTGATCATCTTGTTAATCAACAAGCTAGTCTATAAGAGAGGCATAACTAGGAAACATTTTTGTTTATTAAACAAACATGTATTGAAATTTCTGATCAATAAAATTATAGCATGCAAAATAAACATTTATCATAAACATGGAATAAGATAATAACCACTTTATTGTTGCCTCTCGGGCATATTCCCTTCAGTCTCCCACTTGCACTAGAGTCAATAATTGTTGGGTCCGCAGCATAGAAAACAAAAAATTCCTACGGTGTGAACTACACGCCAAGATCTATCTACTAGGTACAAAGAAACGGGTGGACATACATCCAACGAGAACTTACCCTCGAAGACAATGAGTTTTGTTAACGAGTAGGAACTCGTAGTTGATGTAGTCATACACTTGCCGATCTCAAGATCGTGAGGAAGTCCGAGCGCCACAACTCAGCAGCGCATCCGTACTCGCACACACGTTCAAGCCACCGGACAACCTCCACCTCCTCGCTTCAGTGATCCAGCGGAAGCAGCAACTCCTTCCAGACGAAATGCCCCCGGGAACATGTATCTCGCTAATCCGAGACCATGGCGGAATAATTCTAGAGGGGGAGAGATCCTTCACAAAGAAGTGTGAGGATGAAGGAGGGAATGGGTGGCCTTTTATAGGAGGAGGGGGGTGGCCCTCCTTTCCATGGCCGGTGCATGGGGGGTGACCCCTCCCCTCCCCATTCATGTGGTGGTAACCCCTCCACATTAAAATGCCTCTTCACATTCCCTTTTAAAGTCTCCACTTTAAATGCATTAAAATTCTCCAAGTTTAATGCTCTCTCATTTAATAAAACTCTTTTATTAAATTTATTCAGAATTTTTTAATTACTTTAATTAACAAAAATTCACATATAGCCCCTTGCAATATTTCAATATCACATGCAGAACCACTTTCTGCAATTTCACCCGAAACAATTTCCGGTTTGTATTGAAACAATTCCTGCGCTTTGCAATTCTTTCGTCTGAGACATATGTGCTTCAAAATGGTGTCCGGTAACTCTTAAGTGTGTCACCCTACGGTTCGCGAATAATGCAGACATGATCGAGACCCTTCTCCGATCAATAATCAGCAGCGGGACCTGGAGATCCGTACTGACTCCTACAAATTCAACAATGACTTCTGTGATCGTGAGAACCTTTAACGCTTGTAACTAAATCCCATTGTCTCGTGATATATTACATGTCCAAGATTCGATCATCGGTATCTCCATACATAGTTTGATCTCGTTACCGACATGCACTCTTTTCTCGTTCCCGTGATATAACATTCTAGTGATCACATCACTTGCTTGCAAGCTATCTCAATGTGATATCACCGAGAGGGCCTAGAGTATATCTATCCATCATCAGGATTGAAAAATTCCACTCTTAATCCATGAGCCTCAACATAACACCTTCGAAGTACTGAACCCATCTTTATAGTCACCATATTACGGTGTGACGTTTGATGTTATCAAGATACTCTTCAGGTGTTAGTAATTAACATGATCTCATGGTCTAAGGATAAAGATTACTGCGTATGATGTTATAGCAATATAAATATAATGACTTGATCGTAATGCTATACTTCGGATGAATGTTCATCACATCATTCCACCAATGGTGTGACCTTGTTATTAACAACAGCCAATGTCCATGATCAGGAAACCTTGATCATCTTGTTAATCAACAAGCTAGTCTATAAGAGAGGCATAACTAGGAACCCTTTTTGTTTATTAAACACACATGTATTGATGTTTCTGATCAATACAATTCTAGCATGAAAAATAAACATCTATTATATATAAGGATTACATAATAACAACTTTATTATTGCCTCTCAGGGCATATTTCCTTCAGTCTCCCACTTGCACTAGAGACAATAATCTAGTTCACATAGTGATAAATCTAACACCCATGGAGTTCTGGTGTTGATCATGTTTTGCCCTAGGGAGAATTTTAGTCAACGGATCTGCTACATTTAGGTCCGTGTGTACTTTACAAATCTTTATATCTCCATCCTTGAAATGCTCGCGGATGGAGTGAAACCGGCGCTTAATATGCTTGGAATTCTTGTGAGACCTCGGTTCCTTTGCATTGGCTATGGCTCCATTGTTGTCACAATAGATCACCATTGGGTCCAATGCACTAGGAACCACACCTAGTTCCATAATGAACTCTTTCATCCAAACCGCTTCCTGCGCCGCTTCTGAAGCAGCAACATATTCCGCCTCCGTCGTTGATCCAGCCACCACAGGTTGTTTGGAACTCCTCCAACTAACTGCTGCTCCGTTCAAGAGAAATACGTATCCCGATTGAGACTTAGAGTCATCCGGATCGGTGTCAAAGCTAGCATCGACATAACACTTAGTGACTAGATCTTCTTCACCTCCGTATATAAGAAACATATCCCTAGTTCTTCTCAAGTACTTGAGGATGTCCTTTACCGCTATCCAGTGTTCCGAACCTGGATCAGATTGGTACCTACTAGTCAAACTAATAGCATGTGCCACATCCGGTCTTGTACATAGCATGGCATACACAATAGAGCCTATGGCCGAGGCATTGGGGATCTTATCCATCATCTCTCTTTCTTCCGCCGTAGCCGGACTTTGAGTCTTACTCAGTGTCTTGCCTTGCAACATAGGTAAGAACCCCTTCTTACTTTCGTCCATATTAACCTTCTTTAATATCTTATCAAGGTATGTACTCTGCGATAGCCCAATTAGGCGCCTTGATCTATCTCTATAGATTTTAATGCCTAATATATATGACGCTTCACCAAGGTCTTTCATTGAAAATTTGCTGTTTAGATAACTTTTAACACTGTTTAAAAGATCTATATCATTTCCAATCAATAATATGTCATCCACATATAATATCAGAAATGCCACATTGCTCCCACTCACTTTCTTGTAAATCAAGCCTCTCCATAAGTTTGGACTAATCCAAACTCTTTGATCACCTCATAAAAGCGGAGATTCCAACTCCGGGATGCTTGCTTTAGTCCATAGATGGATCGCTAAAGTTTGCATACCTTATTAGTATCCTTAGGATCAACAAAACCCTTAGGTTGTATCATATACGACTCTTCTTCAATATTACCATTGAGGAACGTAGTTTTGACATCCATCTGCCATATTTCATAATCGAAATATGCAGCAATTGCTAACATAATCTTAACCGACTTAAGCATCGCTACGGGAGAGAATGTCTCATCGTAGTCAACTCCTTGAATTTGTCGAAACCCATTTGCGACAAGTCAAGCCTTATAGATGGTCACATTACCATCAACATCCGTTTTTCTTTTGAAAATCCATTTATTCTCAACGGCCTTTCGATCGTGTGGTAAGTCCACCAAGGTCCAAACTTGGTTCTCGTACATGGAATCCATCTCGGATTTCATGGCTTCTAGCCATTTGTTGGAATCCAGGCTCATCATTGCTTCTTCATACATCGCAGGGTCATCCATTTCATCAACCATGAAATTCACAATAGGATTGCCGTACAGTTCAGGAGCTACACGTGTCCTGCTTGACCTGCGAGGTTCCGTAGTTTCCTCTTTCGGAGTTTCATGATCAATATCATTAGCTCTCTCTTCATTAGGTGAAGTCAACTCCGAAACAACTTCCGGTGCTGCGCCACTCGCCATTTCATGAAGAGAAGGTTCAATAACCTCTTTGAGTTCTACCTTCCGACTACTCACACCTTTCGCGAGAAACTCCTTCTCAAGAAAGGATCCATTCTTGGCAACAAAAACCTTGCCCTCGGATCTGTGATAGAAGGTATACCCAATCGTTTCCTTAGGGTATCCTATGAAGACGCATTTTTCCGCTTTGGGTTCGAGTTTATCCGGTTGAAGTTTCTTCACATAAACATCGCATCCCCAAACTTTAAGAAATGACAACTTAGGTTTGTTTCCAAACCATAATTCATACGGTGTCGTTTCAACGGATTTAGATGGTGCCCGATTTAAAGTGAATGCAGCTGTTTCCAGTGCATAACCCCAAAATGACAGTGGCAAGTCAGTCAGAGACATCATAGATCGAACCATATCCAATAAGGTACGATTACGACGTTCCGACACACCATTACATTGTGGTGTTCTGGCAGGCGTGAGTTGTGAAACTATTCCACACTCTTTCATGTGTGTGCTAAACTCGTAACTTAGATACTCTCCTCCACGGTCAGACCGTAGAAATTTGATCTTTCTATTACGATGATTTTCCACTTCATTCTGAAATTCCTTGAACTTTTCAAAAGTTTCAGACTTGTGAATCATCAAATAGATATACCCGTATCTACTCAAATCATCCGTGAAAGTAACAAAATAAAGATATCCACCTCACGCCGACACACTCATTGGTCCACACACATCAGTATGTATGATTTCCAATAGATCTGTCGCCCGTTCCATTGAACCGGAAAACAGCGTTCTAGTCATCTTGCCCATAAGGCATGTCTCACATGTATCAAATGATTCAAAATCAAGTGATTCCAAAATTCCATCCGAATGGAGTTTCTTCATGCGTTTAACGCCAATATGACCTAGACGGCAGTGCCACATATATGCAGATATATCATCATCAAGTTTAATCCTTTTAGCATTAACATTATGAATGTGCGTAATATTACTATCGAGATCCATCAGAAATAAACCATTCAACATAGGTGCATGACCATAAAAGATATTATCCATATAAATCAAACAACCATTGTTTTCAGATTTAAATGAATAACCACTTTGCATCAAACACGATCCGGATACAATGTTCATGCTAAGTGCAGGCACCAAATAACAATTATTTAGGTTTATGACTAATCCCGATGGCATATGGAGAGGCAGCGTTCCGACGGCGATCACATCAGCTCTTGATCCATTGCCGACCCGCATTGTGACATCATCCCTTGATAGTTGTCGCTTGTTCCGCAGCCCCTGAATCGAGTTACATATATTAACAACTGATCCCGTATCAAATACCCAGGTGCTACTGCGAGTACTAGTCAAGTACACATCAATAACATGTATATCACATATACCTCTGTTTGCCTTGCCGGACTTCTTGTCCGCCAAATACTTGGGGCAGTTGCGCTTCCAATGGCCAGTCCCCTTGCAATAGTAGCACTCGGTATCGGACTTAGGGCTAGCTCAGGGTTTCTTTTCAGGCACGACAACAGATTTGCCATCCTTCTTTCCCTTGTGCTTGCCTTTCTTGTCCTTCTTGAAACCGGTGGTCCTATTGATCATCAACACTTGATGTTCTTTCCTAATCTCCACTTCTGCAGCCTTAAGCATTGACAGAAGCTCGGGAAGAGTCTTCTTCATGCCCTGCATATTATAGTTCATCACGAAGCTCTTGTAGCTAGGTGGCAGAGATTGGAGAACACGATGTATGCCTAAGTCAATGGGAATTGTTATTCCCAAGGACACAAGCTTATCGGCGTACCTAGACATTTTGAGTACATGCTCTCTAACGGAGATGTTCTCCTCCATCATGCAGCTAAAGAATTTTTCAGTAGCATTATAACTTTCTACGGCAGCATGGTATCGAAAATCATTTTCAATTCTCCCATGGTATCAAAGGCATTGCCATTTTCGAAACGCTTTCGAAGTTCTGGCTCCAGCCCATACAATATGCCGCAATGAACTAAGTTGTGGTCCTCCTGACGAGTCACATAGACATTATTTTGTTCGTCAGGGGCATCAGGAGTTGGTGGGGGGCCCAGCGGCGCATCTAGCACATATTGCTTTTGTGCACCACTGAGGAGAATCCTCAAATTCATAGCCCAGTTGGTGAAGTTGCTACCATTCGCAGCAAGTTTCTCTTTCTCCATGAACACATTGAAATTAAAAGCAGGTGGTGCCATCTACAAAAGAATTTGTAAAGTTTATTTAGACTAAGTTTATGATAGATTGAGTTCAACTAATCCAAATTACTAATGAACTCCCACTCAAAAAACGACATCCCTCGTGCCTTTTTGGTGATTACATGAACCAAATCCACTACACCAAGTCTGATCATCACGTGAGTCGGTGTAGCTTCAAAGGCGAGCATCTATATAGGCATCATATCAACCATATGACTCATGCTTAATCTTTCGGTCCGTGTTTCGAGGCCATGTCTGTACATGCTAGGCTCGCCAAGTAAGATACTTAGTACTCGCGTGTGTAAAACTGTCTTACACCCGTTGTATGAAAGCGTAGAGTCGAGTACACCCGATCATCACGTGATGTCTCGAAACACGATCCATAGAACAGTGCATACTCAAGGAAGAACACATTTTATCTTGATATCTAAATGAGGGATCATCTTACAATGCTACCAAAAGCGCCAAACTAGCAGTATAAGATGCTAACATCTAATGTGTAAAGTGAGATGATATGGTCCATGCATTTGATCTCTATCATTTGCATTGTGGTATGATCTCTATCATTCCTTTGTGTGTAAGGCCAAGGTCTATGGAACTTACACGTTGAATGTGTTGTAAGAGTATCTATCATACATCTACTTACAACAATACCATATCAATACACTAGCTCAGCAATGATCTAAACTAGACGCCTCTAATTTATCAATTGCAAGGGCTTAGGGCTTTCGGAGATAGAACTGTTCTCACCTACGAACATGAACCACAACGAGGATAACTAAGTTATTAGCAACTCGTTGTAAATCAGATATTGACTATAGTAGGAGAGGCAGACACCCGCTAGCCACTTATGCAAAACAAGTTGCCTGTCATTCGTGGAACTGGTCTCATGTACGGTGACATGTATGGTTGGTCCAGGCCGCTTCATCCCACTATGCCACGAATATCCAAAATACATAGAAGATGCAATAACATGATCATCATTGCCCACATATAATCATATGTGTACTACCCGTGCAAAGCACCTACGCATAGATCAGGCTCTTATACCACTGTTGGGTCCGCAACATAGAAAACAATAATTTTCCTATGGTGTGAACTACACGCCAAGATCTATCTAGTAGGTACAAAGAAACGGGTGGAAATACATCCAACGAGAACTTACCCTCGAAGACAACGAGATTTGTTAACGAGTAGGAACTCGTGGTTGATGTAGTCGTACACTTGCGGATCTCAAGATCGTGAGGAAGTCCAAGCGCCGCAACTTAGCAGCACATCCATACTCGCACACACGGTCAAGCCACCGGACAACCTCCACCTCCTCGCTCCAGTGATCCAGCGGAAGCAGCAACTCCTTCCAGACGAAATGCCACCGGGAACATGTATCTCGCTAATCTGAGACCATGGGGGAATAATTCTAGAGGGGGAGAGAGATCCTTCACAAGGAGGTGTGAGGATGAAGGACGGAATGGGTGGACTTTTATAGGAGGTGGGGGTGCCCCTCCTCTCCATGGCCGGTGCATGGGGGTGACCCCTCACCTCCCCATTTATGTGGTGATAACCCCTCCACATTAAAATGCCTCTTCACATTCCCTTTTAAAGTCTCCACTTTAAATGCATTAAAATTCTCCAAGTTTAATGCTCTCTCATTTAATAAAACTCTTTTATTAAATTTATTTAGAATTTTGTTAATTACTTTAATTAAAAAACATTCACATATAGCCCCTTACAATATTTCAATATCACATGCAGAACCACTTTCTTCAATTTCACCCGAAACAATTTCCGGTTTCTATTGAAACAATTCCTGCGCTTTGCAATTCTTTCGTCTGAAACATGTGTGCTCCAAGATGGTGTCCGGTAACTCTTAAGTGTGTTGCCCTACGGTTCGCGAATAATGCAGACATGATCGAGACCCTTCTCCAATCAATAATCAGCAGCGGGACCTGGAGATCCGTACTGACTCCTACACATTCAACGATGACTTCTGTTATCATGAGAACCTTTAACGCTTGTAACTAAATCCCTTTGTCTCGCGATATATTACATGTCCGAGATTCGATCAACGGTATCTCCATACCTAGTTTGATCTTGTTACCGACATGCACTCTTTTCTCGTTCCCGTGATATAACATTCTAGTGATCACATCACTTGCTTGCAAGCTATCTCAATGTGATATCACAGAGAGGGCCCAAAGTATATCTATCCATCATCGGGATTGACAAATTCCACTCTTGATCCATGAGCCTCAACATAATACCTTCGTAGTACTGAACCCATCTTTATAGTCACCCTGTTACGTTGTGACGTTTGATGTTATCAAGATACTCTTCAGGTGTTAGCAATTAACATGGTCTCATGGTCTAAGGATAAAGATTACTTCGTATGATGTTATAGCAATATAAACATAATGACTTGATCGTAATGCTATACTTCGGATGAATGTTCATCACATCATTCCACCAATGGTGTGACCTTGTTATTAACAACATCCAATGTCCATGATCAGGAAACCTTGATCATCTTGTTAATCAACAAGCTAGTCTTTAAGAGAGGCATAACTAGGAACCCTTTTTGTTTATTAAACACACATGTATTGATGTTTCCGATCAATACAATTCTAGAATGCAAAATAAACATCTATTATATATAAGGAATACATAATAACAACTTTATTATTGCCTCTCAGGGCATATTTCCTTCAATAATCTAGTTTGAAAAACTTTGCGTATTGAACACCTATGGTTTTCTGGTGTTGCATATACGCTATTGCTAGTGGTTAACATAATCTCCAGATCTGACAGTTTCAGGTCCGTGTGTATTTGCATGTCTTTGCGTCTCTACGCATCACTAATTCTCAAATGAGATGGCATTGTATAAATTTGGTCCTCTGGTGAGACCTTTAGTTTGTTCGGGTTAAAATTTGTTCATATTATTGTCAACAATATATGTTCATAGTATTAGCCCACTTTGAACCACACCTAGTTTGATAACAAACTACTTAACACAAATGCCCTCCTTTGTTGCTACTATAGTAGTTATATACTTAGCCTTTTGTTGTAGTATCGGTCACAATATCTCAACTTTGGAACTCATCCAAATCCATCATGGAACATCCTTTCCATTACATTGTGCCACCCATAGTCTAAATTGAGATAAATTTAATTTATATCTTGTGAGAAAATAGTATCAATGTAACACTTTAAAATGAACTACCTTTAACTATTTGTCACTTATACATGATATATTCTTAGTTCTTCCAAAGCTCATAAGAATATCTTTACTATCGTCCAATGATCATCTTATGAATCATTCTGGTATGTGCTCGTAACATTTAGAGCATAGGACATTCTGGATATATACATATCATGGTATAATCGATCAAAATCTTCATGTGATTTTACTCACCAAGTGTTGAAACACTTGAATTTTGATACAATCCTTTTCATGCAGCAAGAACCTTTCTTGTTGTTTCCATATTGAACCCTTTCAATATGTCATATATGTATGTCTGGCACAACCATATTTGCGCCTCAATCTATCCATATAGATATTGATGCCAAATATTCCGGGTTTGCCCAAGTGTTTCATCGAAATCTTATTTTAATGAAATTCTTAACTTGTGTCAATATAAGATACATCATTTCCAATCAACAATATGTCCTCTACATAATGTATTAGAAATATGTCTCAGTGCTCCCACTTAATTGCTTGCAAATGCAAGCATCTTCATCATCTCTGATGAATTTAAACTCTTTTAACAGTTTCATCATGGTGAAGATTCCAACTCCGCTATGCTTACTTCAACTATTGAAGTTTTCATGCCCTTTTAGCACCCTTTGAATTAACAAAACCCTTCGGACCATGTCATGTACACGTCCTAGGTAACCGTTCTATTAGAAGATCCTTGTTTTGTTTATTCAACTACCATATACCAAATTATATGTAGTGGTTGCTACATTAATCCGTCAAGACTATATATCTCTATGAAAGATCAAATCTTGTCATAGTCAACTCCTTGAACATTGCCGTAAACTTCTTTCCGACATGTCGACTATTTCATAGATGTTAAACATCCATGTCTATTTCTTTATAGATCCAAACACGACCGATAGGCTTTACGCCTTTTCAGAGGGTCTTCCAAGTTCAGAAACTTGATTTCTCGTGTATGGATACTATCACGGATTCTATGACTTCTAGTCATTTTATGGAGTCAGGGCCCATCATCGCTTCTTTGCATGTAGTCGGTTCATCATTGTCAAAACAATAACGACTTGCTTATCAAATCACACTATTTGATTCTTACCGACCCACATGGTTCAATAGGAACTCTAATCTCCGAGATCACACCCTTTGTAATCACGGGAGCCATGACCATTGTGGCCGCCACCGGGACACTTTCCGGTGTTGTGCTACTTAGCACATATAGCTAGGGTTGAACAACCTTATCAAAGTTCTATTGTCCTCCCACTTAGCACATATTTCCTTTTTGAATTCTTTTTGGGTTTTCGGAAGGAGTTGCTACAGTAGCTTATGTTTTGATGGTTTTCAGTTGAAGTTGGACATAAAAGGTTTTATCACTTCACCTATACTAATGCTGCTAATGAGAAATGTGTGGAATTTTGCGTGAAAGAAATTTCCAGGAAGTGGAGATAATGGTGTAATAAGGAAGAGAAGGTTTTTATGACTCAAGTAATAAGAGTACGAAGATGAAGATAATGATGATTATTCAAGTGGTGACTCTGGAAGAATCCACTAAATACCAAATTCAGAGACCTGCAAAGTCCGTGTTCAAATAGGTAACAGTTCTGGTAAGAAAAGTTCCGCAAAAATACAATCCAACTATATTTTTGCAGTTTTCAATCAATAAGGAAAGCTACGAAGCAAAAAGGGACGGAAACGGAGCAAGGGTGGCTCACACCACCCTGTGACGCGGCCCTCCCCTGGCCCCGCCACCAGGTGGTGAGGCCACCCCAGACTCCGTCTCCGACTCGTTTTCTCCCAGTACCTTCCTTTTGTTTTGAAACTTCGTAATATATAGTCCCCCGGATCTCCCGAGGTTCGTATATCGTGTTTTCGTCGTGTTTTTGTTTAGATCTGTTTCTGCCAGGACATACTCTTTGAAGGTTTAGAAAAACAATGGTGTCTGCCAAGGATAAAGGGAAGGAGCCTATGGAGGAAGACCTCCAAGACCCCGGGAAGGAGAAGGAGATCAAGAGTGAAGGTGAAGAGGAGCAAGGCCAACATCCGCACACCGGCAATACCATTGCAAGCATTGGAGTGGTGACGAAACCTGCCAGGGTTAGAAGGACTGCATGGATGTAGACTGGGGGAAAAGCTCCTCGTCATAGTTTGGCTCCACGATCACTTCCTCCACACACCAAGAATCCTTCCATATCTTTATCCATAACCATACAGGAAAAGAAGACTTCAAGGAGGAAGAGTGGGGAAAGAATAGCAAGAGTTGGAATTCTCAACACGACATGATCATGAGCCGCATTGAGCAAAACTCACAGCTGATTCATAATCTCACCTTCGATATTGAGGACTTTGGGAAATTGATCAGAAAGTGTTGGGTCCGCAGCATAGAAAACAAAAAATTTCCTACGATGAGAACTACACGCCAAGATCTATCTACTAGGTACAAAGCAACGGGTGGACATACATCCAACGAGAACCTACCCTCGAAGACAACGAGTTTTGTTAACGAGTAGGAACTCGTGGTTGATGTAGTCGTACACTTGCCGATCTCAAGATCGTGAGGAAGTCCGAGCGCCGCAACTCAGCAGCACATCCGTACTCGCACACACGTTCAACCCACCGGACAACCTCCACCTCCTCGCTCCAGCGATCCAGCGGAAGCAGCAACTCCTTCCAGACGAAATACCACCGGGAACATGTATCTCGCTAATCCGAGACCATGGGGGAATAATTCTAGAGGGGGAGAGAGATCCTTCACAAGGATGTTTGAGGAAGAAGGAGGAAGAGGGTGGCCTTTTATAGGAGGAGGGGGGTGCCCCTCCTTCATGGCTGGCGCATAGGGGGGGTGACTCTTCACCTCCCCCATTCATGTGGTGGTAACCCCTCCACATTAAAATGCCTCTTCACATTCCCCTTTAAAGTCTCTACTTTAAATGCATTAAAATTCTCCAAGTTTAATGCTCTCTCATTTAATAAAACTCTTTTATTAAATTTATTAAGAATTTTGTTAATTACTTTAATTAACAAACATTCACATATAACCCCTTGCAATATTTCAATATCACATGCAGAACCACTTTCTGCAATTTCTCCCGAAACAATTTCCGGTTTCGATCGAAACAATTCCTACGCTTTGCAATTCTTTCGTCTGAAACATATGTGCTCCAAAATGGTGTCCGGTAACTCTTAAATGTGTCACCCTACGGTTCGCGAATAATGCAGACATGATTGAGACTCCTCTCAGATCAATAATCAGAAGCGGGACCTGGAGGTCCATACCGACTCCTGCATATTCAACGATGACTTCTGTGATCATGAGAACCTTTAACGCTTGTAATTTAATCCCTTTGTCTCTCGATATAATACATGTCCGAGATTCGATCATCGGTATCCAAATACCTAGTTTGATCTCGTTACTGACATGCACTCTTTTCTCATTCCCGTGATATTACATTCTAGTGATCACATCACTTGATTGCAAGCTACCTTAATGTGATATCACCGAGAGGGCCCAAAGTATATCTATCCGTCATCGGTATTGAAAAATTCCACTCTTGATCCATGAGCCTCAACATAACACCTTCGTAGCACTAAACCCATCTTTATAGTCACCCACTTAGGGTGTGATGTTTGATGTTATCAAGATACTCTTCCAGTGTTAGCAATTAACATGATCTCATGGTCTAAGGATAAAGATTACTTCGTATGATGTTATAGCAATATAAACATAATGACTTTGATCGTAATGCTATACTTCGGATGAATGTTCATCACATCATTCCACCTATGTTGTGACCTTGTTATTAACAACATCCAATGTCCATGATCAGGAAACCTTGATCATCTTGTTAATCAACAAGCTAGTCTATAAGAGAGGCATAACTAGGAAACCTTTTTGTTTATTAAACACACATGTATTGACATTTCCGATCAATAAAATTATAGCATGCAAAATAAACATTTATCATAAACATGGAATAAGATAATAACCACTTTATTATTGCCTCTCGGGCATATTCCCTTCAGTCTCCCACTTGCACTAGAGTCATGGGTCCGCAGCATAGAAAACAAAAAATTTCCTACGGTGTGAACTACACGCCAAGATCTATCTACTAGGTACAAAGCAACAAGTGGAAATACATCCAATGAGAACTTACCCTTGAAGACAACGAGTTTTGTTAACGAGTTGGAACTCGTGGTTGATGTAGTCGTACACTTGCCGATCTCAAGATCGTGAGGAAGTCCAAGCGCCGCAACTTAGCAGCGCATCCGTACTCGCACACACGTTCAAGCCACCGGACAACCTCCACCTCCTCGCTCCAGCGATCTAGCGGAAGCAGCAACTCCTTCCAGACGAAATGCCACTGGGAACATGTATCTCGCTAATCCGAGACCTTGGGGGAATAATTCTAGAGGGGGAGAGAGATCCTTCACAAGGAGGTGTGAGGATGAAGGAGGAATGGGTGGCCTCTTATAGGAGGAGGGGGTTCCCCTCCTCTCCATGGCCGGCGCATGGGGGGTGACCCCTGACCTCCCCATTCATGTGGTGGTAACCCCTCCACATTAAAATGCCTCTTCACATTCCCTTTTAAAGTCTCCACTTTAAATGCATTAAAATTCTCCAAGTTTAATGCTCTCTCATTTAATAAAACTCTTTTATTAAATTTATTCAGAATTTTATTAATTAATTTAATTAACAAACATTCACATATAGCCTCTTACAATATTTCAATATCACATGCAGAACCACTTTCTGCAATTTCACTCGAAACAATTTCCGGTTTCTATTGAAACAATTCTTGCGCTTTGCAATTCTTTCGTATGAAACATATGTGCTCAAAAATGGTGTCCGGTAACTCTTAAGTGTGTCACCCTACGGTTCACGAATAATGCAGACATGATCGAGACCCTTCTTCGATCAATAATCAGAAGCGGGACCTGGAGATCCGTACTGACTCCTACACATTCAACGATGACTTCTGTTATCATGAGAACCTTTAACGCTTGTAACTAAATCCCTTTGTCTCGCGATATATTACATGTCTGAGATTCGATCAATGGTATCTCCATACCTAGTTTGATCTCGGTGCCGACATGCACTCTTTTCTCGTTCCCGTGATATAACATTCTAGTGATCACATCACTTGCTTGCAAGCTATCTCAATGTGATATCACCGAGAGGGCCCAGAGTATATCTATCCGTCATCGGGATTAACAAAATCCACTCTTGATCCATGAGCCTCAACATAACACCTTCGTAGTACTAAACCCATCTTTATAGTCACCCTGTTACGGTGTGACGTTTGATGTTATCAAGATACTCTTCAGGTGTTAGCAATTAACATGATCTCATGGGCTAAGGATAAAGATTACTCCGTATGATGTTATAGCAATATAAACATAATGACTTGATCGTAATGCTATACTTCGGATGAATGTTCATCACATCATTCCACCAATGGTGTGACCTTGTTATTAACAACATCCAATGTCCATGATCAGGAAACCTTGATCATCTTGTTAATCAACAAGCTAGTCTATAAGAGAGGCATAACTAGGAACCCTTTTTGTTTATTAAACACACATGTATTGATGTTTCCGATCAATAAAATTCTAGCATGCAAAATAAATATCTATCATATATAAGGAATACATAATAACAACTTTATTATTGCCTCTCAGGGCATATTTCCTTCAATAATCTAGTTTGAAAAACTTTGCGTATTGAACACCTATGGCTTTCTGGTGTTGCATATACGCTATTGCTTGTGGTTAACATAATCTCCGGATCTGACAGTTTCAGGTCCGTGTGTATTTGCATGTCTTTGCGTCTCTACGCATCACTCATTCTCAAATGAGATGGCATTGTATAAATTTGGTCCTCTGGTGAGACCTTTAGTTTGTTCGGGTTAAAATATGTTCATATTATTGTCACACAATATATCTTCATAGTATTAGCCCACTTTGAACCACACCTAGTTTGATAACAAACTACTTAACACAAATGCCCTCCTTTGCTGCTACTATAGCAGTTATATACTTAGCCTTTTGTTGTAGTATCCATCACAATATCTCAACTTTGGAACTCATCCAAATCCATCATGGAACATTCTTTCCATTACATTGTGCCACCCATAGTCTATATTGAGAGAAATTTAATTTATATCTTGTGACAAAAATAGTATCAATGTAACACTTTACAATGAACTACCTTTAACTATTTGTCACTTATACATCATATATTCTTAGTTCTTCCAAAGCTCATAAGAATATCTTTACTATCGTCCAATGATCATCTTATGAATCATTCTGGTATGTGCTCGTAACATTTAGAGCATAGGACATTCTAGATATATACATATCATGGTATAATCGATCAAAATCTTCATGAGATTTTACTCACCAAGTGTTGAAACACTTGAATTTTGATACAATCCTTTTCATGTAGCAATTACCTTTCTTGTTGTTTCCATATTGAACCCTTTCAATATCTCATATATGTATGTCTAGCACAACCATATTTGCGCCTCAATCTATCCATATAGATATTGATGCCAAATATTCAGGGTTTGCCCAAGTCTTTCATCGAAATCTTATTTTAATGAAATTCTTAACTTGTGTCAATATAAGATACATCATTTCCAATCAACAATATGTCCTCTACATAATGTATTAGAAATATGTCTCAGCGCTCCCACTTAATTTCTTGCAAACGCAAGCATCTTCATCATCTCCGATGAATTTAAACTCTTTTAACAGTTTCATCATGGTGAAGATTCCAACTCCGCTATGCTTACTTCAACTATTGAAGTTTGCATGCCCTTTTAGCACCATTTGAATTAACCCTTCGGACCATGTCATGTACACGTCCTAGGTAACCGTTCTATTAGAAGAACCTTGTTTTGTTTATTCAACTACCATATACCAAAAATATATGTAGTGGTTGCTACATTAATCCGTCAAGACTATATATCGCTATGAAAGATCAAATCTTGTCATAGTCAACTCCTTGAACATTGCCGTAAACTTCTTTCCGACATGTCGACTATTTCATAGATGTTAAACATCCATGTCTATTTCTTTATAGATCCAAACACGACCGATAGGTCTTCCAAGTTCAAAAACTTGATTTCTCATGTATGGATACTATCACGGATTCTATGACTTCTAGTCATTTTATGGAGTTAGGGCCATCATCGCTTCTTTGCATGTAGTCAGTTCATCATTGTCAAAACAATAACCACTTGCTTATCAAATCACACTATTTGATTCTTACCGACCCACACGATTCAATAGGAACTCTAATCTCCGAGATCACACCCTTTGTACACGGGAGCCATGAGCATTGTGGCCGCCACCGGGACACTTTCCGGTGCTGTGCTACTTAGCACATATAGCTAGGGTTCAACAACCTTATCAAAGTTCTATTGTCCTCCCACTTAACTTTTCACGAAAAATTCCTTCTCAAGAAACTTGATGTTCCAAGTAACAAACTCTTTTGTCCTCGGTGTTATGGAGAAATTCCCAACAAATTCTTTGGGATAACCTACAAAGACGTGCTTTTCCGACTTTGGTTGTAAACATTTTACTTATGCTTAGCATACCAAAATTTAAGAAAAGACAATTCGGGTTTATCCCAAACCATAACTTATATGGTGTCATTTCAACGGATCTTGATGGTGCTCTTTTCAGTGTAAAGGTGGTAGTCTCTAAAGCTTCAATCCTTAAAACATAATGGCAGTTTTATAAATGACACCTTTGATCTTACCATGTCAAACATGGTTTGATTTCATCTCTCGAATATGCCATACTCGTATGGTTTATCGGGAAACACAAATCATGGAACAATTTCTCAAATCTTAAGTGATTTGCTAAACATGTAACTCAAATATCTTCCTTTATGATCAAATCATAAACTTTTTATTTTCTTGTTACAATGATTTTCCACTTCATCTTGAAAGTCTTTGAACAATTTTTCAAATGTTTCATACTTCTTCCTTATTAAGTAAATATACAGATATATTCACTTAAATTTCTAGAGAAAGCATATGAAGCAAAAGGATCCATCACATATGGCTACACATAATGGACTATATACATCAACATGCATAATATCCAATAAGCTAGTCATCCGTTCCTCTTTGGCCTATGAACGGAGTTTGAATTATCTCGAGGAAAGTCTCACAAGTGTCAATTGATCAAAATCAAAGACTCCAAAAATCAATCAACATGGAGTTTCTTCATGTTTACTTTCCAATATTATTCAAAACAGCGATGTCACTTCATAAGTGATATTTTAATCATTTGTCTTGCGACATTTTAGCAATAGTGTTTATGGATGTGATTTCTCCCACTAGACTTGTAAAAGTTCATCCATCCTTTATGGAATACGGTAATTATTTGAACAACCATTGTTCTCGTAATACCGGAACAAAATAACAATTATTAAAACAAATCTTGAAGGCTAGGTTTGATGACAACAAAAAACACAATAACACTTTATTTGTTTTCGATGAACATCATCACTTATTCTCTTGCTAGTTACTTAGATCATTGTAGTTCATGAATTGTGTTGTCCTGTATGACACTTCATACCAACCAATTCGGTATCCAATACCTGTATCCAATACCTAAGAACCACATTGTTTAACAAGCCAGGAATACAACCATAACATGTATATCTTCTATATACCCAAGTTGGACATTTCCAACTTTTTCTTTTCTGCCAAATATTTTATAGATTCTCTTTCAGCAATTCCTTTTCCTTTTAAAAGAATCTATCAACATCAATAGTGGTGTCATTCACATGACACATAGTACAAAGCGTGTATAGTCAAATACTAATACCTTTGGACTTGCACTTTGAAGTGGATCACCATCATCAAATGTTTTGCATTCTTTCAAAAATCCATTCTTTAGTAATCTTTTAGTGTAGTAAACATTTTACTTACATCTTCTATTCATCCTTATCATGACAACTTTCATGATCAAGCTACTATAGCTTATAAGGAAGAATGACGAGTATAATTTTAGTTCCTGAAACCTTTTGGGAGATTCAGATGCCTAGCATCTCCATCTTTCACAAATTGTCATACAATATGAGAACATGTATTTTGCTAAATTATACTCTATCATAATGCAACCAAAAACATTGTTTCAGATATCACAATATCTTTCACACATGATGGTTTCTGAAACAATTTTCAGCTCCTATATAATCTTGATATTAAAACAAGTTTTGAATATCAATAATCATAGAGGCAAACATGATACTTTAGATACTAACATTGGAATTCTTACTCTTGATTTAATACTACTTATTGAACTTCATGGAGTAGATAGAGTTTGCTGAAATTTTGCAATAGGACTTATAAACTTTAAATTGACATTCAAAACAATACGATACCAGTTTACCAGTTCGTAAAGTAAATATCCAGAATTCTATAGTTCCGTTATCTCAATTACAACTAAGCATAAGGTAGGAAACGAATGCCAATGACTACAACAAACTATGAAAATTCACTTTGATTTAGTTTATGACAAATTTAGTTTGACTAATCCAAATTAGAAATGAACTCCCACTCAAAAACGACATCCCTCGTGCCTTTTTGGTGATTACATGAATCAAATCCACTACACCAAGTCCGATCATCACGTGAGTTGATGTAGCTTCAAAGGCGAGCATCTACATGGGAATCATATCAACTATATGACTCATGCTTAACCTTTCGGTCCGTGTTCCGAGGCCATGTCTGTACATGCTAGGCTCGCCAAGTAAGAACCTTAGTACTCGCATGTGTAAAACTATCTTACACCCGTTTGTATGAAAGCGTAGAGTCGAGTACACCCGATCATTACGTGATGCCTCGAAACACGATCCACGAAACGGTGCATTCTTAAGGAAGAACACATTTTTATCTTGATATGTAAATGACGGATCATCTTACAATGCTACAGAAAGCGCCAAACTAGCAGTATAAGATGCTAACATCTAATGTGTAAAGTGAGATGATATGGTCCATGCATTTGATCTCTCTCATTTGCATCGTGGTATGATCTCTATCATTCCTTTGTGTGTAAGGCCAAGGTCTATGGAACTTACACGTTGAGTGTGTTGTAAGAGTATCTATCATACATCTACTTACAACAATACCATATCAAGACACTAGCCCAACAACGATCTAAACTAGATGCCTCTAATTTATCAATTGCAAGTTTTACGTGGCTTAGGGCTTTCGGAGATAGAACCGTTCTTACCTACGAACATGAACCACAACGAGGATAACAAAGTTATTAGCAACTCATTGTAAATCAGATATTGACTATAGTAGGAGAGACGGACACCCGCCAGCCACTTATGCAAAACAAGTTGCATGTCAGTCGTGGAACCGGTCTCATGTACGATGACATGTAAGGTTGGTCCGGGCCGCTTCATCCCACTGTGCCACCAATATCCAAAATACATAGAAGATGCAATAACATGATCATCATCGCCCACATATAAACATATATGTACTACCCGTGCAAAGCACCTACGCATAAATCAGGCTTTGATACCACTGTTGGGTCCGCAGCATAGAAAACAAAATTTTTCCTACGGTGAGAACTACACGCCAAGATCTATCTACTAGATACAAAGCAACGGGTGGACATACATCAAACGAGAACTTACCCTCGAAGACAACGAGTTTTGTTAACGAGTAGGAACTCTCTCTCTCTCTCTCTCTCTGAATAGGCTCTCTCTCTGAATACCCTCGAAGCTAACACATTTTATATTTTAAAGTGGACGGAGTACTTGCCAACAATACCTTTATCTATTAAGATTTTAGAAAATATGAATCCACTTAGATATACATTTACCCTTATACATTTATATTTTTCAATAAAGTTTCCTTTATCGAAAATTAATTTATATCCGTGTCGTAAGATATCGGTATACCCTGTATTCAATTTACATCACATCAGCAAGTGAATATGGGAGAAAAGAATATAGCGGCTCAAATTACTACGTATACAACCTCATCATGGGTGAGAATGCGAGCTAGAATTCATTAGCCCCTCACAGTTTTAATAGCTTCACATGCTTTGTTTTTTTTCCTTGTTCGTGTGTTTTGTTGCTTTAAAATCATCCTTACATGAGCAGTGAGCCTGATTGAGTGCTTTTTTTTTGCGAATGCCTGATTGAGTGCTGCAATATAGTCTTGCCGAAATATATAGCAACCCTGTCCCGTAATTCCAGTCTAGTCTCTAAATCGTCAATAGGAGAATTTGACGTGACCGAGATGGTTACCTATTTGTGTGTGCAATTTTGTTGAAAAATAGGAGTAGTCGTTTATTAAACCAAACGATATTTATTGCCACTGTCGTATTTGTCAAAGACTCTCTAGTACTTTTTTTCTGGCTTGACCTATCCGTAATGAACCTAACTAACGTGTGCGCGTACACGGTAACTGCCTATATATCCTATATAGAATCCAGCCGTTATGTTTTAATCTGATTGTCCAGAATAATTGGGATGATGTGGATCAACCTGCTGCCTCGAAAAACAACCTTATATTGCTTTTTGTATATACTAGCACAATGCCCGCGCGTTGATGCGTAAAAGCATGTTAACCAAATTTAAAAAGAAGGAGATGCCGACATACCTGTTCGTTCCCCAACCATAATCATTACTGAACTGTTTTAAGTAAATAACTTCACTATATATAATTTAAAAGTAGAACCCTATTTTTGTTTTTTATAAGCTGTAAAACTATTTTGAAAATGATTTTAAAAGAGAGCAGAAACAATAATAAAAGAGACATGTTTTATAGAGAAAAAGAGATACTCCCTCTGTTCTAAAATATAAGATGTTTTAGCTTTGTGAAATGAGTGTATCTAGACCCCTTTAGTGTGTCGGTTCACTTCTAAATGAACCTATACACTAAAACAAGTCTCCATACGCTCATTTCACAAAGCTAAAACATCGAATATTTTAAAACAGAGGGAGTATCTTTTTCTTCTATAAAACATATCTCTTTTATTATTGTTTCTGCTCTCTTTTAAAATCATTTTCAAAATACTTTTAGACATTAAAAAAAAGCAAAAAATAGGGCTGAGCACAGCTTCGAGTGAATTCATTTATCCTCTAGATTGTAAAATTGGAAAAACAAATGGACATTTCTATTAATTAATTTACATAAATAAATAGAAGGATGATTTCGGCTGAGTTCATGTGCAATTAAGATAAAAAAATGTTGGAGTATTAGGCAATTTCCCCATGAGATTAATTACCGAAATCAACATTATGTATGCACTAGCTGATCTAAACACATGCAGCCAAACAACCACATCTAGTAGATCTGAAAATCTAGCAAGAACTAGTGCATACAGAGATAAGAATAGCACGTACAGGTTGACCGGAAAGGTCGTCAACGCAGCAGCACCTTGGTCATTGTTGTTGTCGCCCATGGTGCTGATGAGGTCGTCGGTTGCAGGAGAAGAACACACGAACGGAGGCGAGCAGTCACGTCGAGACGCTCCCTAAAAACCTTATCGCCCGTCTCCCGGTGCAGGATCTCAACGGACGGGGTTTCGGAGGCCTGCTCTCTCGGACAGCAGTGCACGTAGCCGCCGGGATGGGGAAGCCTAGAGAGCAGCGCAACAAAAGGAACAGACAGCGAGAGAGACTGAGAGAAGAATTGGATCCGTCTAGATCTGTCCGTCTCTCGTTCTATAGCCTGGGAGGTGAGCCGACCGAGTCGACACGCGTTAGAAGACAAGGACACGCGTCAAACATGCACACGAATGTTGACACTTACCCAACAGCTGGTGCACCAAGCAAAAATTTAGTCTTCCACAAAACGAGTTTCTAACTCGATTCACGAAACACGACGCGCGTGCGGGCGAGGCGAGGCAGGCGGCAGTGGAGGAGGAGTGCGCGTGGACTCCTTCTCTTCTCACTCACTTAGTGGGAGTGAAACAGCTCACCTTATAAGCTGGTCCAACTCTATCCCAACTAACAATGTGGGACTAAATTTTGAATCCAACAGAGCTTCCAAGATGCCATAGTAGACGGGCCTTGAGATTTCAGGATTTATTATACTAGATGGGCTGCCTACATGGGCCGCAGCACATATAAATCTAACAATCCCCCACCAGATCTCAGAGACACATCATATGACACATTAGTTCCAATCACTGTTTAATATACCTGCAGTTTAGTGGAGACTGTTAAGTTGAACTTCCACCTAGACAAAGAGATACGCTTACTAGAACTAAACAATGGACTATGCCTTGAATTGCCAGTCTTGCGTAGTAAGTTTCACTCAATGTCGTTACCGGTACTTGGCTGCCATAGGCTACCCCTTAGGTGGAGCTTATAAGTCATACTCCTCGGCCTTTCATGAGCTTCCTAGATATTCACCCAAATCTCATACACTGTGTAGCATCCCAATTGTTTAACAATGGTAATGCTACTTGGTCTAGTAAGATAATGGCTACTTCCTATATAAAATTGTTGCATCATAATTATATCATGCTTATGTCATCATGCCACCTTGCATTTGAGCATCATATAAAACCCTTTTCTTTAGGTTCTTCTCTCATATGCATTATTAATTGTATTTGTCTCTTGATATTGTATTTGTTTATTGATATATTGTTTAAATGCCCAAGTTGAGTTGGGGGCATATCTTTTATTCAACTCCATCACGTTTCTTTTCACCACCTTATAAATCCACCACCCTAATCACCATGGGCTTTTATTTTATTTTGGCATTTACTCTAGCTCATGTGGGTTGGGATGGATTCAACTATAATTTCTTTTGCTTGGCCTTTATTCCACCTTTTGGGAATGCATAAGAATAATGCCATGTTAATATTATTGTTTTCACAAGAATAAAACATGGCATTAATTATTTTGCATGTGCCATGCAACTATCACCACCATGTGTTTCTCCTTTGGTTATTACTGTTTGATCTCTCCTTACCTTGTGCCTCAACATCATCACCTCACTTGTGTATGTTCCATGCAAGATCATGAGTAACATACCAAAACCCTACCCCACTTTCTAACCACCTTTTTCTTGCTTGAGCTTGTGTTGATCATGAGAAAGCCCTACCACCTTACCCTACCCCTTTTCCTCTCTCTCTCTAACCTCTCTCAAGAACCCTAAGCTCTCCTCTCTCCTTCTCTCAAACCCTATCCTCACCTCACCACCTCTCACTCTCCATGCAGAGGCTTCTACCTCCCCTTTCTCCCTGCCATGCTGGTCCCACCTACCCCTAAACCTACCCCAGGCCGAAGCCTCCCTCCTAACCTAGCCGAGATACTCCCTCCCTCCCTGCCACAGCAACCCCACCACCGAGCCTAGCTCCGAGCCTGGCCGCACCCCCTCTGCCGGCCCACCAGTCAGCCCCAGCCCCAGGCAGAGCCGCGAGCACGTGCTCATGGAGAGGTAGGGTGGCCGAGCCACCTTTTTCGCCGGCTTCCTCCCCACGGCAACACCCTCCCTCTCGGCTCGCCCTTATCTCCTTCCCTCCTTCCTCTGCCGTACCAAACCACCCCTGGCCGCTGCGCCATCTTCCTCTCCCTCCCCTTCCACCTTATTTTTTTTCTCCATCGACCGGCCACCCTCGGCCTCCCCTTCTCCTCGTGTTACCACGCGGCGGGCGAGAGTTTTGGTTGTCGGGGAAGCGGAACTAGGCCTCGTCGACGACCCCGCGCACTCGGACAAGAAGGAGCCGAAGCCACCACGACGCCGTTCACCGACGCCCTCGCCTCTGAAACCCTAGCCCCCGGCCTCTGCGTCCTTGTCGTTACAGCGCCTCCCAGGCCGATCCGACCACACCGATCTCTCCGTGGTATGACCCTCTCCCTCCCTGACACCCTCCGTCTCGTTGTCGCCGTCTAGCGTCGCCGTTCCTTACACCGAACACCCTCTGTGCGTCGTGGCCGCGTGCGCCGGCATGTCGGCGCGTCGCGCAGCGACATACCTAGGCCGCGCCTACCCTCCTGTCACCATCTCGTAGCCCACCGCACTGGCACATGCCCTCGTCGCGCACACCGCAGGTCGCGGGGTCGAGCCCCCGCGCCGCGCGCGCCGCGCTCTGTCGGTCGAGCACCGACCTGTCAGTTTCGACAGAGGAAACAGATAAACAGTGGGGTCGTGGCCATTTTATAGAAAACCCCCTCTTTTTGTTACGCATCAACCCGTGGTACCTCGTGGCCCCTCCGACAGACCCACCGGTCAGCGACCTGGGCTAGCTAAGGCCGCGGTACAGAAAATTCTTCTGTGCGCCTGTTACCGCCCAGCCAGCCTGGACCCACTGGGCTGTGGCTGTGGCTGGGTCCAGCTGTGTAACAAAATGTTTCTGTGATTCTGTTTTATTTAAACCTTTTCCAAAATTGATGTAAATTCAAATTCAAATCTGTTTTCATATCTTTTCAAATATAATTCCAAATTCAACATATAATATATGTTTTGAAATCATAAAAATGTGAGGAATTCAAATATGGCCTTCAAAATAATGTTTGGCCATTTTAAATTTTCGAGATGGTTAAAATTAAAAATAAAATGCCTTTTTCTTAATAAATTAATAACTTTAAAACTATAACTCCAAATTTGACAAATAATATGTCTAAATCGATCAGCGCGACGAGCCCGTTCTATCTATGTAGTCCTTGTTCTGAATTGAAACATGCATCATGTCATTATTAAAAAATCTGAACTATTTATGGCAATAAAACTTGAATAAACAAATAATAAAATACTTTATTCTTGTACCCCACACCTCACCATGCCATGCTACTTTAATGCCATGTAAATTGTGCATCATTCATCATGGCATGCTTGTTTGCTTGTCGCATTTTACTTCATATGCTAGTGCACTTTATTTATGTTGGCCTTGTTTGTTTGGTTCTTCTTCGAATAGACGCCCAGCAGGAGAATTACCAGGAATCACAGGAGTACTACCCAGATCCATCTCTCGCTTCAACTGAGTTGCCAGGCAAGCACTACCACATGCTTGCATACATATAGTACCTATTGCCTCTATCTTATTCTTGCATCATTGAGTCGCGATTGCATTAAATTGAATCCCAAGTAATGCATAGCCTTTACTTTTAAACCCCACCAAGGCTTGTTCCTCCATCCCATGAGCCATTACTACAGGAGTTGTTTGAGCCATGCGAGTCGTAGAAAAGCATGTGTAGGGTATGTGAGTGTCTGATGAATAACGAGGTACCTAAACAACATAACCTGAGTAGTAATGGGATAACTAATGAAAGAGGCACCGGAGAGCAATATCTGCTATTTGGTTTTTCATGCTCACTTGTGTCCCGTAGGACCCCGAGTACTTGATTCCTGTTCCTTGACTATTCGCACTATCCACATCCGGGAGGCCTTATGGACCCTCATGAGCCAGAGCATGATTCATTCTTATTTCTTAGGGCCACAATTAGTTTGGGGCTTTAATACTATCATGTACGTATGCCATGTTACTGCTTTATTTAAGATTGTGCGAGGAGCACCTGTACTGTTTTGGATCGCGCCACGTTTTCGCGGTATCGACAAGCCCAGTCACATTTTCGGGTTCCCAATCGTTTACAGCCGTCGTCGCAAACCCTGGGTCCGTCTCGGAGCCGGCCAACTTCGTTGCGGGTAGCTTATTGGGGTGGCCCCCAGAAATATTTATGAATCCTGTGATTGCTTTGTCGTGAATGCCTCGTTGGGTTTTGAGTTGGTTTTTCCGAGGTTGATCGAGTGTGTGTTGCTATTCGTGCACCCCTACAGGGTAAATCTTTCTGAAAGCCGTGTCCGCGGTTATGGACGACTTGCAGCATAGTTTCTCTATCATAGACAAGTATAACTAAAGTACCGCATTTAAATTGACTAAGTACTTGACTAGTAAATAGTGCAATACTCATGGAATGGTTAATAAAACTGCCAACGGATGATGGGGGTTGTTCGTCCGCTTCCTCGTTGGTAAGCGAGGAGGAGGATGGATCTGTTAATTATACTGTTATAACTGTTGTTCCTAATTAACGGACATCCATCTATCATTTGGTTAGGCGGATGGTTAGCGAGAATCTATAGAATTGTTAGATATTATCTTTTGCTGCAATTGCGTCACCCCCAGGTTGTGTCCCCTTTAGTGGCATAAAGACTTGCTGAGTACCCCTAGGGTCTCACACAATAAATTGTTTGATTCAGATGAACAGGTGTACCCACAAGATGGATACTGGGTGGAGGAGACAGATGATGTTGGCAACGATCACTCGGTGTAGAGATTCCGGGAACGTGGATCCGTGAGATCTGTGGGCGGGATGTGTTTATTTTTGTGGCATCTTATGCCGATTTGCTCTTATCCGTACTCGGATCTTGTTTTCCGCTTCCGCCTGATACTCTGATGTTTGTTGTCTGAGGAGCTATCCTAAATTATTATCTCTATCTAGGATATTTGAATCTTGCCGTATGGCGTTGCAATATTTCTATTTCTTTTAGATGGAATGGCTCTGAGGACTGTTGTATGTGGCTTGCATACATACTCATTTGTGTATGTAGTTGATCCCTTCGCCTGCCGATTACGCCGCTCGTTCTTGTCCCGATGTTCTGAAAGTGGTTAGGACGGCCGAAAGGTGTACCGTGAGTGACCCTGGGCCCCACCGTACTATTTTAACCACTTTCGTTCATCCAGGCGTGTAACTAAGAGCGTAATTCACCGAGATAGTTACAATTGGTATCAGAGCCATCCTGCCCTTCAGGGTCTCAGCCAAAAATGGTCGTTGTCAGTCTAGCAAATATTTTTGGTAGTTATGTATACTAGGGAAAAACAAACGTGAGAGTAGGAATGCTTCCATTTTTTCTTCTTACCCACCCACCCACCCTTTTCTGGTAAGGAAGTGTAACGTTTTCAATCCTCTTCTAAAAATTCAAACTATGATTCACGTGTTCTAGGTTCCGTAGTACCATAGGTTGTGTTTGTGTGTGTGTGTGTGAATTCCTTGTCTATCTGTTGCATCCAAATGTTATCACTATCTGCCTTTTGGTTATCAACTGTTGGTACATTCCATACCGACAGGCCTTTGTAAACCGACGCGATCTATCTGATTCGTTGTATACCGATGTGATCTATCTTACTCTTGGTTATCCGACGTTATCTTGTTGGGGTGTTCTTTTTCATAGTTACCAATCTTTAGGTTCATCTTAAGAAGAAGGAATTGGGATATGTGTTTTACTTATTCATGTGCGGAGTAATGATTTGAGTGCGGGATGGAGTGGCGACCATACCATTAATTTTATCATTGCTCTTGTATATTGAACTAGTAGAGTTACTAATCTTCATTCGTTAAGTGGTTTTGCGCATATAATGGTATTTTAATGCCGAAATTTGCGGAAATTTTTTCTTTGTTAGTTGTGTACCACACTCCTTGTTCAGTCGTGTGCGTTATGCTTAATATCTTCTAATTGCCTTTAACTTTGTTGATATTTTAATATCATCTCAGTGAATTGCATCCTTTAATCTTGGTTAATTCCATTTTGGTACTATTTTGGATTATTATCATTCTCCATTATAGTACTGACTTGTGTTTTATATCAATCACAGGATGGCACCACCACGCCGTTCTGAGGAGGACATACCACCTGAACTTGGGGCTGCTTTGGCAAGTATTGCAAATGCTTTGGGCACTATGCAGCAGAACCAGCAGCACTTCGAGGAAAGTGTCAGGAGGAATGAGTTTGTTCCGCTACCTCCACCTCCCAAGCGAGGAGACATCAAGAGTTTTCTCAAGTTCAACCCACGCCAATTTGAGGTGTCTGATCAGCCACTTGATGCGGATGATTGGCTTCGTGAAGTGTCAAGGTTGCTGATGACTGCGGATGTTCTGGAGCAAGAATGGGTCAAATGTGCCACTCACCTTCTGAAGGGAGATGCAACTCTCTAGTGGGAAAATTACCTCAAGGCAGATCTTTCTGGTTTTCAGCCTACTTGGGAGCAATTCACTGCTTCTTTCAAAGAGCAATATCTGTCAGAAATTGTCATGGAAAGGATGAAGGAAGTGTTTCTCAACCTCAAGCAGGGCACTGACAATGTCAATACCTATATCAGGAACTTCATGAACCTTTCTCGTTATGGTGGCGATGAGATCTCTGATGACAAGAAGAAGCAAAAGAGGTTTAGGCAAGGCCTCAATGCTTCCATTAAATATGCAATCACTCATGCAAGGTCGGCGTATTTTCTGGAACTCCAACGCACAGCTCTGCAGGAAGAAGCAAGTAGGCAAGTGTTTGAGGAGTCAAAGAAACACAGCCGTGATACAGCAGGCTCTTCTGCTATGACAGCTCCTTCTAAGCATCGTGTCTAGGTTCCTAACACCCCACCGTCGCTCCCTGCTCCACCAAGACCATCAAGCTACGTAGCAAGGCCACCAAACTCTTTCACTGCGGCTCCGAGGGGCTACAACCAGAACTACCCTGGAGCACTTGGTGGAGTCCCTGGCTACGTTGCTCCACGTCCATCTGGTGCTTGCTATACTTGTGGAAACACTGGGCATCGGCACTGGAATTGTCCAATGAACAACAAAGCTCTTCCACCACCACCTCCAAGACCTGCGGCAAGTTCTCCTATGATTCGTGCACCTCCACCTCGGGCTCTCAACATCAACACCAAGCCTGGGTCAACGGTTGCTCGTGCCAACTGTGTCAACGTCGCTCAAGCTGAGCATGCACCTGGAGTTGTCATGGGTATGCTTCCTGTTAACTCAGTTCCTGCACGAGTTTTATTTGATTCTGGTGCTTCACATTCTTTCGTGTCATACAAGTTTGCGGAGAGTAATGGGTTACCTTCTGATTCTTTACCAACTCGCCTCATGGTGCAATCTCCTGGTTCAAACATGAGGTCTTCTAAAATCAGCTATGGCAATCAAATTGAGATTGGTGGCTCTTCGTTTCCGGCTTCCTTAATTATTCTGGGAAATTCTGATATTGATGTTATCTTGGGCATGGATTGGTTAACAGCAAATGCAGCTATGATTGATTGTGCTGAACGTTCGGTTTCTCTGAAAATTCCTGAAGGCCATATAGTCTATTCTCCAAGTCTGACTCCTGCAATTCAGCTTTACTCTTTGGCGGCTCTGAATGATGATGCTATGGAAGGTATTCAGAGTGTTCCTGTAGTCTGTGAGTTCCCAGATGTCTTTCCTGAAGAGTTGCCAGGTATGCCTCCGGATCGTGAGGTTGAGTTTGTCATTGAACTTGAACCTGGTACCGCTCCTATCTCCAAGCGGCCTTATAAAATGGGTCTTGCTGAGTTGGCTGAACTCAAGCGTCAGCTTGATGAACAAGAGAAGTTGGGTTTCATTCAGCATAGTACTTCTTCTTGGGGTAGTCCAACCATCTTTGTGAAGAAGCGAGACAAGACTAATAGACTTTGTGTTGACTATCGGGCACTCAATGCTAAAACAATCAAGAATAAATATCCCCTTCCGCGGATTAATGATCTCTTCGATCAGCTAGCTGGAGCTGTGGTATTCTCTAAGCTTGATTTGAGAAGTGGTTATCATCAAATCAAGATTCGCAAGGAAGATGTTCCTAAAACAGCTTTTACCACCCGTTATGGCCTGTATGAGTACACGGTCATGTCTTTCGGTCTCATCAACGCACCTGCCACCTTCTCGAGGCTTATGAACTCGGTTTTCATGGAGTATCTTGATAAGTTCGTTGTGGTCTATCTGGATGACATTCTAGTCTATTCTAAGTCAAAGGAAGAACATGAAGAACACCTTCGGTGTGTCCTAAACAAGCTTCGTGAGAACCGCCTGTATGCAAAGTTCTCCAAGTGTGAGTTTTGGCTGCCTCAAGTCACATACCTTGGTCACGTCATCTCTGCCAAGGGCATTGCCGTCAACCCAGAAACTATTAAGACAATTATGGACTAGCTTCCACCCATAAATGTCAAAGAAGTCCGAAGTTTCCTTGGGTTGGCTAGTTACTGTCGTCGCTTCATTCAAAACTTCTCAAAGATTGCGAAGCCTCTTACCGATCTCCTCAAGAAAGGCAAGAAATACCTTTGGACTCCTGCATGTCAAGCAAGCTTTGAAGCACTCAAAGAGAAGCTCACTTCCACACCAGTCTTGGCTCCTCCAGATACATCAAAGCCTTTCCAGATATTCTGTGATGCCTCATTGCAAGGATTGGGTGTGGTCCTTATGCAAGAAAAGCAAGTGATTGCTTATGCCTCTCGACAGTTGAAGACGCATGAGATCAACTATCCTACACATGACCTCGAACTCGCAGCAGTTGTCTTTGCTTTGAAAGTATGGAGGCATTACTTGCTTGGCAACTATTGTGAGATCTTTTCGGATCACAAGAGTCTGAAGTATATCTTCACACAGCCTGATCTCAACCTTCGTCAGAGGAGGTGGATTGAAACAATCAATGATTTCGATTTGACCATCAACTACACTTCGGGCAAAGCCAATGTCATGGCCGATGCTCTCAGCCGAAAAGCTTATGTCAATAATCTCATGGTGGAAGAACAACAACCTCTCTTGTGCGAGGAATTCCGCAAGCTAAACCTTGAAATTGTGGATCAAGGGTATCTTCTAAACCTTCTAGCAACACCTCTCTTAGAAGAAAAGGTCCGTTCCATTCAACTTGGTGATCCTTACACTAAAAAGATCATCTCCAACATTCAGCTTCCGAAGTATGAGTCTTTCCACGTAGACGACCAAGGCACTCTTTTATTTGAACACCGGATGTTTGTTCCAAACTACCCGGGTTTAAGAGAGCAAGTTCTCAAGGAGGCGCATGATTCTGTTCTTTCTATCCACCCTGGCAGCACTAAGATGTACATGGACTTGAAAACATAGTATTGGTGGCCTGGTTTGAAACGATATTGTGCCAAGTATGTCTCGGAGTGTGATGTCTGTCGCAGAGTTAAAGCTGTCCATCAGAAACCTTCCGGTCTTCTACAGCCATTGAAGCCTCCGGAATGGAAATGGGAGAAAGTAGAGATGGACTTCATCACTGGTTTTCCAAGGTCGCAGAAGGGCAACAATGCAATTTTTGTTGTCATTGACAGGCTTTCTAAAGTAGCTCACTTCTTTCCAGTCAAGGAAACAATTTCTGCAATTCAGTTGGCTGAGCTCTATATCAACAGAATTGTCTCTCTGTATGGAGTTCCTCTTGAGATCAGTTCAGACCGTGGAAGTATCTTCACTGCCAAGTTCTGGGGAAGTTTCCAAAATGCTTTGGGAACAAAATTGAACTTCAGCACCGCTTACCACCCTCAGTCGCAAGGACAAGTTGAAAGGATCAATCAGATTCTGGAAGATATGCTCCGTGCTTGCGTCATCTCTTTCGGCATGAAGTGGGAAGAATGTCTTCCTTATGCTGAATTCTCTTACAACAACAGCTTCCAGAAAAGTCTAAAGATGGCACCATTTGAGTCTCTCTATGGTCGCAAATGCAGAACTCCGATTGGTTGGTCGGGCACAGGTGAAAGAATATTGTTTGGCCCCCACATTGGAACTCAAGCGGAAGAGAAAGTTCACATCATTCTTGAAAACCTGAAGATTGCTCAAAGTCGCCAGAAGAGCAATTATGACAGAAAGCACACGGACATGGAGTATGTCCCTGGTGATCTCGTTTACCTTCGTGTCACTCCCATGAGAGGCACGCACCGCTTTGGTATCAAAGGAAAGCTAGCTCCTAGATACATCGGTCCTTTCAAAATTTGTGGAAGAAGAGGAGAAGTTGCTTACGCTCTTGAGCTCCCTGAACAACTCAAAGTCCATGATGTTTTCCACATCTCTCAACTCAAGAAGTTCTTCAAGGATCCCGGCAGGACCGTGGACCATGAACTCATCAATCTCCAAGAAGATCTGTCTTACAAGAACACCCCATAAAAATTCTAGAAGTCACAAAAAGAAGGACTCGCAACAAGTCCATCAAGTTCTGCAAGGTGCAGTGGTCGCACCATTCCGTTGATGAAGCCACTTGGGAACGTGAAGATGAGTTCCGTGCCAAGTATCCTACCCTCTTTGAGTCTTCTTCCTAGAATCTCGGGGCGAGATTCCTGTTTAGTGGGGGAGAGTTGTAGCATCCCAATTGTCTAACAATGGTAATTCTACTTGGTCTAGTAAGATAATGGCTACTTCCTATATAAAATTGTTGCATCATAATTATATCATGCTCATGTCATCATGCCACCTTGCATTTGAGCATCATATAAAACCCTTTTCTTTAGGTTCTTTATTTGCCTCTTGATATTGTATTTGGTTATTGATATATTGTTTAAATGCCCAAGTTGAGTTGGGGGCATATCTTTTATTCAACTCCATCACCTTTCTTTTCACCACCTTATAAATCCACCACCCTAATCACCATGGGCTTTTATTTTATTTTGGCATTTACTCTAGCTCATGTGGGTTGGGATGGATTCAACTATAATTTCTTTTGCTTGGCCTTTATTCCACTTTTTGGGAATGCATAAGAATAATGCCATGTTAATATTATTGTTTTCACAAGAATAAAACATGGCATTAATTATTTTGCATGGGCCATGCAACTATCACCACCATGTATTTCTCCTTTGGTTATTATTGTTTGATCTCTCCTTACCATGTGCCTCAACATCATCACCTCACCTGTGTATGTTCCATGCAAGATCATGAGTAACATACCAAAACCCTACCCCACTTTCTAACCACCTTTTTCTTGCTTGAGCTTGTGTTGATCATGAGAAAGCCCTACCACCTTACCCTACCCCTTTTCCTCTCTCTCTCTAACCTCGCTCAAGAACCCTAAGCTCTCCTCTCTCCTTCTCTCAAACCCTATCCTCACCTCACCACCTCTCACTCTCCATGCCGAGGCTTCTACCTCCCCTTTCTCCCTGCCATGCTAGTCCCACCTACCCCTAAACCTACCCCAGGCCGAAGCCTCCCTCCTAACCTAGCCGAGCTACTCCCTCCCTCCCTGCCACAGCAACCCCAGCACCGAGCCTAGCTCCGAGACTGGCCGCACCCCCTCTGCCGGCCGACTAGTCAGCCCCAGCCCCAGCCCCAGGCCGAGCCGCGAGCACGTGCTCATGGAGAGGTAGGGTGGCCGAGCCACCTTTTTCGCCGGCCTCCTCCCCACGGCAACACCCTCCCTCTCGGCTCGCCCTTATCTCCTTCCCTCCTTCCTCTGCCGTACCAAACCACCCCTGGCCGCTGCGCCATCTTCCTCTCCCTCCCCTTCCACCTTATTTTTTTCTCCACCGACCGGCCATCCTCGGCCTCCCCTTCTCCTCGTGTTACCACGGCGGTGGGCGGGAGTTTTGCTTGTCGGGGAAGCGGAACTAGGCCTCGTCGACGACCCCACGCGCTCGGACAAGAAGGAGCCGAAGCCACCGCGACGCCGTTCACCGACGCCCTCGCCTCTGAAACCCTAGACCCCGGCCTCTGAATCCTCGTCGTTACAGCGCCTCCCAGGCCGATCCGACCACACCGATCTCTTCGTGGTATGACCCTCTCCCTCCATGACACCCTCCGTCTTGCTGTCGCCGTTCCTTACACCGAACACCCTCTGTGGGCCGTGGCCGCGGGCGTCGGCGCGTTGCGTAGCGACATACCTAGGCCGCGCCTACCATCCTTTCACCATCCCGTAGCCCACCGCACTGGCACAGGCCCTCGTCGCGCACACCGCAGGTCGCGGGGTCGAGCCCTCGCGCCGCGCGTGCCGCGCTCTGTCGGTCGAGCACCGACCTGTCATTTTGACAGAGGAAACAGATAAACAGTGGGGTCGTGGCCTTTTACAGAAAACCCCCTCTTTTTGTTACGCATCAACCCGCGGTACCTCGTGGCCCCTCCGACGGACCCACCGGTCAGCGACCTGGGCTAGCTAAGGCCGCGGTACAGAAAATTCTTCTGTGCGCCTGTTACCGCCCAGCCAGCCTGGACCCACTGGGCTGTGGCTGTGGCTGGGTCCAGCTGTGTAACAAAATGTTTCTGTGATTCTGTTTTATTTAAACCTTTTTCAAAATTGATTTAAATTCAAATTCAAACCTGTTTTCATATCTTTTCAAATATAATTCCAAATTCAACATATAATATATGTTTTGAAATCAGAAAAATGTGAGGAATTCAAATATGGCCTTCAAAATAATGTTTGACCATTTTAAATTTTCGAGATGATTAAAATTACAAATAAAATGCCTTTTTCTTAATAAATTAATAACTTTAAAACTATAACTCCAAATTTGACAAATAATATGTCTAAATCGATCTGCGCGACGAGCCCGTTCTATCTATGCAGTCCTTGTTCTGAATTGAAGCATGCATCATGTCATTATTAAAAAATCTGAACTGTTTATGGCAATAAAACTTGACTAAACAAATAATAAAATGCTTTATTCTTGTACCCCACACCTCACCATGCCATGCTACTTTAATGCCATGTAAATTGTGCATCATTCATCATGGCATGCTTGTTTGCTTGTCGCATTTTACTTCATATGCTTGTGCACTTTATTTATGTTGGCCTTGTTTGTTTGGTTCTTCTTCGAATAGACACCCAGCAGGAGAATTACCAGGAATCACAGGAGTACTACCCAGATCCATCTCTCACTTCAACTGAGCTGCCAGGCAAGCACTACCACATGCTTGCATACATATAGTACCGATTTCCTCTATCTTATTCTTGCATCATTGAGTCGCGATTGCATTAAATTGAATCCCAAGTAATGCATAGCCTTTACTTTTAAACCCCACCAAGGCTTGTTCCTCCATCCCATGAGCCATTACTACAGGAGTTGTTTGAGCCATGCGAGTCGTAGAAAAGCATGTGTAGGGTATGTGAGTGTCTGATGAATAGCGAGGTACCTAAACAACATAACCTGAGTAGTAATGGGATAACTAATCAAAGAGGCACCGTTGAGCAATATCTGCTATTTGGTTTTTCATGCTCACTTGTGTCCCGGAGGACCCCGAGTACTTGATTCCCGTTCCTTGACTATTCGCACTATCCACATCCGGGAGGCCTTATGGACCCTCCTGAGCCAAAGCATGATTCATTCTTATTTCTTGGGGCCACAATTAGTTTGGGGCTTTAATACTATCATGTACTTATGCCATGTTACTGCTTTATTTAAGATTGTGCGAGGAGCACCTGTACTGTTTTGGATCGCGCCACGTTTTCGCGGTATCGACAAGCCCAGTCACATTTTCGCGTTCCCAGTCGTTTACAGCCGTCGTCGCAAACCCTGGGTCCGTCTCGGAGCCGGCCAACTTCGTTGCGGGTAGCTTATTGGGGTGGCCCCCTAAAATATTTGTGAATCCTGTGATTGCTTTGTCGTGAATGCCTCGTTAGGTTTTGAGTTGGTTTTTCCGAGGTTGATCGAGTGTGTGTTGCTATTCGTGCACCCCTGCAGGGTAAATCTTTCTGAAAGCCGTGTCCGCGGTTATGGACGACTTGCAGCATAGTTTCTCGATCATAGACAAGTATAACTAAAGTACCGCATTTAAATTGACTAAGTACTTGACTAGTAAATAGTGCAATACTCATGGAATGGTTAATAAAACTGCCAACGGATGATGGGGGTTGTTCGTCCGCTTCCTCGTTGGTAAGCGAGGAGGAGGATGGATCTGTTAATTATACTGTTATAACTGTTGTTCCTAATTAACGGACATCCATCTATCATTTGGTTAGATGGATGGTTAGTGAGAATCTATAGAATTGTTAGATATTATCTTTTGCTGCAATTGCGTCACCCCCAGGTTGTGTCCCCTTTAGTGGCATAAAGACTTGCTGAGTACCCCTAGGGTCTCACACGATAAAGTGTTTGATTCAGATGAACAGGTGTACCCGCAAGATGGATACTGGGTGGAGGAGACAGATGATGTTGGCAACGATCACTCGGTGTAGAGATTCCGGGAACGTGGATCCGTGAGATCTATGGGCGGGATGTGTTTATTTTTGTGGCATCTTATGCCGATTTGCTCTTATCCGTACTCGGATCTTGTTTTCCGCTTCCGCCTGATACTCTGATGTTTGTTGTCTGAGGAGCTATCCTAAATTATTATCTCTATCTAGGATATTTGAATCTTGCCGTATGGCGTTGCAATATTTCTATTTCTTTTAGATGGAATGGCTCTGAGGACTGTTGTATGTGGCTTGCATACATACTCATTTGTGTATGTAGTTGATCCCTTCGTCTGTCGATTACGCCGCTCGTTCTTGTCCCGATGTTTTGAAAGTGGTTAGGACGGCCGAAAGGTCTACCGTGAGTGGCCCTGGGCCCCCCCGTACTGTTTTAACCACTTTCGTTCATCCAGGCATATAACTAAGAGCGTAATTCACCAAGGTAGTTACACACTATGACCAGCAGTGTAGCTCATATAGGTGTGTTTTTCAAGATCGCTCTGTAGGACAGCGTCTTTGCTCCCAAGGAGACAGACAGAACACATTAAGATTTAGTTAACCTTCCTTACAAAATACTATGAGACAACAGCATCTGCAACGGAGTGGGAGTTTTAGAAGTTTCTCTCAACTCAGTTGTTTTGTTTTCCCAGGTCCTAATTCACGGGATCACCGATCACATAGGTTGTGTTACCCCCTAGACAACTCACGTGGGTCTCAAACCCATCTCCCTCGATGCATTTTCTATCAAGTTTCTTGATAGTCCTTTCGTAAAAGGATCTGCCAGATTCTTAGTTGTTTGGACATAATCCAATGCTATAACACCGGAGTTTCTCAGCTTTCTAACAGACTTCAGTCTTCTCTTGACATGTCTTGAACTCTTCATATTGTCCTTAGAACTGTTCACTGATACGCCCATTTTGCATCACTATTCTATGTCTTAATTCACTATTAATCATTGATATATTTCGTATTGAGAGGTGATACTTATGTTATTTCATCTGTTTTTGCAAGGTTGATGAGTTTTGGAGCATGGACCGCTGCAGTCAGAATTTTGATGGAAAAGGTGCTGTTTGGAGGCAAAATTTGCGAAGATCAGAAAATTCAGGAAAAGATATGGAAAATCCTATTTTTCCAGAAGACTAAGGATGCCAGAAGACGGAGTGGAGATGGGCCACATGGGGCCCACACCACCCCCTGGCACGGGCATCCCTAGGCCGCGCCAGCAGGTTGTGTGGCCACCCTGGCCCACTCCAGCCTCTCCCCTCTGGCGTATATCATCCTCCCGAAACCCTAAGACTCGGGGAGCGACCACAGAAAGATTCCGCCGCCTCTGCGGGGCGGAAAACACCGAGAGAGAAAGATCTCTCTGGAGATAGATTTCTGCCGAGGGAATTCCTTCCCGGAGAGGGAAGATCATCGCCATCAACACCACCATCAAGCTGGACTTCATCGGGATCATGATCATCACCACCATCATCACCATAAGCACCCTCACCACCATCTCCATATTGCTGTAACAATTGTGTTGAATCTTGCATAGTTCATAGGGGAAACTTTCCCGGTGTTAATTACTCTTTGTAGTTGATGCTATTGAGTGAACCGTTGAATTATTGTTTATGTTCAGATTTTTATACATCATTATTTCATCTCTGATCATGATCCATATGATGTCTTGTGAGTAGTTCGTTTTGTTCTTGAGGACATGGGAGAAGTCTTGTTGTTAGTAGTGGAGTTGTGTTGAGAAAGATTCAATAGATTGTTATTTAAGTTGTGGTGTACTTCTTCTAGTGGTGTCATGTGAACGTCGACTACATGACACTTCACCTATATGGGCCTAGGGGAATGCATTGTGTATTTGGCTACTAATCGTAGGGGTTGCCGGAGTGACAGAAACCTAAACCCCTGTTAGGAAACCATTGCACAAGGGACATAAGGGTCTTAGAGTTTAAAGCTGTGGTTAGGTTTATACCTTAATTACTTTCTTGTACTTACGGATGTTTGCAAGGGATTTAATCACAAGTATGTATTATTCTTGGATGGGGCGGTACATTAGCACAGGTTCACCCACACAACACTTAGCAAGCTAGAGAAGATTAATCAACTATGTGAAGCGAAAGCACTTGACAGTCTTCCCATGTGTCCTCGAGAATATTTGGTCATCTTAAGTAATACAACCGGCTTGTCCTTTGCTGCATAAAGGATTGGGCCACTTGCTGCATTTATTCCTACTATCTTTTATTTACTCGTACTTTGTTTACTTGCTTTATCGAAAACCCCTAAAAATCCGTTTGCTAAGTATTTGCAGAGAATTTCTGATCCATACCACTAGGCACATATGTGTACTACCCGTGCAAAGCACCTACGCATAGATCAGGCTTTGATACCACTGTTGGATCCGCAACATAGAAAACAAAAAATTTCCTATGATAAGAACTACATGCCAAGATCTATCTACTAGGTACAAAGCAACGGGTGGACATAAATAAAACGAGAACTTACCCTCAAAGACAACGAGTTTTGTTAACGAGTAGGAACTCTCTCTCTCTGAATAGGCTCTCTCTCTCTCTCTCACACATACACACACACACAAATTTGTTCAAATACCTTAGGCGTCACCGTGAAGCTCATTTAATATCAAAAAAATCCAACAAAGTTCACTTTTTACATTAACTCTTAAGGTTATATAGAGCAATAATTTCTTGATCACCATCCATTGATTCCTACATGCTTGATCATCTCAATGTCAGCCTTTGAACCTTGTCCCAGTGATAATAAGATATAATAGTTGCACATATCACTCTCACTTTTAATCTCTCCCGCATGACGACTTAAGGTATGGTTGTTTTTTTATTTCGTGAATCGATAAAGTTGGAGATGTGTTAAAAAGAAAGGTTCATGAAAACATGAGAAAATGTTTTTATCAATTAGCTTTTAAAATGCTTTATTTGTTTTGCGCTATGCAGTCTAATTAAATATACTTTTCCAAATTATTTCCTATATATACTCGTTCATGTATCTAAGTTGCACTATATATCCTAGCATGTACCATCTACTATTTAAAAAATAGCTTGGGAGTTTCACATGGCACAATTCTACACTTGATTTGAGACGTGCATGTCTTTTTTTGGAGTAACTTATATAGTTATATATGTCTTGAAACCTATGCTCAAGTTGGTATCTAGACATCTTCTATTGGATAGATTCAGTGCAAAATGAGTGAACCTATACACTAAAGATATCTAATACATTTGCTCCAGAAAAAAGCTAACACATTTTATATTTTAAAGTGGACGGAGTACTTGCCAACAATACCTTTATCTATTAAGATTTTAGAAAATATGAATCCACTTAGATATACATTTACCCTTATACATTTATATTTTTCAATAAAGTTTCCTTTATCGAAAATTAATTTATATCCGTGTCGTAAGATATCGGTATACCCTGTATTCAATTTACATCACATCAGCAAGTGAATATGGGAGAAAAGAATATAGCGGCTCAAATTACTACGTATACAACCTCATCATGGGTGAGAATGCGAGCTAGAATTCATTAGCCCCTCACAGTTTTAATAGCTTCACATGCTTTGTTTTTTTCCTTGTTCGTGTGTTTTGTTGCTTTAAAATCATCCTTACATGAGCAGTGAGCCTGATTGAGTGCTTTTTTTTGCGAATGCCTGATTGAGTGCTGCAATATAGTCTTGCCGAAATATATAGCAACCCTGTCCCGTAATTCCAGTCTAGTCTCTAAATCGTCAATAGGAGAATTTGACGTGACCGAGATGGTTACCTATTTGTGTGTGCAATTTTGTTGAAAAATAGGAGTAGTCGTTTATTAAACCAAACGATATTTATTGCCACTGTCGTATTTGTCAAAGACTCTCTAGTACTTTTTTTCTGGCTTGACCTAATCCGTAATGAACCTAACTAACGTGTGCGCTAACTGCCTATATATCCTACATAGAATCCAGCCGTTAAGTTTTAATCTGATTGTCCAGAATAATTGGGATGATGTGGATCAACCTGCTGCCTTGAAAAACAACCTTATATTACTTTTTGTATATACTAGCACAATGCCCACGCGTTGCTGCGTAAAAGCATGTTAACCAAATTTAAAAAGAAGGACACGCCGACATACCCGTTCGTTCCCCAACCATAATCATTACTGAACTGTTTTAAGTAAATAACTTCACTATATATAATTTAAAAGTAGAACCCTATTTTTGTTTTCTATAAGCTGTAAAACTATTTTGAAAATGATTTTAAAAGAGAGCAGAAACAATAATAAAAGAGACATGTTTTATAGAGAAAAAGAAATACTCCCTCTGTTCTAAAATATAAGATGTTTTAGCTTTGTGAAATGAGTGTATCTAGACCCCTTTAGTATGTCGGTTCACTTCAAATCTAAATGAACAATCGAATATTTTGAAACAGAGGGAGTATCTTTTTCTTCTATAAAACATATCTCTTTTATTATTGTTTCTGGTCTCCTTTAAAATCATTTTCAAAATAGTTTTAGACATTAAAAAAAGCAAAAATAGGGCTGAGCACAGCTTCGAGTGAATTCATTTGTCCTCTAGATTGTAAAATTGGAAAAACAAATGGACATTTCTATTAATTAATTTACATAAATAAATAGAAGGATGATTTCGGCTGAGTTCATGTGCAATTAAGATAAAAAAATGTTGGAGTATTAGGCAATTTCCCCATGAGATTAATTACCGAAATCAACATTATGTATGCACTAGCTGATCTAAACACATGCAGCCAAACAACCACATCTAGTAGATCTGAAAATCTAGCAAGAACTAGTGCATACAGAGATAAGAATAGCACGTACAGGTTGACCGGAAAGGTCGTCAACGCAGCAGCACCTTGGTCATTGTTGTTGTCGCCCATGGTGCTGATGAGGTCGTCGGTTGCAGGAGAAGAACACACGAACGGAGGCGAGCAGTCACGTCGAGACGCTCCCCAAAAACCTTATCGCCCGTCTCCCGTTGCAGGATCTCAACGGACGGGCTTTCGGAGGCCTGCTCTCTCGGACAGCAGTGCATGCAGCCGCCGGGATGGGGAAGCCTAGAGAGCAGCGCAACAAAAGGAACACACATCGAGAGAGACTGAGAGAAGAATTGGATCCGTTTAGATCTGTCTGTCTCTCGTTCTATAGCCTGGGAGGTGAGCCGACCGAGTCGACATGCGTTGGAAGACAAGGACACGCGTCAAACATGCACACGAATGTTTACACGTACCCAATAGCTGGTGCACCAAGCAAAAATTTAGTCTTCCACAAAACGAGTTTCTAACTCGATTCACGAAACGCGACGCGCGTGCGGGCGAGGCGAGGCAGGCGGCGGAGGAGGAGGAGTGCGCGTGGACTTCTTCTCTTCTCACTCACTTAGTGGGAGTGAAACAGCTCACCTTATCAGCTGGTCCAACTCTATCCAACTAGCAATGTGGGACTAAACTTTGTCTCCCACAGAGCTTCCAAGATGCCATAGTAGACGGGCCTTGAGATTTCAGGATTTATTAGACTAGATGGGCTGCTTACATGGGCTGCAGCACATATAAATCTAACAATCCCCCACCAGATCTCAGAGGCACATCATATGACACATTAGTTCCAATCACTTTTTAATATACCTGCAGTTCAGTAGAGACTGTTAAGTTGAACTTCCACCTAGACAAAGAGATACGCTTACTACAACTGAACAATGGACTATGCCTTGAATTGCTAGTCTTGCGTAGTAAGTTTCACTCAATGCCGTTACCGGTACTTGGCTGCCATAGGCTACCCCTCAGGTGGAGCTTATAAGTCATACTCCTCGGCCTTTCATGAGCTTCCTAGATATTCACCCAAATCTCATACACTGTGACCAGAAGTGTAGCTCATATAGGTGTGTTTTTCAAGATCGCTCTGTAGGACAGCGTCTTTGCTGCCAAGGAGACAGACAGAACACATTAAGATTTAATCAACCTTCCTTACAAAATACTATGAGAGAATTTCATCTGCAACGGAGTGGGATTTTTAGAAGTTTCTCTCAACTCAGTTGTTTCGGTTTGTTTTCCCAGGTCCTAATTCACGGGATCTCCGATCACATAGGTTGGGTTACCCCCTAGACAACTCACGTGGGTCTCAAACCCATCTCCTTCGATGCATTTTCTATCAAGTTTCTTGATAGTCCTTTCATAAAAGGATCTGCCAGATTCTTAGTTGTTTGGACATAATCCAATGCTATAACACCGGAGTTTCTCAGCTTTCTGACAGACTTCAGTCTTCTCTTGACATGTCTTGAACTCTTCATATTGTCCTTAGAACTGTTCACTGATACGCCCATTTTGCATCACTATTCTATGTCTTAATTCACTATTATTCATTGATATATTTCGTATTGAGAGGTGATACTTATGTTATTTCATCTGTTTTTGCAAGGTTGATGAGTTTTGGAGCATGGACCGCTGCAGTCAGGATTCTGATGGAAAAGGTGCTGTTTGGAGGCAAAATTCGCGAATATCAGAAAATTCAGGAAAATATATGGAAAATCCTATTTTTCCAGAAGACTAAGGATGCCAGAAGACGGAGTGGAGATGGGCCACGGGGGGCCCACACCACCCCCTGGCACGGGCATCCGTAGGCCGCGCCAGGAGGTGGTGTGGCCACCCTGGCCCACTCCAGCCTCTCCCCTCTGGCGTATATCATCCTCCCGAAACCCTAAGACTCGGGGAGCGACCACAGAAAGATTTCGCCGCCTCTGCGGGGCGGAAAACACCGAGAGAGAAAGATCTCTCCGGCAGATAGATTTCTGCCGAGGGAATTCCTTCCCGGAGAGGGAAGATCCTCGCCATCAACACCACCATCAAGCTGGACTTCATCGGGATCATCATCATCATCATCACCACCACCATCATCACCATCAGCACCCTTATCACCATCTCCATATTGCTGTAACAATTGTTTTGAATCTTGCATAGTTCATAGGGGAAACTTTCCCGGTGTTGATTACTCTTTGTAGTTGATGCTATTGAGTGAACCGTTGAATTATTCTTTATGTTCAGATTTTTATACATCATTATTCCATCTCTAATCATGATCCATATGATGTCTTGTGAGTAGTTCGTTTTGTTCTTGAGGACATGGGAGAAGTCTTATTGTTAGTAGTGGAGTTGTGTTGAGAAAGATTCAATAGATTGTTATTTAAGTTGTGGTGTACTTCTTCTAGTGGTGTCATGTGAACGTCGACTACATGACACTTCACCTATATGGGCCTAGGGGAATGCATTGTGTATTTGGCTACTAATCGTAGGGGTTGCCGGAGTGACAGAAACCTAAACCCCCGTTAGGAAACCATTGCACAAGGGACATAAGGGTCTTAGAGTTTAAAGCTATGGTTAGGTTTATACCTTAATTACTTTCTTGTACTTACGGATGTTTGCAAGGGGTTTAATCAGAAGTATGTATTAGTCTTGGATGGGGCGGTACATTAGCACATGTTCACCCACACAACACTTAGCAAGCTAGAGAAGATTAGTCAACTATATGAAGCAAAAGCACTTGACAGTCTTCCCATGTGTCCTCGAGAATATTTGGTCATCTTAAGTAATACAACCGGCTTATCCTTTGCTGCATAAAGGATTGGGCCACTTGCTGCATTTATTCCTACAGTCTTTTATTTACTTGTACTTTGTTTACTTGCTATATCGAAAACCCCTAAAAATCCGTTTGCTAAGTATTTGCAGAGAATTCCTTATCCATACCACTAGCCAGAACCTTCTACTCCTCGTTGGGTTCGACACTCTTACTTATCGAAAATACTGCGATACACCCCCTATACTTGTGGGTCATCAAGACTATTTCCTGGTGCCGTTGCCAGGGAGTGAAGCGCTATTGGAGAGTGGAACTAGTAAAGGAAACTTCTACAGTGAGTATTCTTTACTTCTGCTAGTTGCTTTATTTTCGTTATGGATAATTCGCTGAGTTTCTTATTTGGTAATGCTACTACCACTACTAAGGTAGTAGATAAGCCACCACCAGATGAGAATGATGTTCTCAAAATACCTACAAGAATTATTGATCGTGTTATGGATAACTACTATGTTGGAGATGGAACTGTCCATCCCGGTGATCATTTGCTCTTTATACACGAATTATGCGGGTTGTTCAAGTGTGCAGGCATTACTACAGATCAAGTTAAGAAGAAGTTATTCTCATTATCACTGAAAGGAAGAGCCGAGGAATGGTTTAAGCTGCTGAAAAATGGTCAAGCTCTAGAATGGGAGGAAATAGTGCCTCTCTTTTATTCAAAGTTTTATCCTCCTAGTGAGATTCATAAAGATTGGAATCAAATGTACAAATTTTGGCCTCTTGATGGAGAGAGTACCGCTCAAGATTGGGGGAGATCGAAGTTACTAATACTCAAATGTCCCATTTATGAGCTCCCCAACAATATTATTATCAACAACTTTTATGCAAGACTCCCTCTACATGTATTGGATGCTTCTTATGCTGGATCATTCACTCGTATGAAAGAAGAAGCTAAATGGGATCTTCTGGACCGTATTCAAGATAATGCTGAAGCTTGGGAGAATGATAAAGGTAGAAAGTCAGGTATAAATTATGATTATGAATGCATTGAATCTTTTATGGGAACTGATGACTTTCAAAACATTAAAAATGCTTATGGTCTAGACTGTCAAGCTATTGCTTCTTATTTTAAGGCTTGTGCTTCCTACATTGAAGTGCCTAAAAAGAAGTGGAATAAGTATCATGAACCTTATAAAGATGTTGCTAAGAGTGTTCCTGCAAGAAAAACTGAAGTTTATACTGCTAATCATGTTTTACCTAAACCTTATATTGAGAAAATGCCTTTTCCTGTTAAGGTAAAGGAACATTCTATGATAGCTAGTATGGTTAATGAAAGTTCGAATGAAGCTGTTGAACCTATGGTTTATGAACCAACAATGGCAAATGTGAAAGACTTTGTTACTAAATATGAAGAAGAGGGACACACTATCCTTTGTAAGGATACCTCTAATATTGTTTCACATAGTAGTGTTATGAGAGCTAGTATTCCTGTGTTTTTTGTTAGAAGAAGTGATCATTGCTACGATGGTCCTTGTGATAGCTATATTGTTAAGTTTATGCATGATACTTAAAGTTATTATGAGAGAGGGAAAAGTGTTCTTATGCATCTCAATAATATCAAGTTTCCTCGTTTTATGCTGAAAGTTTTTGTGTTGCACTTGTTTTGCCTTCCTATGCTTGTAGCTTCTGGTTTCAACAACTTGTTTGTTTACAAAATTCCCTTGCATAGGAAGTGGGTTACACATAAATGTGTGTGTTTTTGCTTCTTAATTCTCTCTTTCACCTCAATTCATATTCCTGAGTGAGCATCTTCAAAATTATCATGCCCATCTTAATGGCTATAAAGAAAGAGCTTTCTGGGAGACAACCCAATTTATTCTTGCTTTCAGTTTGTTTTTGTTTCTTTGAGTATTGGAAGTTATTGCTTCGGTAATAACCGCTCCTTATCCGTTTTGTTTGGTTTTTGTGTCAAGATCAACCTCTAATGAGAGAGAAGTAAGATTTGGGGAAGTTGCTGTCTCGAAACAGATTTTTGTGCTTCACCGTAAAAATTCGTGAGAGATCTCTGTATGTCGGATTGAGCTGTAATTGTTTGTGATTCTGCCCCAGGTTGTTATTTAACTTTCGTCAGTTCTGCACTTTTTTATTTGAGCAACAGAAGATTTTCGAAAAAATTGATCTTCACCTGCTTGTCTGTTTTGACAGATTTAGCCACTCTTGCATTTGCTTCTTTATTCGATTTCCTTTTTGAATTCTTTTTGGGTTTTCGGAAGGAGTTGATACAGTAGCTTATGTTTTGATGGTTTTCAGTTGAAGTTGGACGCAAAAGGTTTTATCACTTCACCTATACTAATGTTGCTAATTAGAAATGTGTGATGTTTTGTGTGAAAGAAATTTCCAGGAAGTGGAGATAATGGTGTAATAAGGAAGAGAAGGGTTTTATGACTCAAGTAATAAGTATACGAATATGAAGATAATGATGATTATTCAAGTGGTGACTCCGGAAGAATCCAATAAATACCAAATTCAGAGACCTACAGAGTCCGTGTTCAAATAGGTAACAGTTCTGGTAAGAAAAGTTCCGCGAAAATACAGTCCAACTATATTTTTGCAGTTTTCAATCAATAAGGAAAGCTACGAAGCGAAAAAGGGACGGAAACGGAGCCAGGGTGGCTCACACCACCCTGTGGCACGGGCCCTCCTCTGGCCGCACCACCAGGTGGTGAGGCCACCCCAGACTCCGCCGCCGACTTGTTTTCTCCCAGTACCTTCCTTTTGTTTTGAAACTTCGTAATATATAGTCCCCTGGATCCCCCGAGGTTCGTATATCGTGTTTTCTTCGTGTTTTTGTTTCGATCTGTTTCTGCCAGGACATACTCTTTGAAGGTTTAGAAGAACAATGGTGTCTGCCAATGATAATGGGAAGGAGCCTATGGAGGAAGACCTCCAAGTCCCCGGGAAGGAGAAGGAGATCAAGAGTGAAGGTGAAGAGGAGCAAGGCCAACATCCACACACCGGCAATACCATTGCAAACATTGGAGTGGTGACGAAACCTGCCAGGGTTAGAAGGACCGCATGGATGCAGACTGGGGGAAAAGCTCCTCATCATAGTTTGGCTCCACGATCACTTCCTCCACACACCAAGAATATCTTCCATACCTTTATCCATAACCATGCAGGAAAAGAAGACTTCAAGGAGGAAGAGTGGGGAAAGAATAGCAAGAGTTGGAATTATCAACATGACATGATCATGAGCCGCATTGAGAAAAACTCACAGCTGATTCGTAATCTCACCTTCGAGATTGAGGACTTTGGGAAATTGATTAGAAAGCTCATCGAGAAGATACCACCACCAAAGGAGTAATTCGTCATCAGGTTTGGCATCCCCTTGGTTTGTTCCAAGATTGGGGGAGTGCCGCGGTATCATATCACTATCTTCTATCTTTTTACCTTATTAGTAGAGTCATATCATGAATAGAAGAGCTATTATGTAGGATGGTTTGCATTATGGAAGTGTCCCCTCTCTCGTTAGATATGTATCCCTTGGTATGAGTTGCCGTTATGGAATATTAATGAGAAGTTCTATCATTCACTCTTTTGCATAGCTTATATTAGTTTTCAATTCGTGGTTGTATGATTATTCTCGTTGTTATTATCGGTATCACTTTGGGATCATCGAGTTAATTTAGTTGGTTTTGGAAAACTTGGCTCGGTCAGTAGCACACTATTTTTGAGAGTTGAAAGAAAAGATAGAAGTACTCAGGAGAAAAATAATTTAATCATCTTTCTTTCTTGATTTTCTCATAAGTTTAGTATTCTCTAGTTAAGATCTTTTGTGCTTCCAAGGAAGATTGCATGTTTGTCTTTATCGCTTGTATGTTTGTTTGTTTCCTTCAACTCTTATACTTGCTACCTAGCTTTGCTAGCCAAAAACCTGTACTGAGAGGGAATTTTTCTCGTGCATCCACTCCTCAAAACCAAAACCTTTGCCATTTGTGTCCACCATACCTACCTAGTAGCATTATTGCTAGTCCCAATAAATTCTTGTTTTATCTACCTCCCAAATTAAACTTGTTATGTGAAAATTAGTGATTAAAGCTCTCACGAACTTGATGGCACACTTTACTTTCTTGCATTTAATAAACTTGAACCATTGGGTCCTTCTTTGTTGTGTATATGCTTGCGCTTTATTAGTTGAAGTTAGCAGAACCATGTATCACGGGGACCGCTTTCAACACTTCATTGGTACTTGTACCTAGTTGATATCATGTTCTTTTGCTTATGGATCCCGGTGGTGTGAAATAAAAGTGGAACTTGTAAGATCATGGAGTTTATATGTGTGTTAGAGAAACGCCTGGGCCACTAGCCTCAGCCATGCCTAATCATGGTGGAGACTTGCAGAATAACTATAGTGAGCATTCTATGAAGCATACTCAATAGAAATCTATGCAAATAGCAAATAAAAAGATCGTCGAGATGCTCACTGTCTTCTAGCCTTGTCATTTTGATTATGGGATAGCTCATGTGTCATGTGAAAGGGGTACCCTGTTGGCGGTTCTTAATGATACACATGTATTTAGAATGACAAGAGCTTGCTCGTGACTAAAGTTAAGTAGCATGAGGTTCGGTACTCATAAGTAAGGGGCATGAGACTCCAATTTATAACTTGTCAAGCATATCCTCTTAGTTGTGTCACTTTAACCTTAATCACCAAAAGATGCCTATCATAGGGGCAATGAGAGCTGAAAGCTAGTAAGTATCATAAATTTTTGGGAGCTCTTTATGAGACTTGCAATCCCTGCTTCCCTCTATGAAGGGCCCTTTCTTTTACTTCTTAGGTTAGTCAGTAAACATATTCCCTTCTATCTCAGCAAGTATTTTGAGTTGTTGTGTTTCATTATTCATATGATGATTTATGCAATCATGTATTTTGTTCCTTGTTTTGCACATTGCTCTTATCTTGATGTTTACTACTTTGAAAGCTATCATTGAAAACCAGCTATTTGTGAACTCCAGCAAATTATCAACTATTCTTCGACCAAGAGCTAAGTTTGCCATTACCAATTATGATTCACTTTATGTATATTTATTGTGTTTCCTTTACCTATTGCAAGTTGAGTTATATAATAGTGAGTTGTCTTCTATTATGATCTATGTATTTGATGAATGTCATGCTTCTTGTCTGTATTCTTTTATCGACTCTTCACTCCATAAACCTGAGGTCATGTTTATTGAGCTCAGTTTCGCTTGGGGACAAGCGAAGTCTAAGCCTGGGGGGAGTTGATACGTCCATTTTGCATCACTATTCTATGTCTTAATTCACTATTATTCATTGACATATTTCGTATTGAGAGGTGATACTTATGTTATTTCATCCGTTTTTGCATGGTTGATGACTTTTGGAGCATGGACCACTGCAGTCAGGATTCTGATGGAAAATGTGTTGTTTGGAGGCAAAATTCGCGACGATCAGAAAATTCTGGAAAATATACGGAAAATCCTATTTTTCTAGAAGACTAAGGATGCCAGAAGACGGAGTGGAGATGGGCCACAGGGGGCCCACACCACCCCTGGCGCGGCAGCCCTAGGCCGCGCCAGGAGGTGGTGTGGCCACCCTGGCCCACTCCAGCCTCTCCCCTCTAGCGTATATCATCCTCCCGAAACCCTAAGACTCGGGGAGCGATGATAGAAAGATTCCACCGCTTCCGCGGGGCGGCAAACACCAAGAGAGAAAGATCTCTCCGGCAGATAGATTTTTGCCGGGGGAATTCCTTCCCGGAGAGGGAAGATCGTCGCCATCAACACCACCATCAAGCTGGACTTCATCGGGATCATCATCATCATCACCACCACCATCATCACCATCAGCACCCTTATCACCATCTCCATATTGCTGTAACAATTGTGTTGAATCTTGCATAGTTCATAGGGGAAACTTTCCCGGTGTTGATTACTCTTTGTAGTTGATGCTATTGAGTGAACCGTTGAATTATTCTTTATGTTCAGATTTTTATACATCATTATTCCATCTCTAATCATGATCCATATGATGTCTTGTGAGTAGTTCGTTTTGTTCTTTAGGACATGGGAGAAGTCTTGTTGTTAGTAGTGGAGTTGTGTTGAGAAAGATTCAATAGATTGTTATTTAAGTTGTGGTGTACTTCTTCTAGTGGTGTCATGTGAACATCGACTACATGACACTTCACCTATATGGGCCTAGGGGAATGCATTGTGTATTTGGCTACTAATAGTAGGGGTTGCCGGAGTGACAGAAACCTGAACCCCCGTTAGGAAACCATTACACAAGGGACGTAAGGGTATTAGAGTTTAAAGCCGTGGTTAGGTTTATACCTTAATTACTTTCTTGTACTTACGGATGTTTGCAAGGGGTTTAATCACAAGTATGTATTAGTCTTGGATGGGGCGGTACATTAGCACAGGTTCACCCACACAACACTTAGCAAGCTAGAGAAGATTAGTCAACTATATGAAGCAAAAGCACTTGACAGTCTTCCCATGTGTCCTCGAGAACATTTGGTCATCTTAAGTAATACAACCGGCTTGTCCTTTCCTGCATAAAGGATTGGGCCACTTGCTGCATTTATTCCTACTGTCTTTTATTTACTCGTACTTTGTTTACTTGCTTTATTGAAAACCCCTAAAAATCCGTTTGCTAAGTATTTGTAGAGAATTCCTGATCCATACCACTAGCCAACACCTTCTGCTCCTCATTGGGTTCGACACTCTTACTTATCGAAAATACTGCGATACACCCCCTATACTTGTGGGTCATCAAGACTATTTTCTGGCGCCGTTGCCGGGGAGTGAAGCGCTATTGGAGAGTAGAACTAGTAAAGGAAACTTCTACTATGAGTATTGTTTACTTCTGCTAGTTGCTTTATTTTCGTTATGGATAATTCGCTGAGTTTCTTATTTGGTAATGCAACTACCAGTACTAAGGTAGTAGATAAGCCACCACCTGCTGAGAATGATGTTGTCAAAATACCTACAAGAATTATTGATCGTGTTATGGATAACTACTATGTTGGAGATGGAACCGTCCATCCCGGTGATCATTTGCTCTTTATACACGAATTATGCGGGTTGTTCAAGTGTGCAGGTATTACTGCAGATCAAGTTAAGAAGACGTTCTTCTCATTATCACTGAAAGGAAGAGCTGAGGAATGGTTTAAGCTGTTGAAGAATGGTCAAGCTCTAGAATGGGAGGAAATAGTGCCTCTCTTTTATTCAAAGTTTTATCCTCCTAGTGAGATTCATAAAGATCGGAATCAAATATACAACTTCTGGCCTCTTGATGGAGAGAGTACAGCTCAAGCTTGGGGGAGATTGAAGTTACTAATGCTCAAATGTCCCATTCATGAGCTCCCCAACAATATTATTATCAACAACTTTTATGCAAGACTCCCTCTACATGACAATGATTTATTGGATGCTTCTTGTGCTGGATCATTCACTCGTATGGAAGAAGAAGCTAAATGGGATCTTCTGGACCGTATTCAAGATAATGCTGAAGCATTAAAAATGCTTATGGTCTAGACTCTCAAGCTATTGCTTCTTATTTTAAGGCTTTTGCTTCCTACATTGAAGTGCCTAAAAAGAAGTGGAATAAGTATCATGAACCTTATAAAGATGTTGCTAAGAGTGTTCCTGCAAGAAAAACTGAAGTTTATACTGCTAATCATGTTTTACCTAAACCTTATATTGAGAAATGCCTTTTCCTGTTAAGGTAAAGGAACATTCTATGATAGCTAGTATGGTTAATGAAAGTTCGAATGAAGCTGTTGAACCTATGGTTTATGAACCAACAATGGCAAATGTGAAAGACTTTGTTACTAAATATGAAGAAGAGGGACACACTATCCTTTGTAAGGATACCTCTAATATTGTTTCACATAGTAGTGTTATGAGAGCTAGTATTCCTGTGTTTTCTGTTAGAAGAAGTGATCATTGCTACGATGGTCCTTGTGATAGCTATATTGTTAAGTTTATGCATGATACTTAAAGTTATTATGAGAGAGGGAAAAGTGTTCTTATGCATCTCAATAATATCAAGTTTTCTCGTTTTATGCTGAAAGTTTTTGTGTTGCACTTGTTTTGCCTTCCTATGCTTGTAGCTTCTGGTTTCAACAACTTGTTTGTTTACAAAATTCCCTTGCATAGGAAGTGGGTTACACATAAATGTGTGTGTTTTTGCTTCTTAATGCTCTCTTTCACCTCAATTCATATTCCTGAGTGAGCATCTTCAAAATTATCATGCCCATCTTAATGGCTATAAAGAAAGAGCTTTCTGGGAGACAACCCAATTTATTCTTGCTTTCGGTTTGTTTTTGTTTCTTTGAGTATTGGAAGTTATTGCTTCGGTAATAACCGCTCCTTATCCGTTTTGTTTGGTTTTTGTGTCAAGATCAACCTCTAATGAGAGAGAAGTAAGATTTGGGGAAGTTGCTGTCTCGAAACAGATTTTTGTGCTTCACCGTAAAAATTCGTGAGAGATCTCTGTATGTCGGATTGAGCTGTAATTGTTTGTGATTCTGCCCCAGGTTGTTATTTAACTTTCGTCAGTTTTGCACTTTTTTATTTGAGCAACAGAAGATTTTCGAAAAAATTGATCTTCACCTGCTTGTCTGTTTTGACAGATTTAGCCACTCTTGCATTTGCTTCTTTATTCGATTTCCTTTTTGAATTCTTTTTGGGTTTTCGGAAGGAGTTGATACAGTAGCTTATGTTTTGATGGTTTTCAGTTGAAGTTGGACGCAAAAGGTTTTATCACTTCACCTACACTAATGTTGCTAATGAGAAATGTGTGGAATTTTGTGTGAAAGAAATTTCCAGGAAGTGGAGATAATGGTGTAATAAGGAAGAGAAGGGTTTTATGACTCAAGTAATAAGTGTACGAAGATGAAGATACTGATGATTATTCAAGTGGTGAATCCGGAAGAATCCACTAAATACCAAATTCAGAGACCTACAGAGTCCGTGTTTAAATAGGTAACAGTTCTGGTAAGAAAAGTTCTGCGAAAATACAATCCAACTATATTTTTGCAGTTTTTAGTCAATAAGGAAAGCTACGAAGCGAAAAAGGGACAGAAACGGAGCCAGGGTGGCTCACACCACCCTGTGGCGTGGGCCCTCCCCTGGCCGCGCCACCAGGTGGTGAGGCCACCTCAGACTCCGCGTCCGACTCGTTTTCTCCCAGTACCTTCCTTTTGTTTTGAAACTTCGTAATATATAGTCCCCTGGATCCCCTGAGGTTCGTATATCGTGTTTTTGTCGTGTTTTTGTTTCGATCTATTTCTGCCAGGACATACTCTTTGAAGGCTTAGAAGAACAATGGTGTCTGCCAAGGATAAAGGGAAGGAGCCAATGGAGGAAGACCTCCAAGACCCCGGGAAGGAGAAGGAGATCAAGAGTGAAGGTGAAGAGGAGCAAGGCCAACATCCGCACACCGGCAATACCATTGCAAGCATTGGAGTGGTGACGAAACCTGCCAGGGTTAGAAGGACTGCATGGATGCAGACTGGGGGAAATGCTCCTCGTCATAGTTTGGCTCCATGATCACTTCCTCCACACACCAAGAATCCCTTCCATACCTTTATCCATAACCATGCAGGAAAAGAAGACTTCAAGGAGGAAGAGTGGGGAAAGAATAGCAAGAGTTGGAATTCTCAAGACGACATGATCATGAGCCACATTGAGCAAAACTCATAGCTGATTTGTAATCTCACCTTCAAGATTGAGGACTTTGGGAAATTGATCAGAAAGTGTTGGGTCCGCAGCATAGAAAACAAAAAAATTCCTGTGATGAGAACTACACGCCAAGATCTATCTACTAGCTACAAAGCAATAGGTGGACATACATCCAACGAGAACTTACCCTCGAAGACAACGAGTTTTGTTAACGAGTAGGAACTCGTGGTTGATGTAGTCGTACACTTGCCGATCTCAAGATCGTGAGGAAGTCCGAGCGCCGCATCTCAGCAGCGCATCCGTACTCGCACACACGTTCAAGCCACCGGACAACCTCCACCTCCTCGCTCTAGCAATCCAGCGGAAGCAGCAACTCCTTCCAGAAAAAATACCACCGAGAACATGTATCTCGCTAATCCGAGACCATGGGGGAATAATTCTAGAGGGGGAGAGAGATCCTTCACAAGGAGATGTGAGGAAGAAGGAGGAAGAGGGTGGCCTTTTATAGGAGGAGGGGGGTGCCCCTCCTTCATGGCCGGCGCATAGGGGGGTGATTCCTCACCTCCCCCATTCATGTGGTGGTAACCCCTCCACATTAAAATGCCTCTTCACATTCCCCTTTAAAGTCCCTACTTTAAATGCATTAAAATTCTCCAAGTTTAATGCTCTTTCATTTCATAAAAATCTTTTATTAAATTTATTCAGAATTTTGTTAATTACTTTAATTAACAAACATTCACATATAACCCCTTGCAATATTTCAATATCACATGCAGAACCACTTTCTGCAATTTCACCCTAAAAAATTTCCGATTTCTATCGAAACAATTCCCGCGCTTTGCAATTCTTTCGTCTGAAACATATGTGCTCCAAAATGGTGTCCGGTAACTCTTAAGTGTGTCACCCTATGGTTCACGAATAATGCAGACATGATTGAGACTCCTCTCAATTCAATAATCAGAAGCAGGACCTGGAGGTCCATACTGACTCCTGCATATTCAACGATGACTTCTGTGATCGTGAAAACCTTTAACGCTTGTAATTTAATCCATTTGTCTCTGGATATAATACATGTCCGAGATTCGATCATCGGTATCCAAATACCTAGTTTGATCTCGTTACCGACATGCACTCTTTTCTCGTTCCCGTGATATAACATTCTAGTGATACATCACTTGCTTGCAAGCTACCTTAATGTGATATCACCGAGAGGTCCCAGAGTATATCTATCCGTCATCGGGATTGACAAATTCCACTCTTGATCCATGAGCCTCAACATAACACCTTCGTTGCACTGAACCCATCTTTATAGTCACCCAGTTACGGTGCGACGTTTGATGTTATCAAGATATTCTTCCGGTGTTAGCAATTAACATGATCTCATGGTCTAAGGATAAAGATTACTTCGTATGATGTTATAGCAATATAAACATAATGACTTTGATCGTAATGCTACTTCGGATGAATGTTCATCACAACATTCAACCAATGTTGTGACCTTGTTATTAACAACATCCAATGTCCATGATCAGGAAACCTTGATCATCTTGTTAATCAACAAGCTACTCTATAAGAGAGGCATAACTAGGAACGCTTTTTGTTTATTAAACACACATGTATTGACATTTCCAATCAATACAATTTTAGCGTGCAAAATAAACATTTATCATAAACATGGAATAAGATAATAACCACTTTATTATTGCCTCTCGGGCATATTCCCTTCAGTCTCCCACTTGCACTAGAGTCAATAATTGTTGGGTCCGCAGCATAGAAAACAAAAAATTTCCTACGGTGTGAACTACACGCCAAGATCTATCTACTAGGTACAAAGAAACGGGTGGACATACATCCAACGAGAACTTACCCTCGAAGACAACGAGTTTTGTTAACGAGTAGGAACTCGTGGTTGATGTAGTCGTACACTTGCCGATCTCAAGATCGTGAGGAAGTCCGAGCGCCGCAACTCAGCAGCGCATCCATACTCGCACACACATTCAAGCCACCGGACAACCTCCACCTCATCGCTCCAGCGATCCAGTGAAAGCAGCAACTCCTTCCAGACGAAATGCCACCGGGAACATGTATCTCGCTAATCCGAGACCATGGGGGAATAATTCTAGAGGGGGAGAGAGATCCTTCACAAAGAGGTGTGAGGATGAAGGAGGGAATGGATGGCCTTTTATAGGAGGAGGGGGTGCCCCTCCTCTCCATGGCCGGCGCATGGGGGGTGACCCCTCACCTCCCCATTCATGTGGTGGTAACCCCTCCACATTAAAATGCCTCTTCACATTCCCTTTTAAAGTCTCCACTTTAAATGCATTAAAATTCTCCAAGTTTAATGCTCTCTCATTTAATAAAACTCTTTTATTAAATTTATTCAGAATTTTGTTAATTACTTTAATTAACAAACATTCACATATAGCCCCTTGCAATATTTCAATATCACATGCAGAACCACTTTCAGCAATTTCACCCGAAACAATTTCCGGTTTCTATTGAAACAATTCATGTGCTTTGCAATTCTTTCGCCTGAAACATATGTGCTCCAAAATGGTGTCCGATAACTCTTAAGTGTGTCACCCTATGGTTCGCGAATAATGCAGACATGATCGAGACCCTTCTCCGATCAATAATCAGCAGCGGGACCTGGAGATCCGTACTGACTCCTACACATTCAACAATGACTTCTGTGATCGTGAGAACCTTTAATGCTTGTAACTAAATCCCTTTGTCTCACAATATATTACATGTCTGAGATTCGATCATCGATATATCCATACCTAGTTTGATCTCGTTACCGACATGCACCCTTTTCTCGTTCTCGTGATATAACATTCTAGTGATCACATCACTTGCTTGCAAGCTAGCTCAATGTGATATCACCGAGAGGGCCCAGAGTATATATATCCGTCATCGGGATTGACAAATTCCACTCTTCATCCATGAGCCTCAACATAACACCTTCGTAGTACTGAACCCATCTTTATAGTCACCATGTTACGGTGTGACGTTTGATGTTATCAAGATACTCTTCAGGTGTTAGCAATTAACATGCTCTCATGGTCTAAGGATAAAGATTACTTCGTATGATGTTATAGCAATATAAACATAATGACTTGATCATAATGCTATACTTCGGATGAATGTTCATCACATCATTCCACCAATGGTGTGACCTTGTTATTAACAACATCCAATGTCCATGATCAAGAAACCTTGATCATCTTGTTAATCAACAAGCTAGTCTATAAGAGAGGCATAACGAGGAATCCTTGTTGTTTATTAAACACACATGTATTGATGTTTCCGATTAATAAAATTCTAGCATGCAAAATAAACATCTATCATGTATAAGGATTACATAATAACAACTTTATTATTGCCTCTCAGGGCATATTTCCTTCAGTCTCCCACTTGCACTAGAGACAATAATCTAGTTCACATAGTGATAAATCTAACACCCATGGAGTTCTGGTGTTGATCATGTTTTGCCCTAGGGAGAATTTTAGTCAACGGATCTGCTACATTTAGGTCCGTGTGTACTTTACAAATCTTTATATCTCCATCCTTGACATGCTCGCGGATGGAGTGAAACCGGCGCTTAATATGCTTGGAATTCTTGTGAGACCTCGGTTCCTTTGCGTTGGCTATGGCTCCATTGTTGTCACAATAGATCACCATTGGGTCCAATGCACTAGGAACCACACCTAGTTCCATAATGAACTCTTTCATCCAAACCGCTTCCTACGCCGCTTCTGAAGCAGCAACATATTCCGCCTCCGTCGTTGATCCAGCCACCACAGGTTGTTTCGAACTCCTCCAACTAACTGCTACTCCGTTCAAGAGAAATACGTATCTGGATTGAGACTTAGAGTCATCCGGATCGGTGTCAAAGCTAGCATCGACATAACACATAGTGACTAGCTCTTCTTCACCTCCGTATATAAGAAACATATCCCTAGTTCTTCTCAAGTACTTGAGGATGTTCTTTACCGCTATCCAGTGTTCCGAACCTGGATCAGATTGGTACCTACAAGTCAAACTAATAGCATGTGCCACATCCGGTCTTGTACATATCATGGCATACATAATAGAGCCTATGGCCGAGGCATAGGGGATCTTATCCATCATCTCTCTTTCTTCCGCCATAGCCGGACTTTGAGTCTTACTCAATGTCTTGCCTTGCAACATAGGTAAGAACCCCTTCTTACTTTCGTCCATATTAAACTTCTTTAATATCTTATCAAGGTATGTACTCTGCGATAGCCCAATTAGGCGCCTTGATCTATCTCTATAGATTTTAATGCCTAATATATATGACGCTTCACCAAGGTCCTTCATCGAAAATTTGCTGTATAGATAACTTTTAACATTGTTTAAAAGATCTATATCATTTCCAATCAATAATATGTCATCCACATATAATATCAGAAATGCCACATTGCTCCCACTCACTTTCTTGTAAATACAAGCCTCTCCATAAGTTTGGACAAATCCAAACTATTTGATCACCTCATCAAAGCGGAGATTCCAACTCCGGGATGCTTGCTTCAGTCCATAGATGGATCGCTGAAGTTTGCATACCTTATTAGCATCCTTAGGATCGACAAAACCATTAGGTTGTATCATATACTACTCTTCTTCAATATTACCATTGAGGAACGCAGTTTTGACATCCATCTGCCATATTTCATAATCGAAATATGCAGCAATTGCTAACATAATCCTAACTGACTTAAGCATCGCTACGGGAGAGAATGTCTCATCATAGTCAACTCCTTGAATTTTTCGAAACCCCTTTGCGACAAGTTAAGCCTTATAGATGGTCACATTACCATCAGCATCAGTTTTTCTTTTGAAAATCCATTTATTCTCAACGGCCTTTCGATCGTGAGGTAAGTCCACGAAGGTCCAAGCTTGGTTCTCGTACATGGATTCCATCTCGGATTTCATGGCTTCTAGCCATTTGTTGGAATCCGGGCTCATCATTGCTTCTTCATACGTCGCAGGGTCATCCATTTCATCAACCATGAAATTCACAATAGGATTGCCGTACAGTTCAGGAGCTGCACGTGTCCTGCTTGACCTGCGAGGTTCGGTAGTTTCCTCTTTCGGAGTTTCATGATCAATATCATTAGCTCTCTCTTCATTAGGTGAAGTCAACTCCGAAACAACTTCCGGTGCTGCGCCACTCGCCATTTCATGAAGAGAAGGTTCAATAACCTCTTTGAGTTCTACCTTCCGACTACTCACACCTTTCGTGAGAAACTCCTTCTCAAGAAAGGATCCATTCGTGGCAACAAAAACCTTGCCCTCAGATCTGTGATAGAAGGTATACCCAATCGTTTCCTTAGGGTATCCTTTGAAGACGCATTTTTCGGCTTTGGGTTTGAGTTTATTCGGTTGAAGTTTCTTCACATAAACATCGCATCCCCAAACTTTAAGAAATGACAACTTAGGTTTGTTTCCAAACCATAATTCATATGGTGTCGTTTCAGCGGATTTAGATGGTGCCCGATTTAAAGTGAATGCAGCTATTTCCAGTGCATAACCCCAAAATGACAGTGGCAAGTCAATCAGATACATCATAGATCGAACCATATCAAATAAGGTACGATTACGACGTTCCGACACACCATTACATTGTGGTGTTCGGCAGGCGTGAGTTGTGAAACTATTCCACACTCTTTCATGTGTGTGCTAAACTCGTAACTCAGATACTCTCCTCCACGGTCAGACCGTAGAAATTTGATCTTTCTATTACGATGATTTTCGACTTCATTCTGAAATTCCTTGAACTTTTCAAAAGTTTCAGACTTGTGTTTCATCAAATAGATATACCCATATCTACTCAAATCATCCGTGAAAGTAACAAAATAACGATATCCACCACGCGCCGACACACTCATTGGTCCACACACATCAGTATGTATGATTTCCAATAGATCTGTCGCCCGTTCCATTGAACCGGAAAACGGCGTTCTAGTCATCTTGCCCATAAGGCATGGCTCACATGTATGAAATGATTCAAAATCAAGTGATTCCAAAAGTCCATCAGAATGGAGTTTCTTCATGTGTTTAACACCAATATGACCTAGACGGCAGTGTCACATATATGCAGATATATCATCATCAAGTTTAATCTTTTTAGCATTAACATTATGAATGTGCGTAATATTACTATCGAGATCCATCAGAAATAAACCATTCTACATAGGTGCATGACCATAAAAGATATTATCCATATAAATCGAACAACCATTTTTTCAGATTTAAACGAATAACCACTTTGCATCAAACATGATCCGGATACAATGTTCATGCTAAGTGCAGGCACCAAATAAAAATTATTTAGGTTTATGACTAATCCCGATGGCATATGGAGAGGCAGCGTTCCGACGGCGATCACATCAACTCTTGATCCATTGCCGACCCACATTGTGACCTCATCCCTTGCTAGTTGTCGCTTGTTCCGCAGCCCCTGAGTCGAGTTACATATATTAGCAACTGATCCTGTATCAAATACCCAGGTGCTACTGCGAGTACTAGTCCAGTACACATCAATAACATGTATATCACATATACCTTTGTTTGCCTTGCCGGACTTCTTCTCCGCCAAATACTTGGGGCAGTTGCGCTTCCAATGGCCAGTCCCCTTGCAATAGTAGCACTCGGTATCGGACTTAGGGCCAGCTCGGGGTTTCTTTTCAGGCGCGGCAATAGATTTTACATCCTTCTTTCCCTTGTACTTGCCTTTCTTGTCCTTCTTGAAACCGGTGGTCCTATTGATCATCAACACTTGATGTTCTTTCCTAATCTCCACTTCTATAGTCTTAAGCATTGACAGAAGCTCGGGAAGAGTCTTCTTCATGCCCTGCATACTATAGATCATCATGAAGCTCTTGTAGCTAGGTGGCAGAGATTGAAGAACACGATGTATTCCTAAGTCAAGGGGAATCGTTATTCCCAAGGACACAAGCTTATCAGCGTACCCAGACATTTTGAGTACATGCTCACTAACGGAGATGTTCTCCTCCATCATGCAGCTAAAGAACTTTTCAGTAGCATTATAACTCTCTACGGCAGCATGGGTATCGAAAATCATTTTCAATTCTCCCATGGTATCAAAGGCATTGCCATTTTCGAAACGTAGTTGTGGTCCTCCTGACGAGTCACATAGACATTCTTTTCTATGTCAGGGGCATCAGGAGCTGGTGGGGGCCTATCGGCGCATCTAGCACATATTGCTTTTGTGCAATAGTGAGGAGAATCCTCAAATTCATAGCCTAGTTGGTGAAGTTGCTACCATTCGCAGCAAGTTTCTCTTTCTCCATGAACACATTGAAATTAAAAGCAGGTGGTGCCATCTACAACAGAATTTGTAATGTTTATTTAGACTAAGTTTATGATAGATTGAGTTCAACTAATCCAAATTACTAATGAACTCCCACTCAAAAACGACATCCCTCGTGCCTTTTTGGTGATTACATGAACCAAATCCACTACACCAAGTCCGATCATCACGTGAGTCGGTGTAGTTTCAAAGGCGAGCATCTATATGGGCATCATATCAACCATATCACTCAGGCTTAACCTTTCGGTCCATGTTTCGAGGCCATGTCTGTACATGCTAGGCTCGACAGGTAAGAACCTTAGTACTCATGTGTGTAAAACTGTCTTACACCCGATCATCATGTGATGTCTCGAAACACGATCCACAAAACGATGCATACTTAAGGATGAACACATTTTTATCTTGATATCTAAATGAGGGATCATCTTACAATGCTACAGAAAGCGCCAAACTAGCAGTTTACGATGCTAACATCTAATGTGTAAAGTGAGATGATATGGTCCATGCATTTGATCTCTATCATTTGCATCGTGGTATGATCTCTATCATTCCTTTGTGTGTAAGGCCAAGGTCTATGGAACTTACACATTGAATGTGTTGTAAGAGTATCTATCATACATCTACTTACAACGATACCATATCAATACACTAGCCCAGCAACGATCTAAACTAGACGCCTCTAATTTATCAATTGCAAGTTTTACGTGGCTTAGGGCTTTCGGAGATAGAACTGTTCTCACCTACGAACATGAACCACAATGAGGATAACTAAGTTATTAGCAACTCTTTGTAAATCAGATATTGACTATAGTAGGAGAGACAGACACCCACCAGCCACTTATGCAAAACAAGTTGCATGTCAGTCGTGGAACCGGTCTCATGTACGATGACATGTAAGGTTGGTCCGGGCCGCTTCATCCCACTATGCCACCAATAACCAAAATACATAGAAGATGCAATAACATGATCATCATCGCCCACATATAAAAATATGTGTACTACCCGTGCAAAGCACCTACGCATAGAACAGGCTCTGATTGATGGGTTCCTAGCATGGAAAACAAAAAATTTCTACCGCAAGAACGAACAAAACCCAGATCTAATCTAGATAAAAGCCAAGATCTAATCTATTAGACATGTGCAACGAGATAGATCTGTACTAACCCTTGTAGATCCGAAAACGTTACGATAGGATCTCGTGGTTGATGTAGTCGATCTCTTGCTGATCTCAAGATCGAGTAGACGATCCTTCCGGCGCCGCGTTCCGGCAGCGCTTCCACAGTCGGTCACACGTACGGAGTCGAAGCAGACATTCCTCTCCTTGTTCTAGCGAGCAGCGGAGGTAGTAGATCTTCTCCACGGAATCCTAGCAGCATGACGGCGTGGTGGTGGTGGAGTAGAGAATTCTGCAGGGCTTCGCCTAAGCCAGAGCAGAGGGAAGGAGGAGGAGAGAGGCGGCTAGGATTGGAGTAGTGGAGGGGGCCAGGGGGTGGCGCCTCCACCCCTCTATTTAAAGGAGGGAGGCGCCATGGGAGGGGGAGTCCTAGTAGGACTCCCCTCCCTTCCTTGGCCGGCGGATTGGGAGGGGGGAGGAGTCCTCCTCCCCCACGACTCCTTGTCTTGCCCCACAAGGACTCCTTGATACTTTCTTGGTTTTCAAGCAAACTCCAAGAAATCTTCCAGAACCTTCCGGAACATTCCGAAACCTTCTAGAATCCCCATACAAATACTCCGGAACATTTCCTAACTCAGAAAATGATCCCCAATATATGAATCTTATTCTCCGGACAATTCCGGATCTCCTCGTGATGTCCCGGATCCAATCCGAGACTCCGAACAACATTCGGTCTCCAACCCACATTCCATATCTACTTAAAACAACTTCGAACCTTAAGTGTGTCACCCTACGGTTCGTGAATATGCAGACATGATGAAGACACCTCTCCGATCAATAACCATCACCGGGATCTGGAGATCCATAACGGCTCCCACATACTCAATGATGACTTTGTGATCGATAGAACCATTAACATACGAAACCAATTCCCTTTGTCACGCGATATTATACTTATCCGAGGTTTGATCGTCGGTATCTCCATACCTAGTTCTACCTCGTTACTGATAAGTACTCTTTACTCGTTCCATGTTATGTCATCCCTTGTGACCCAGTCACATGCTTGCAAGCTAACTAGATGACATTCCACCGAGAGGGCCCAGAGCATATCTATCCATCATATGGATGGACAAATCCCAATCTTGGTCCATGCGCTTCAACACATACTTTCAGAATACCCAATGACACCTTTATGACCACCCAGTTACGAAGCGGTGTTTGATGTCATCAAAGTACCCATCCGGTGATGGTGATTAACATAACCTCATGGTCGAAGGATTAGGTTACTATGTATTTTAAAGCTTATAGCAAAACGAACTTAATGACTTGATCTTATGCTATGCTTACTATAGGTGTGTGTCCATCACATCATTCTCCTAATGATATGATCTTGTTATTAACGACATCCAATGTCCATGATCAGGAAACCATGATCATCCATTAATCAACAAGCTAGTTTAACAAGAGGCTTACTAGGGACTCTTTTATGTTTACAAAACACACAAGTATTAATGTTTCCGGTTAATACAATTATAGCATGGGATGTCAACATTTATCATAAACATAAAGATATAATAATAACCACTTTATTATTGCCTCTTGGGCATATCTCCAACAGTCTCCCACTTGCACTAGAGTCAATAATCTAGTTAAAAAACTTGTGCATTCAACACCTATGGCTTTCTGGTGTTGTATAGACAATTGCTAGTGGTAAACATAATCTTCGGATCTGACACTTCCAGGTCCGTGTGTATTTGCATGTCCTCGTGTCTCTACGCATTACTCATTCTCCAATGAGATGGCATTGTATAAATTTGGTCCTTTGGTGAGGCCTTTAGTTCCTTGGGATTAAATCATGTTGATACAATTGTCATACAATGTATGTTCATAGTATTATCCCGCTATGAACCACACCTAGTTTGATAACAAACTACTTAACACAAATGCCCTCCTTGGCTGCTACTATAGCAGTTATATACTTAGCCTTTTGTTGTAGTATCCGTCACAATATCTCAACTTTGGAACTCATCCAAATCCATCATGGAACATCCTTTCCATTATATTGTGCCACCCATAGTCTAAATTGAGATAAATTTAATTTGTATCTTGTGACAAAACTAGTATCAATGTAACACTTTACAATGAACTACCTTTAACTATTTGTCACTTATACATGATATATTCTTAGTTCTTCCAAAGCTCATAAGAATATCTTTACTATTGTCCAGTGATCATCTTATGAATCATTCTGATATATGCTCATAACATTTAGAGCATAGGACATATCTGGATGTGTACATCTCAAAGAATGATTGATCAAAATATTCTTGTGATTTCACCAAGTGTCAAAACACTTGAATCTCGTGTCAACACACTTGAATCTTGATTTAGTCCTTTCCATGCGTCAAGAACCTTTCTTGTTGTTTCCATATTGAACTCATTCAACATCTTATCCATGTACATTTGGCAAAACCATATTAGCGCCTCAATCTATTCATATAGACATTCATGCCTAATTCTTGAGTTATGCCTAAGTCTTTCATCGAAATGAAATTCTTAACCTGTGTCAATAAAAGATACATTATTTCTAATCAACAATATGTCTTTCACATAATGTATTAGAAATATGTCTTAGCGCTCCCACTTAATTTCTTGCAAAATGCAAATATCTTCATCGTCTCTGATGAAATTAAACCTTTTAACGGTTTCATCACGGTGAAGATTCCAACTCCGCGATGCTCACTTTAACCATTGAAGTTTTGCATACTATTTTAGCATCCTTTTAATTTAACAAAACCCTTTGGATCGTGTCATGTACACGTCCTAGGTAACCATTCTATTAGAAGAACTTGTTTTGTTTGTTCAACTACCACATACCAAAATATATGTAGTGGTTGCTACATTAATCCGTCCAGACTAAATATCACTATGAAAGATCAAATCTTATCATAGTCAATTCCTTGAACATTGTCGTAAACTCTTTCCGACATGTCGACTATTTCATAGATTTGAAACATCCATGTCTATTTCTTTATAGATCCAAACACGACTGATAGGCTTCACGCCTTTCCGGAGGGCCTTCTAAGTTCAGAAACTTGATTTCTCGTGTATGGATACTATCACGGATTCCATGACTTCTAGTCATTTTATGGAGTCAGGGCCCATCATCGCTTTTTTGCATGTAGTCGGTTCATCATTGTCAAAACAATAATGACTTGCTTATTAAATCTTACTATTTGATTCTTACCGACCCACACGGTTCTATAGGAACTCTAATCTCCGAGATCACACCTTTTGTAATCACGAGAGCCATGAGCATTGTGGCCGCCACCGGGACACTTTCCGGCACTGTGCTACTTAGCACATATAGCTAAGGTTCAACAACCTTATCAAAGTTCTATTGTCCTCCCACTTAACTTTTCACGAAAAATTCCTTCTCAAGAAACTTGACGTTCCAAGCGACAAACTCTTTTGTCCTCGGCGTTATGGAAAATTCCCAACAAATTCTTTGGAATAACCTACAAAGACGTGCTTATCCGACTTTGATTGTAAACATTTTACTTATGCATAGCATACCAAAATTTAAGAAAAGACAATTCGGGTTTTATCCCAAACCATAACTCATATGGTGTCATTTCAACGGATCACGATGGAGCTCTTTTCAGTGTAAAAGCGGTAGACACTAAAGCTTTAATCTTTAAAATATAATGGCAGTTTTATAAGTGACACCTTTGATCTTACCATGTAAAACAAGGTTTCATTACATATCTCGAACACTCCATACTCCTGTGGTGTTTTGGGAAATGCAAATCCATGGAACGATTCCTCAAATCTTAGGTGTTTTGCTAAACTTGTAACTCAAACATCTTTCTTTATAATCCAATCATAAACTCTTTTATTTTCTTGTTACAATGATTTTCCACTTCATCTTGAAAGTCTTTGAACATTTTTCAAATGTTTCATACTTCTTCCTTATTGAGTAAGTATATACATATACTCACTCAAATCTTCGGAGAAAGCATATGAAGTTGAAATCCATCGCCCACGACTACACATAATGGACTATATACATCAATATGTACAAATTCCAATCAGTTAGTCGTCCGTTCCTCTTTTGGCCTACGAACGGAGTTCTAATTATCTCCAGGAAAGTATCACAAGCGTCATTTGATCAAAATCAAAGACTCCAAAAATCCATCAACATGGAGTTTCTTCATGTATCCCTTTCACTATAATTTAAATGGCGATGTCACTTCGCAAGTGATCTTTCAATCATTTGTCTTGCGACATTTTAGCATTAGTTTTATGGTTGTTATTTCTACAACCAGACTTGTATATCATCCATCTATTATGGAATATGGTAATTATTTGAACAACCTTTTGTCATCATAATACCTGATCAAAATAACAATTATTGAAAGAAATCTTGAAGGCAAGCTTTGATGGTAACGAGCAACACAACAACCCTTTGTTTGTTTTCGATGAACATCATCACATATTCTCTTGCTAGTTACTTAGGCCATTGCAGTTCATGAGTTGTGTTGTCCTGTATGACACTTCATACCAACCAATCCGGTATCCAATACCGCAGAACCACATTGTTTAACAACCAAGGAATACAACCATAACATGTATATCTTCTATATGCCTAAGTTGGACATCTCCAACCTTTTATTTTCTGCCAAATATCTTATAGATTCTCTTTCAGCAATTCCTTTTCTTTTAAAAGAATCTATCAACATCAATAGTGGTGTCATTCACATGACACATAGTTCAAAGTGTGTATAGTCAAATACCAATACCTTTGGACTTGCACTTTGAAGTGGATCACCTTCATCAAATGTTTGGCATTCTTTCAAAATTCCATCCTTTAGTAATCTTTTAGTGTAGTAAACATTTTACTTACATCTTCTATTCATCCTTATCATGAAAACTTTCATGATCAAGCTGCTATAGCTTATAAAGGTGAATTGCGAGTATAATGTTTCTTTTTCAAAACCTTTTGGAGGATTAGGACGACTAGCGTCTCCAACCTTCACAAATTCTCATCAAATATAAGGACGTATACTCTATCATGTTGTAACCAACACATTGTTTTAGATATCGCAATACCTTTCACATATGATGGTTTCTGAAACATTGCTTTCAGCTCTTAGATAAACTTGATATTAAAAACAATCTTTTGAGTATCAAGAATCATGGAGGCAAACATGATACATTAGAAACTAACACTGGAATTGTTACTCTTGATTTAATACTATTTATTAAACTTCATAGAGTAAATAGAGTTTGCTGAAAGTTTGCAATAGGATTTATAAACTTTAAATTGACATTCAAAACAATACGATACCAGTTTGTAAAGTAAATATCCAGAATTTCTATAGTTCCACTATCTCAACTATAACTAAGCGTAAGGTGGTGAACGGATGCCAATGACTACAACAAACTATGCAAATTCACTTTGATTGTTTTTATGATAAATTGAGTTCGACTAATCCAAATTACAAATGAACTCCCACTCAAAACAACATCCCTCGAGTTGTTTTAGTGATTACACGAACCAAATCCACTACATCAAGTCCGATCATCACGTGAGATGATGTAGCTTTAAAGGCGAACAATCAACATGTTCATCATATCATCCATATGACTCATGCTTTACCTTTCGGTATTCCGTGTTCCGAGACCATGTCTGTACATGCTAGGCTCGTCAAGGTTAACCTTAGTTTCCGCATGTGCAAATCTGGCTTGCACCCGTTGTATGCACACGTAGAGTCTATCACACCCGATCATCACGAGATGCTTCGAAACGACGAGTCTTAGCAATGGTGCCAACTAAGGACGAACACTTTATTACTTGATATTTAGTGAGAGGGATCATCTTATAATGCTACCGTCGCGATCTAAGCAATACAAGATGCATAAAGGATTAACATCACAGGCAATTCATAATTAGTGTGATATGATATGGCCCTTTCTTCTTGTGCCTTTGATCTCCATCTCCAAAGCACGGACATGATCTCCATCATCACCAGCATGGCGTCAAGGTCCGTGGCGCCGCTTCATGGTTGTCCATCACCAACATCAACTATTACAACTACTTGGAATAAAGCTATTACATGATGAATAGACACGCAGGTCTTAAACAAAATTTAAAGACAACCATTAGGCTCCTGCCGGTTGCCATATTACAATAAGGATCATTGCATACATCAAATATAATCACAATCACATAATGGCCATATCACATCACAAAACCCCTGCAAAAACAAGTTAGACGCCTCTAATTTTCTTTGCATGTTTTACGTGGCTTGGGGCTTTCGAATAAGAACGGATCTTACCTACGAACATGAACCACAATGTTGATACAAGTGCTATCAAGTGCAAAGTGTAAATTGGATCTATACTATTGTGGGAGAGACAGACACCCGCAAAGCCACTTGTGCAAAGCAAGTTACACGTCAAGCGTGGAGCAAGTCTCATGTGCGATGACATGTAAGGTTAGTCCGAGCCGCTTCATCCCACCATGCCGCAAGATGCAAAGTACACAAAGAAAAAGACGGCACGAGCACCAACGCCCATAAAACCATTGTGTTCTACTCGTGCAACAGATCTACGCATAGACATGGCTCTGATACCACTGATGGGTTCGTAGCATGGAAAACAAAAGTTTTCTACCGCAAGAACGAACAAAACCCAGATCTAATCTAGATAAAAGCCAAGATCTAATCTATTAGACATGTGCAACGAGATAGATCTGTACTAACCCTTGTAGATCCGAAAGCGTTACGAGATAGGATCTCGTGGTTGATGTAGTCGACCACTTGCCGATCTCAAGATCGAGTAGACGATCCTTCCGGCGCCGCGTTCCGGCAGCGCTTCCGCAGTCGGTCACACGTACGGAGTCGAAGCAGACCTTCCTCTCCTCGTTCCAGCGAGCAGCGGAGGTAGTAGATCTTCTCCACGGAATCCCAGCAGCATGACGGCGTGGTGGTGGTGGAGTAGAGAATTTTGCAGGGCTTCGCCTAAACCAGAGCAGAGGGAAGGAGGAGGAGAGAGGCGGCTAGGATTGGAGTAGTGGAGGGGGCCAGGGGGTGGCGCCTCCACCCCTCTATTTAAAGGAGGGAGGCGCCATGGGAGGGGGAGTCCTAGTAGGACTCCCCTCCCTTCCTTGGCCGGCGGATTGGGAGGGGGGAGGAGTCCTCCTCCCCCACGACTCCTTGTCTTGCCCCACAAGGATTCCTTGATCCTTTCTTGGTTTTCAAGGAAACTCCAAGAAATCCTCCAGAACCTTCCGGAACATTCCGAAACCTTCTAAAATCCTCATACAAATACTCCGGAACATTTCCTAACTCAGAAAATGATCCCCAATATATGAATCTTATTCTCCGGACAATTCCGGATCTCCTCGTGATGTCCTGGATCCAATCCGAGACTCTGAACAACATTCGGTCTCCAACGCACATTCCATATCTACTTAAAACAACTTCGAACCTTAAGTGTGTCACCCTACGGTTCGTGAATATGCAGACATGATGAAGACACCTCTCCGATCAATAACCATCAGCAGGATCTGGAGATCCATAACGGCTCCCACATACTCAACGATGACTTTGTGATCGATAGAACCATTAACATACGAAACCAATTCCCTTTGTCACGCGATATTATACTTATCCGAGGTTTGATCGTCGGTATCTCCATACCTAGTTCTACCTCGTTACTGATAAGTACTCTTTACTCGTTCCATGTTATGTCATCCCTTGTGACCCAGTCACATGCTTGCAAGCTAACTAGATGACATTCCACCGAGAGGGCCCAGAGCATATCTAGCCATCATATGGATGGACAAATCCCAATCTTGGTCCATGCGCTTCAACACATACTTTCAGAATACCCAATGACACCTTTATGACCACCCAGTTACGAAGCGGTGTTTGATGTCATCAAAGTACCCATCCGGTGATGGTGATTAACATAACCTCATTTGTCGAAGGATTAGGTTACTATGTATTTTAAAGCTTATAGCAAAACGAACTTAATGACTTGATCTTATGCTATGCTTACTACGGGTGTGTGTCCATCACATCATTCTCCTAATGATAAGATCTTGTTATTAACGACATCCAATGTCCATGATCAGGAAACCATGATCATCCATTAATCAACAAGCTAGTTTAACAAGAGGCTTACTAGGGACTCTTTTATGTTTAGAAAACACACAAGTATTAATGTTTCCGGTTAATACAATTATAGCATGGGATGTAAACATTTATCATAAACATAAAGATATAATAATAACCACTTTATTATTGCCTCTTGGGCATATCTCCAACACTGATACCACTGTTGGGTCCGCAGCATAGAAAACAAAAAATTTCCTACAGTGTAAACTACACGCCAAGATCTATCTACTATGTACAAAGCAACGGGTGGAAATACATCCAACGAGAACTTACCCTCGAAGACAACGAGTTTTGTTAACGAGTAGGAACTCGTGGTTGATGTAGTCGTACATTTGCCGATCTCAAGATCGTGAGGAAGTCCGAGCGCCGCAACTTAGCAGCGCATCCGTACTCGCACACACGTTCAAGCCACCGGACAACCTCCACCTCCTCGCTCCAGCGATCCAGCGGAAGCAGCAACTCCTTCCAGACGAAATGCCACCGGGAACATGTATCTCGCTAATCCGAGACCATGGGGGAATAATTCTAGAGGGGGAGAGAGATCCTTCACAAGGAGGTGTGAGCATGAAGGAGGGAATGGGTGGCCTTTTATAGGAGGAGGGGGTGCCCCTCCTCTCCATGGCCGGCGCATGGGGGGTGACCCCTCACCTCCCCATTGATGTGGTGGTAACCCCTCCACATTAAAATGCCTCTTCACATTCCCTTTTAAAGTCTCCACTTTAAATGCATTAAAATTCTCCAAGTTTAATGCTCTCTCATTTAATAAAACTCTTTTATTAAATTTATTCAGAATTTTGTTAATTACTTTAATTAACAAACATTCACATATATCCCCTTACAATATTTCAATATTTCAATATCACATGCAGAACCACTTTCTGCAATTTCACCCGAAACAATTTCCGGTTTCTATTGAAACAATTCCTGCGCTTTGCAATTCTTTCGTCTGAAACATATGTGCTCCAAAATGGTGTCCGGTAACTCTTAAGTGTGTCACCCTATGGTTCGTGAATAATGCAGACATGATCGAGACCCTTCTCCGATCAATAGTCAGCAGCGGGACCTGGAGATCCGTACTGGCTCCTACACATTCAACGATGACTTCTGTGATCATGAGGACCTTTAATGCTTGTAACTAAATCCCTTTGTCTCGCGATATATTACATGTCCGAGATTCGATCATCGGTATCTCCATACCTAGTTTGATCTCGTTACCGACATGCACTCTTTTCTCGTTCCCGTGATATAACATTCTAGTGATCACATCACTTGCTTGCAAGCTATCTCAATGTGATATCACCGAGAGGGCCCAGAGTATATCTATCCGTCATCAGGATTGAAAAATTCCACTCTTGATCCATGAGCCTCAACATAACACCTTCGTAGTACTGAACCCATCTTTATAGTCACCCTGTTACGGTGTGACGTTTGATGTTATCAAGATACTCTTCAGGTGTTAGCAATTAACATGATCTCATGGTCTAAGGATAAAGATTACTTCGTATGATGTTATAGCAATATAAACATAATGACTTGATCGTAATGCTATACTTCGGATGAATGTTCATCACATCATTCCACCAGTGGTGTGACCTTGTTATTAACAACATCCAATGTCCATGATCAGGAAACCTTGATCATCTTGTTAATCAACAAGCTAGTCTATAAGAGAGGCATAACTAGGAACCCTTTTGTTTATTAAACACACATTTATTGATGTTTCCGATCAATACAATTCTAGCATGCAAAATAAACATCTATCATACATAAGGAATACTTAATAACAACTTTATTATTGCCTCTCAGGGCATATTTCCTTCAATAATCTAGTTTGAAAAATTTGCGTATTGAACAGCTATGGCTTTCTGGTGTTGCATATACGCTATTGCTAGTGGTTAACATAATCTCCGGATCTGACAGTTTTAGGTCCGTGTGTATTTGCATGTATTTGCGTCTCTACGCATCACTCATTCTCAAATGAGATGGTATTGTATAAATTTGGTCCTCTGGTGAGACCTTTAGTTCGTTCGGGTTAAAATATGTTCATATTATTGTCACACAATATATCTTCATAGTATTAGCCCACTTTGAACCACACCTAGTTTGATAACAAACTACTTAACACAAATGCCCTCCTTTGCTGCTACTATAGCAGTTATATACTTAGCCTTTTGTTGTAGTATCCGTCACAATATCTCAACTTTGGAACTCATCCAAATCCATCATGGAACATCCATTCCATTACATTGTGCCACCCATAGTCTAAATTGAGATAAATTTAATGTATATCTTGTGACAAAAATAGTATCAATGTAACACTTTACAATGAACTACCTTTAACTATTTGTCACTTATACATGATATATTCTTATTTCTTCCAAAGCTCATAAGAATATCTTTACTATCGTCCAATGATCATCTTGTGAATCATTCTGGTATGTGCTCGTAACATTTAGAGCATAGGACATTCTGGATATATACATATCATGGTATAATCGATCAAAATCTTCATGTGATTTTACTCACCAAGTGTTGAAACACTTGAATTTTGATACAATCCTTTTCATGCAGCAAGAACCTTTCTTATTGTTTCCATATTGAACCCTTTCAATATCTCATATATGTATGTCTGGCACAACCATATTTGCGCCTCAATCTATCCATATAGATATTGATGCCAAATATTCCGGGTTTGCCCAAGTCTTTCATCGAAATCTTATTTTAACAAAATTCTTAACTTGTGTCAATATAAGATACATCATTTCCAATCAACAATATGTCCTCTACATAATGTTTTAGAAATATTTCTCAGCGCTCCCACTTAATTTCTTCCGAATGCAAGCATCTTCATCATCTCCGATGAATTTAAACTCTTTTAACAGTTTCATCCTGGTGAAGACTCCAACTCCGCTATGCTTACTTCAACTATTGAAGTTTGCATGCCCTTTTAGCACCCTTTGAATTAACAAAACCCTTCGGACCATGTCATGTACACGTCCTTGGTAACCGTTCTATTAGAAGAACCTTGTTTTGTTTATTCAACTACCATATACCAAAAATATATGTAGTGGTTGCTACATTAATCCGTCAAGACTATATATCGCTATGAAAGATCAAATCTTGTCATAGTCAACTTCTTTTCGACATGTCGACTATTTCATAGATGTTAAACATCCATGTCTATTTATTTATAGATCCAAACACGACCGATAGGCTTTACGCCTTTTCAGAGGGTCTTCCAAGTTCAGAAACTTGATTTCTCATGTATGGATATTATCACGGATTCTATGACTTCTAGTCATTTTATGGAGTCAGCGCCCATCATCGCTTCTTTACATGTAGTCGGTTCATCATTGTCAAAACAATAACGACTTGCTTATCAAATCACACTATTTGATTCTTACAGACCCACACGGTTCAATAGGAACTCTAATCTCCGAGATCACACCCTTTGTAATCACGGGAGCCATGAGCATTGTGGCCGCCACCGGGACACTTTCTAGCGCTGCGCTACTTAGCACATATAGCTAGGGTTCAACAACCTTATCAAAGTTTTATTGTCCTCCCACTTAACTTTTCACGAAAAATTCCTTCTCAAGAAACTTGATGTTCCAAGTAACAAACTCTTTTGTCCTCGGTGTTATGGAGAAATTCCCAACAAATTATTTGGGATAACCTACAAAGACGTGCTTTTCCGACTTTGGTTGTAAACATTTTACTTATGCTTAGCATACCAAAATTTAAGAAAAGACAATTCGGGTTTATCCCAAACCATAACTTATATGGTGTCATTTCAACGGATCTCGATGGTGCTCCTTTCAGTGTAAAAGTGGTAGTCTCTAAAGCTTCAATCCTTAAAACATAATGGCAGTTTTATAAATGACACCTTTGATCTTACCATGTCAAACATGGTTTGATTTCATCTCTCGAATATGCCATACTCCTATGGTTTATCGGGAAACACAAATCATGGAACAATTCCTCAAATCTTAAGTGTTTTCTAAACATGTAACTCAAATATCTTCCTTTATGATCAAATCATAAACTTTTTATTTTCTTGTTACAATTATTTTCCACTTCATCTTGAAAGTCTTTGAACAATTTTCAAATGTTTCATACTTCTTCCTTATTAAGTAAATTTACAGATATATTCACTTAAATTTATGGATAAAGCATATGAAGCAAAAGGATCCATCGCATATGGCTACACATAATGGACTATATACATCAACATGCATAATATCCAATAAGCTAGTCATCCGTTCCTCTTTGGCCTATGAACGGAGTTTGAATTATCTCGAGGAAAGTCTCACAAGCGTCAATTGATCAAAATCAAAGACTCCAAAAATCCATCAACATGGAGTTTCTTCATGTTTACTTTCCAATATAATTTAAAACATCGATGTCACTTCATAAGTGATATTTTAATCATTTGTCTTGCGACATTTTAGCAATAGTGTTTATGGATGTGATTTCTCCCACTAGACTTGTAAAAGTTCATCCATCCTTTATGGAATACGGTAATTATTTGAACAACCATTGTTCTCGTAATACCGGAACAAAGTAACAATTATTAAAACAAATCTTGAAGGCTAGGTTTGATGACAACAAAAAACACAATAACACTTTATTTGTTATCGATGAACATCATCACTTATTCTCTTGCTAGTTACTTAGACCATTGTAGTTCATGAATTGTGTTGTCATGTATGACACTTCATACCAACCAATTCGGTATCCAATACCAGTATCCAATACCTAAGAACCACATTGTTTAACAAACAAGGAATACAACCATAACATGTATATCTTCTATATACCTAACCTGGACATTTCCAACTTTTTCTTTTCTGCCAAATATTTTATAGATTCTCTTTCAGCAATTCCTTTTCCTTTTAAAAGAATCTATCAACATCAATAGTGGTGTCATTCACATGACACATAGTACAAAGCGTGTATAGTCAAATACTAATACCTTTGGACTTGCACTTTGAAGTGGATCACCATCATCAAATGTTTGGCATTGTTTCAAAAATCCATTCTTTAGTAATCTTTTAGTGTAGTAAACATTTTACTTACATCTTCTATTCATCCTTATCATGACAACTTTCATGATCAAGCTACTACAGCTTATAAGGAAGAATGACGAGTATAATTTTAGTTCCCAAAACCTTTTGGGAGATTCAGATGCCTAGCATCTCCATCCTTCACAAATTATCATACAATATGAGAACATGTATTTTGCTAAATTATACTCTATCATAATGCAACCAAAAACATTGTTTCAGATATCACAATATCTTTCACACATGATGGTTTCTAAAAAAAATTTCAGCTCCTATATAATCTTGATATTAAAACAACTTTTGAATATCAATAATCATGGAGGCAAACATGATACTTTAGATACTAACATTGGAATTCTTACTCTTGATTTAATACTACTTATTAAACTTCATGGAGTAAATAGAGTTTACTGAAAGTTTGCAATAGGACTTCTAAACTTTAAATTGACATTCAAAACAATACGATACCAGTTTACCAGTTCGTAAAGTAAATATCCAGAATTCTATAGTTCCGTTATCTCAATTACAACTAAGCATAAGGTAGAAAACGAATGCCAATGACTACAACAAACTACGAAAATTCACTTTGATTTAGTTTATGACAAATTTAGTTTGACTAATCTAAATTAGAAATGAACTCCCACTCAAAAACGACATCCCTCGTGCCTTTTTGGTGATTACATGAACCAAATCCACTACACCAAGTCTGATCATCACGTGAGTTGATGTAGCTTCAAAGGCGAGCATCTATATGGGCATCATATCAACTATATGACTCATGCTTAACCTTTCGGTCCGTGTTCCGAGGCCATGTCTATACATGCTAGGCTCGCCAAGTAAGAACCTTAGTACTCGCATGTGTAAAACTGTCTTACACCCGTTTGTTTGAAAGCCTAGAGTCGAGTACACCCGATCATCATGTGATGTCTCGAAACACGATCCACAAAACGGTGCATACTTAAGGATGAACACATTTTTATCTTGATATCTAAATGAGGGATCATCTTACAATGCTACAGAAAGCGCCAAACTAGCAGTATAAGATGCTAACATCTAATGTGTAAAGTGAGATGATATGGTCCATGCATTAGACCTCTATCATTTGCATCGTGGTATGATCTCTATCATTCCTTTGTGTGTAAGGCCAAGGTCTATGGAACTTACACGTTGAGTGTGTTGTAAGAGTATCTATCATACATCTACTTACAACAATACCATATCAAGACACTAGCCCAGCAATGATCTAAACTAGACGCCTCTAATTTACTAATTGCAAGTTTTACGTGGCTTAGGGCTTTCGGAGATAGAACCGTTCTTACCTATGAACATGAACCACAACGAGGATAACCAAGTTATTAGCAACTCGTTGTAAATCGGATATTGACTATAGTAGGAGAGACAGACACCCGCTAGCCACTTATGCAAAACAAGTTGCATGTCAGTCGTGGAACCGGTCTCATGTACGATGACATGTAAGGTTGGTCCAAGCCGCTTCATCCCACTATGCCACCAATATCCAAAATACATAGAAGATGCAATAACATGATCATCATCGCCCACATATAAACATATGTGTACTACCCGTGCAAAGCACCTACGCATAGATCAGGCTTTGATACCACTGTTGGGTCCACAGCATAGAAAACAAAAAAATTCCTACAATGAGAACTACACGCCAAGATCTATCTACTAGGTACAAAGAAACGGGTGGACATACATCAAATGAGAACTTACCCTTGAAGACAACGAGTTTTGTTAACGAGTAGGAACTCGTGGTTGATGTAGTCGTACACTTGCCGATCTCAAGATCGTGAGGAAGTCCGAGCACTGCAACTCAGCTGCGCATCCGTACTTGCACACATGTTCAAGACACCGGACAACCTCCACCTCCTCGCTCCAGCGATCCAGCGGAAGCAGCAACTCCTTCCAGACGAAATGCCACTGGGAACATGTATCTTGCTAATCCGAGACCATGGGGGAATAATTATAGAGGGGGAGAAAATCCTTCACAAGGAGGTGTGAGGAAGAAGGAGGAAGAGGGTGGCCTTTTATAGGAGGAGGGGGGTGCCCCTCCTTCATGGCCGGCGCATTGGGGGTGACTCCTCACCTCCCCCATTCATGTGGTGGTAACCCCTCCACATTAAAATGCCTCTTCACATTCCCCTTTAAAGTCCCTACTTTAAGTGCATTAAAATGCTCTCTCATTTAATAAAACTCTTTTATTAAATTTATTCAGAATTTTGTTAATTACTTTACTTAACAAACATTCACATATAACCCCTTACAATATTTCAATATCACATGCAGAACCACTTTCTGTAATTTCACCCGAAACAATTTTCGGTTTCTATCGAAACAATTCCTGCGCTTTGCAATTCTTTCGTCTGAAACATATGTGCTCCAAAATGGTGTTCAATAACTCTTAAGTGTGTCACCCTAGGGTTCGCGAATAACGCAGACATGATTGAAACTCCTCTCAGATCAATAATCAGAAGCGGGACCTAGAGGTCCATACTGACTCCTGCATATTCAACGATGACTTCTGTGATCGTGAGAACCTTTAACGCTTGTAATTTAATCCCTTTGTCTCTCGATATAATACATGTCCGAGATTCGATCATCGGTATCCAAATACCTAGTTTGATCTCATTACCGACATGCACTCTTTTCTCGTTCCCGTGATATAACATTATAGTGATCACATCACTTGCTTGCAAGCTACCTTAATGTGATATCACCAAGAGGGCCCAGAGTATATCTATCTGTCATCGGGATTGCAAATTCCACTCTTGATCCATGAGCCTCAACATAACACCTTCGTAGCACTGAACCCATCTTTATAGTCACCCAGTTACGGTGTGACGTTTGATGTTATCAAGATACTCTTCTGGTCTTAGCAATTAACATGATCTCATGGTCTAAGGATAAAGATTACTTTGATGTGATAGCAATATAAACATAATGACTTTGATCGTAATGCTATACTTCGGATGAATGTTCATCATATCATTCCACCAATGTTGTGACCTTGTTATTAACAACATCCAATGTCCATGATCAGGAAACCTTGATCATCTTGTTAATCAACAAGATAGTCTATAAGTGAGGCATAACTAGGAACCCTTTTTGTTTATTAAACACACATGTATTGACGTTTCCGATCAATACAATTATAGTATGCAAAATAAACATTTATCATAAACATGGAATAAGATAATAACCACTTTATTATTGCCTCTCGGGCATATTCCCTTCAGAAAGCTCATCGAGAAGGTACCACCAACACCAAAGGAGTAATTCGTCATCAGGTTTGGCATCCCCTTGGTTTGTTCCAAGCTTGGGGGAGTGTCGCGGTATCATATCACTATCTTCTATCTTTTTACCTTATTAGTAGAGTCATATCATGAATAGAGGAGCTATTATCTAGGATGGTTTGCATTATGGAAGTGTCCCCTCTCTCTTTAGATATGTATACCTTGGTATGAGTTACCGTTATGGAATATTAATGAGAAGTTCTATCATTCACTCTTTTGCATAGCTTATATTAGTTTTCAATTCGTGGTTGTATGATTGATCTTGTTTTTAGTATCGGTATCACTTTGGGATCATCGAGTTAATTTAGTTGGTTTTGGCAAACCTGGCTCGGTCAGTAGCACACAATTTTTGAGAGTTGAAAGAAAAGATAGAAGTACTCTAGAGAAAAATAAATTCATCATCTTTCTTTCTTGATTTGCTCATCAGTTTAGAACTCTCTAGTTAAGATCTTTTGTGCTTTCGAGGAAGATTGCATGTTTGTCTTTATTGCTTGTATGTTTGTTTGTTTCCTTCAACTCTTATACTTGCTACCTAGCCTTGCTAGCCAAAAACCTGTACTGAGAGGGAATTCTTCTCGTGCATCCACTCCTCAAAACCAAAACCTTTGCCATCTGTGTCAACCATACCTACCTAGTAGCATTATTGCTATTCCAAGTAAATTCTTGTTTTATCTACCTCCCAAATTAAACTTGTTATGTGAAAATTAGTGATTAAAGCTCTCGCGAACTTGATGGCACACTTTACTTTCTTGCATTTAATAAACTTGAACCATTGGGTCCTTCTTTGTTGCGTATATGCTTGCGCTTTATGAGTTGAAGTTAGCAGAACCATGTATCATGGGGACCGCTTTCAACACTTCATTGGTACTTGTACCTAGTTGATATCATGTTCTTTTGCTTATGGATCCCGGCGGTGTGAAATAAAAGTGGAACTTGTAAGATCATGGAGTTTATATGTGTGTTAGAGAAACGCCTAGGCCGCTAGCCTAAGCCATGCCTAATCTTGGTGGAAACTTGCAGCATAACTATAGTGAGCATTCTATGAAGCATCCTCAATAGAAACCTATGCAAATAGCAAATAAAAAGATCACTGAGATGCTCACTGTCTGCTTGCCTTGTCATTTTGATTATGGGATAGCTCCTGTGTCATGTGCAAGGGGTACCCCGTTGGCGGTTCTTAATGATACACATGTATTTACAATGAAAAGAGCCTGCTCGTGACTAAAGTTGAGTAGCATGAGGTTCGGTACTCATAAGAAAGGGGCATGAGACTCCAATTTATAACTTCTCAAGCATATCCTCTTAGTTGTGTCACTTTAACCTTAATCACCAAAAGATGCCTATGATAGGGGCAATGAGAGCTGAAAGCTAGTAAGTATCATAATTTTTGGGAGCTCTTTATGAGACTTGCAATCCCTGCTTCCCTCTGCGAAGGACCCTTTCTTTTACTTCTTAGTTAAGTCAGTAAACCTATTCCCTTCTATCTCAGCAAGTATTTTGAGTTGTTGTGTTTCATTCATTCATATGATGATTTATGCAATCATGTCTTTTGTTCCTTGTTTTGCACATTGCTCTTATCTTGATGTTTACTACTTTGAAAGCTATCATTGAAAACCAGCTATTTGTGAACTCTAGCAAATTATCAACTATTCTTCGACCAAGAGCTAAGTTTTCCATTACCAATTATGATTCACTTTATGTATCTTTATTGTGTTTCCTTTACCTATTGCAAGTTGAGTTATATAATAGTGAGTTGTCTTCTATTATGATCTATGTATTTGATGAATGTGATGCTTCTTGTTCGTATTCTTTTATCGACTCTTCACTCCATAAACCTGAGGTCATGTTTATTGAGCTCAGTTTCGCTTGGGGACAAGCGAAGTCTAAGCTTGGGGGGAGTTGATACGTCCATTTTGCATCACTATTCTATGTCTTAATTCACTATTATTCATTGATATATTTCGTATTAAGAGGTGATACTTATGTTATTTCATCTGTTTTTGCATGGTTGATGACTTTTGGAGCATGGACCACTGCAGTCAGGATTCTGATGGAAAATGTGCTGTGTGGAGGGTAAATTCGCGAAGATCAGAAAATTCAGGAAAATATACAGAAAATCCTATTTTTCCAGAAGACTAAGGATGCTAGAAGACGGAGTGGAGATGGGCCACAGGGGGCCCACACCACCCCCTGGCGCGGGCAGCCCTAGGCCGCGCCAGGAGGTGGTGTGGCCACCCTGGCCCACTCCATCCTCTCCCCTCTGGCGTATATCATCCTCCCGAAACTCTAAGACTCGGGGAGCGACCACAGAAAGATTCCACCGCCTCTGCGGGGCGGAAAACACCGAGAGAGAAAGATCTCTCTGGCTTACAGATTTCTGCCGGGGGATTTCCTTCCCAGAGAGGGAAGATCGTCGCCATCAACACCACCATCAAGCTGGACTTCGTCGAGATCATCATCATCATCACCACCACCATCATCACCATCAGCACCCTCATCACCATCTCCATATTGCTATAACAATTGTGTTGAATCTTGCATATTTCATATGGGAGACTTTCCCTGTGTTGATTACTCTTTGTAGTTGATGCTATTGAGTGAACCGTTGAATTATTGTTTATGTTCAGATTGTTATACATCATTATTCCATCTCTGATCATGATCCATATGATGTCTTGTGAGTAGTTCGTTTTGTTCTTGAGGACATGGGAGAAGTGTTGTTGTTAGTAATGGAGTTGTGTTGAGAAAGATTCAATAGATTGTTATTTAAGTTGTGGTGTACTTCTTCTAGTGGTGTCATGTGAACGTCGACTACATGACACTTCACCTATATGGGCCTAGGGGAATACATTGTGTATTTGGCTACTAATCGTAGGGGTTGCCGGAGTGACAGAAACCTGAACCCCCATTAGGAAACCATTGCACAAGGGACGTAAGGGTCTTAGAGTTTAATGCTATGGTTAGGTTTATACCTTAATTACTTTCTTGTACTTATGGATGTTTGCAAGGGGTTTAAGCACAAGTATGTATTAGTCTTGGATGGGGCGGTACATTAGCACAGGTTCACCCACACAACACTTAGCAAGCTAGAGAAGATTAATTAACTATATGAAGCGAAAGCACTTGACAGTCTTCCCATGTGTCCTCGAGAACATTTGGTCATCTTAAGTAATACAACCGGCTTGTCCTTTGCTGCATAAAGGATTGGGCCACTTGCTGCATTTATTCCTACTGTGTTTTATTTACTCATACTTTGTTTACTTGCTTTATCGAAAACCCCTAAAAAAATCCATTTGCTAAGTATTTGCAGAGAATTCCTGATCCATACCACTAGCTAGTACCTTATGCTCCTCGTTGGGTTCGACACTCTTACTTATCGAAAATACTACGATACACCCCCTATACTTGTGGGTCATCATTCACTTTGAAAATCACAGTTTGTTTGTCACAGTTCATAAGGATTGCCGGTATTGGTTTTTCAACCATAGGGAAATCTGTTAAGAGTTCACGAAGCCATTCTGCTTCGAGAGTCGCAGTATCTAATGTTGTGAGTTCTTCTTCCATAGTTGACCTCGTTAAGATGGTCTGCTTGCAAGACTTCCATGAAACAGCGCCACCACCAAGAGTGAATATATATCCACTTGTGGCCTTTATCTCATCAGCATCTGATATCCAGTTTGAATCCCTATACCCTTCAAGTATTCTTGGATACCCAGTATAATGAATTCCATAGCTCACAGTTCCCTTTAGATAGCGCATTACTCTCTCAACAGCATGCCAATGATCATCTCCCAGGCTGGCCACAAACCTGCTAAGTTTGCTCACAGCAAACGAGATGTCAGGCCTCATAGCGCAAGCTAAATACATAAGTGAGCCAATTATCTGAGACTATCTCAATTGATCTCTAGCTGCCTTTTGATTCTTTCGAAGCAAAATACTGGGATCATAAGGTGTGGGAGAAGATTTGGAATCATCATATCCAAATCTGCTCAACACCTTCTCCACATAATGTGATTGCACAAGTGTAATCCCATTATTCTCATCTCTCAGTAGCTTGATGTTTAGGATAAGATGAGCTTCTCCAAGATCCTTCATCTCAAAACATTGAGACAAGAAGGTTTTGACCTCATTAATCACTTTTAGACTTGTCCCAAAAATTAATATGTTATCAACATAGAGACATAGGACAACTCCCTCACCCCCACCATGGCGATAGTACACACATTTTTCGACTTCATTTACAACAAAGCCCATAGATGTCAAAGTTCTTTCAAATTTCTCTTGCCATTGCTTGGGAGCTTGTTTGAGGCCATACAAAGATTTCTTCAATTTACACACCTTTCTCTCTTGACCTTCTAGTACAAAACCATCAGGCTGTTCCATGTAAATTTCCTCATCCAACTCTCCATTTAGGAAAGCCGTCTTAACGTCCATTTGATGAACGAGAAGACCGTGTGAGGCAGCAACTGATAGTAGTACTCGAATTGTGGTCAATCTCACCACAGGTGAGTAAGTATCAAAGAAATCTTCACCTTCTTTTTGGGTATAGCCTTTAGCCACAAGCCGAGCTTTGTACTTTTCAATAGTACCATCAGCCCTAAGCTTCTTCTTAAATACCCATTTACATCCTACAGGTTTGCACCCATACGGACGTTCAGATATCTCCCATGTTCCATTAGCCAAGACGGAATCCATCTCGCTTTGAACCGCTTCCTTCCAGTAGTCTGCATCTAGAGATGCAAAAGCTTCTAAAATGGTAGTGGGAGTGTCATCCACTAGGTACACAATGAAATCATTACCAAAAGATCTTGCGATCCTTTGTCTCTTACTCCTTGTGTGAGCTTCATTATCATCCTCATCCGAATCTGAACTCTCATCATCTGATTATTCATCAGTCTCTATGGGAGTTTCAGTTTCAAAAACTGGATCATATTCCTTATTAGATATGCTAGGCATATCTCTCATAGGAAATATATCCTCAAAGAATATAGCATCTCTTGATTCAAAAATGGTACCGACACTCATGTCGTCCATTTCAGATTTCACCATAAGAAATTTGTAAACAATGCTATGAGTAGCATAGCCAAGAAAGACACAATCCACAGTTTTTGGTCCAAGCTTACACTTCTTGTTGATTGGCACGTTGACCTTTGCCAAACAACCCCAAGTTCGTAAGTAGGAGAGTGTCAACCTTTTCTTTTCCCATTCTTCAAATGGATTAATCTCTTTATTCTTAGTTGGAACACGGTTTAGGACATGACATGAAGTCAATATAGCCTCCCCCCACCATTCCTTGGATAAACTGGTAGTGTCTAACATGGCGTTAACCAAATCTGTTAGAGTCCGGTTTTTCCTCTCACCAATCCCATTGGATTGAGGGAATTGGGAGGCGTCTCTCATGTATAATACCATGTTCCAAACAGAATAAACTGAACTCATTAGAAAAGTACTCTCCACCACGATCAGACCAAATTCTTTTGATCTTTCTCTCAAGTTGATTTTCAACTTCTGCCTTATAGATTTTAAACAAATCTAAGGCCTCATCTTTCGTTTTCAAGAGATATACATAACAGTACCTAGTAGAATCATCAATCAAAGTCATGAAATATTTCTTTCCACTAATTGTCAACACACCATTCATCTCACATAGATCTGAATGTATGAGCTCTAGAGGTGCCAAGTTTCTCTCCTCTGCAGGCTTGTGAGGCTTGCGAGGATGCTTTGCTTGCACGCAAGCATGGCACTTAGAGCTTTTGACAATAGTAAATTTCGGAATTAAACTCATACCAGCAAGTTGCGGCATACAACCGAAATTAATATGACAAAGTCGTGAATGCCAAACATTAGTTTCATTACTAGTAGTGAAAACATGGTTCACTACATCATCACAGAAGTCTACCAATGAAAAACGGAACATGCCTCCGCATTCATAGCCTTTTCCAACAAAGGTTCCATACTTAGACAATACAACTTTATTGGACTCAAATACCAACTTAAACCCATCTTTCAGAAGAAAGGATCCACTAACGAGATTCTTCTTGATAGAAGGGACATGCTGCACGTTCTTCAATTGCACGATCTTGCCCGAAGTAAACTTCAGATCTACCATGCCAGCACCAAGAACAGTAGCATGTAACCCATTCCCCATCATGACTGAGGAATCTTGAGCCTGATAAGAGGGAACATGGAAATGTCAGCACACACATGAACATTGGCACCCGTATCAACCCACCATTCTGTGGGTTGAAATACTGAAAGAACGGTAGGTAATAAATTACCGTACCCAGAACCTGAAGTTCCTGCATCAGTATTGCCAATGACCATGTTGACAGATTTAGAACTCTGTCCAGCCTGGCCCTTCTTGCCTTTCTTCTGTGGACAACAATGAGCCCAATGGCCAATCTCGCCACACACCCAGCAAGGTTCTTTCTTTTCCTTGTTCTACCCCTTCTTCTTCTTCTTAAAGTTGGTAGTCTGACAGACTTTGTTATTTCCTTTGGACTTGTGGGCATTTTTATGTACCATATTGGCAGCAGAATGTCCCTCGGTTCCACTAGTGTGTTTGTCTTTTGCCCTCGCCTTCTCTTCAACATCCAGAGAACCAATTAGGTACTCAACAGAGAGCTCATGCCTCTGATGTTTCAGAGAAGTGGCAAAGTTCCTCCATGGAGGGGGAAGCTTAGCGACAATGCATCCTGCGACAAACTTGTCCGGAAGCACACACTTGAGGAGTTCGAGTTCCTTTGCCATGATCTGTAGCTCATGGGCCTGTTCTACTACAGATCGGTTTTCAACCATCTTGTAGTCATTAAACTGCTCCATAGCATACAGTTCACCACCGGCATCGGTAGCACCGAACTTAGCGTCCAGCGCATCCCACAGTTCCTTGGCATCACGGATATGCAAATATGCATCAACCAACTTGTCTCCAAGCACACTGAGTACAGAGCCAACAAAAAGTACAGTGGCCTCCCTGAAAGCTCTCTCTTCCTCGAGAGTAAGCGGACCTCTGGGAGTGCCAGCTGCAAGTTTTTCTATGCCCATTGCAGTGAGCCACAAGAGGGTTTTCCCTTACCATCTCTTAAAATTAGCACCTGTAAAAGGGCTCGGTTTCAGCGAAGCAGCAAAGGCAGACGACGAAAATTGCCTAAATAAATAAGGTTTTTCGATTGTTGGAGTATTAGGCAATTTCCCCATAAGATTAATTACCGAAATCAACATTATGTATGCACTAGCAGATCTAAACACATGCAGCCAAACAACCACATCTAGTAGATCTGAAAATCTAGCAAGAACTAGTGCATACAGAGAGAAGAATAGCACGTACAGGTTGACCGGAAAGGTCGTCACCGCAGCAGCACCTTGGTCATTGTTGTTGTTGCCCATGGTGCTGATGAGGTCGTCGGTTGCAGGAGAAGAACACACGAACGGAGGCGAGCAGTCGCGCCGAGACGCTCCCCAAAAACCTTGTCGCCTGTCTCCCGGTGCAGGATCTTAACGGACGGGGTTTCGGAGGCCTGCTCTTCCGGACAGCAGTGCACGCAGCCGCCGGGATGGGGAAGCCTAGAGAACAACGCAGCAGAAGGAACCCACAGCGAGAGAGACTGAGAGAAGAACTGGATCCGTCTAGATCTGTCTGTCTCTCCTTCTATAGCCTGGGAGGTGAGCCGACCGAGTCGACACGTGTTGGAAGAAAAGGACACGAGTCAAACATGCACACGAATGTTGACACGTACCCAACAGTTGGTGCACCAAGCAAAAATTTATCTTCCACAAAACGAGTTTCTAACTCGAACTCGATTCACGAAACGCGACGCGCATGCGGGCGAGGCGGGCGGCAGAGGAGGAGGAGTGTGCGTGGACTCTTTCTCTTATCACTTACTTAATGGGAGTGAAACAGCTCACCTTATAAGATGGTCCAACTCTATCCCAACTAGTAATGTGAGACAAAACTTTGTCTCCCATAGAGCTCCCAAGCTGCCATAGTAGATGGGCCTGGAGATTTCAGGATTTATTAGACTAGATGAGCTGTCTACATGGACCGCAGCACATATAAATCTAATAAAAAATCGATGAAAAAGCAGAGAAGATACACGCATCTAACAGCCACGTACATCCATCCACTAATTCGTATACACACCAGGCACGCATGGCACGTACGCGCGCATCTCCACATAGCATCACGCAATGTCCACGGGACAAACAGCGCACGGTAGGGCCATGCAGCTTTCACGACGCGGATGACTGCCAGTGTCACCAGCGGGCAGCGGCCGTGGTCGAGGGGGAGCGTCAGCATGGCGGAGGCGAGCGCACTGACGAGCCGCAGCAGCTGGATACATCCTCCATCCCCGATTCCCCACACCACTTCGCCTCCTTCCAAAGCTGGACAAGCCGGGGAGTGGTAGCGACCGAGGCAAGGGATTTGGGGATCGGAGGTTGGTGCGAGGACGATGTATGGCGCGGAGACAGAGGAATAAGATCAATGATGGCATATATATATATATATATATATATATATATATATATATATTTAGACATTTTTACCCTCCAAATCCGCTGATTTCTCTCCCGATTGAGCGACCGAGTTCCTATGCGGCTGTTATTATCTGTGGCCCAACCCAGCGTGCAGCATTTTTTTGAAAAGCAGCGCGCAGCCCATTGTTCTCTGTCACCATTCCAACAGGCAGCCCATTGATTTCGTTTATTCTCTATCACCGGTCCAACACGCGGCCCATTGATTTCGTTTATTCTCTATCACCGGTCCAACACGCGGCCCATTGATTTCCCAGGCGTTGATTCATCCCATCCCAAATCGCAAATCCCATCCCAATCCTAAACTACCGAATTCCAGATGGGAGAATAGTCCCACCTTGCTCCTTTAAACCGAGTTCAACCAGTTCATATACTTTCGCAGACTGCCTAGAATCAACGAGCCAACCCTCGAATCGACAAAATGGATGCCTAGGACAACCGGAGAGAAATACAGATGGAGCAGGATGGGATGGAACGGAAAGAACGAGTAACCTCGACGGAGGCAATAGGGGGAGAGGACGGAGATGGGACAAGGAGGAGGGGAGGATCCTCCTTTGGCGGGGAAGGTACCATGCCGATGTAGTAAGTATTTTTAATCGGTGGAATGTATTGGCACATACAAAGCAAAGGAATGCACCTTCTCCTGTCATGCATGAGCTGGAAGGTTTCGATACCGAGAACCGAGTTCGATCGTGACACAGATCGGATGAAACACCATGCAGTACGAACCAAAGGAATGCACCTCGGTTCTCGGTATCGAAACCTTCCAGCTCATGCATGACAGGAGAAGGTGCATTCCTTTGCTTTGTATGTGCCAATACATTGTGTCGATCCACCGATTAAAAATACTTACTACATCGGCATAGTACCTTCCCCGCCTCACCGGCGCAGCTTCGGTCGCCACGTCTGCAGGGCCCTTGCTCCTTGACCTCGAGCTAAGGCTCTGCACCTCCGTGTCCATTGCCATCATACTCGTCCCTGACCCTTCACGCATGTCGTTGCAATCCGCCCACATCGAACCTGCTTAATGAATACAAATTATAGTTATCTCAGAAGTTACTTTTGGATCCAGAGAAGAGAATAAGAATGAATAAGAATGAATCATTAATATGGGCAAGTAGATATATACATGGAGAAGCAGTAGAAGTAATGTCTCTTGCGATTGAGCACGTAAAAGATTAAATTTTCAGCACCTTGTAGTCTAAATAGCATGGGTTAGTATTATCAATGCAGTTGTTAAATCTAGAACTTTATCACGTATATAATCTCCCTAACGAAAGAACCCATGAATACTTAATGTCTACAAATACTTTGTGTTACAACAATGGTGCCAATTTGAAAACTTGGGAAAACTGAATACATGCTACAGTACATTAGTTACTTCTCGTTTACATATCTTTGTAGCTCCATAAAAGTTTCAGAGTAACCAAACGGTACACATTCAAGGTGTGCTTTCAATAGATGTGCAATATGACAGCCTGCCGTCAGCGTCATGTCGGTGCTAGGTGTTAAGGTGTATTAGTATTGGTCTAGGAGTCCGTATTAGTATTGGTCTAGGAGTCCGTATTTGTCTAGATTTATCTTCTTGTACCTCAAGTCAGATGTACTATATATTGTGGCCTTTGGCCCCCAGATAATATAAGTTGCACAAGTTGCTTATTCCTAACATGGTATCAGAGCGTGTCGCTCCTTGGCCTACGTTTTAGCCACCGCCTCCGCCTCGCCGCCCCCGGCGAGGTCGATCTCCATGATCTCCATCGGGGGCATCGCATCTCGTAGCTAGTAGCCGTGAGGCCTTTTTTTTCTCCCTCGTAGCCGCCGCCGCCGCTCGCCCCGGCACCCCGCCGCCGCGCCCGGCCGCCGCCTCCGCCTCCGCCGTTAGCAACTTCCGGTCGCTGGCTCCTTTCCGGTAATTCATGCCGGTGTTTCTTCCTTTCCGGTAATTCATGCCGGTGTTTCTTCCGTTAAATTCTCCGAGCCTTCCTTCCTTACTTCGTCGCTCTATGTCGACTCTCGTGGCTTTCTTCACGCGGTTATGACCGCCTTTTGCCGACTTTGTCTTTGTCGGCGCACCGCTCTACGTCGACACTCGCGGTTTCTTCACGCGGCTATGACCGCCTTTCGTCCACTTTGTCTTTGTTGGCACGCCTCTCTACTTCGACTCTCGCGGCTTCTTCATGCGGTTATGACCGCCTTTCGCCGACTTTGTCTTTGTTGGCACGCCGCTCTACTTCGACTTCTGCGTCTTCTATTCTTTCTGCTCTTCGCTTATCTCTACTCCTCCACCTTCTCCTTCTGATGCGTCTCCTTTGTTTTTGGCGCCATCCTCTCCTCCGTCTAGTTCCTCTAGTTCTTCTCTCCGGCCGCCGCCGCTCTCTCTTCCTCACTCTTCGGTGCTATTCTTCTGACCGCCTCTTGGTCTGTGTCGATCTCTTCTTCGATCGACTGTGGCTTGACTCTATAGGTTTTGAAGACTATTCATGCTATGGCGACACTTTGAAGACGCGGATTTTGGATTATCATTTTTTTTTTGGTTTTGTTTTCACTTCTTCAAATGCAATGCTATTGCATACGCTTTGCATTTGAGGGGGGGTGTTAAGGTGTATTAGTATTGGTCTAGGAGTCCGTATTAGTATTGGTCTAGGAGTCCGTATTTGTCTAGATTTATCTTCTTGTACCTCAAGTCAGATGTACTATATATTGTGGCCTTTGGCCCCCAGATAATATAAGTTGCACAAGTTGCTTATTCCTAACACTAGGAAGATCCAGTATTACCCGCCTCGTCTCCCACCACCGGGGGTTCGCTGCACCACACTCCCCTAGATCATGCACGACATCGCCTCCCATGTCCCTCCTCCACCATGTTTGGTGAAAATAATAAATTCTAATTATATGTTTTTCCTATTTTATCTATTTATTGGAATTATTTTTCTTTGAAATTACTTGATAGAGAAACTAAAAAGGCACAAAGTATATACGTAATTTGGGATTTCTCAATTCTGAGGGAACCTAAAGAACACAAGAAGCATGACACTCACGTGTCATCACTAGTAGAAACCATGTCATTTGCCTCGGTTCGTAACGGCCTTTAGCCCCGGATTGCGAACCGGGACTGCAAAAGCGGGACTAAAGGTCCAAGCTTTAGCCCCGGTTCGTAACAGAAACGGGCTAAAAGGTCCAACCACGTGGCCTGCGAGACGCGCTGGGCGGCAGGACATTTAGCTCCAGGTCGTGTTACGAACCGGGACTAAAGGTTCTCTGCCGCGGAATCATTTTGGGCTATTTGGCTGCCGCGGCAGGGGATGGGATTTTAGGGTTTTGTGTTTTTCTTTTTATTTTGTGTTTTGTGTTCAATTATTTTTTATTCTATGTTTTCATTAGAAACAAATTTTCGTATACATACAGAACGCTACTACACAGTACTTGTACACATTGCCGCAATATATAATATAATTTCTCTTACAAGCATACATGGAGTCCCAACAGGGTCCAGAGCATGTCTATTTGATTACATGGAGATCATTACATGTATGCTTTAGGGTCTACATATAGAGTATTCTCCGCGTGGGTCTATGACCTCGTCGACAAAAAATGCAACAAATTCCTCTTGGATTGCTATTAGGCGGTCCTCTGGTAGGAGCTTGTCACGCATCGCGTCCAACTATATAAAAAGGAGATCGTATGAATTAGACTCAACACAACTTTTTGTAATAAAAATAAAAGTTGAATATATTGTTTACTTACTCGAACATTTTCCGAGGGCTTCTCAATACTGATGCGAATGAACTCGCACACGTAGAATCCACATAGATTAGTTCCCTGTGGCTGCCTCACGCACTTTACAAGAATAGAATTCAATCAAATAATAACTCTAGCATGATAAATGCACATAAACTAGAATTAAATAGATGCGCGGACTTAGCTCGTACTACTTACCGAGAGTGATTTAAAAAATAGCTCCTCACGCCATTGACCGTGGACATGTTTCTTGAACTGTGTCCAAACCCTGCCCGACAAAGAAAATTAATGTATGAGTTAATAACTACTTGATATCCCAGAAAATGAACAAAAGAAACCGATATAGTGCGATAATGGTTGAAATTACCTATGGAGCGCATCGATAATGCTGCGGTAGTTTCAATGTCTTTGTGTTGGCATATCTCGAAGCCTCTCAGAACTGACCAGAGGCTCCCCGTGAACAAATTTGGGTACTATCTCAGCCTTGGGCATATCGCCGTGAAGAATTTCAGGAATAGGCATACCACATTGCTCGGCCAATATCCTAGCCGTTTCAGGATCCATAGGTTCTACCTCATATAGTTGAGGTTCGGGTATGTTCACCTGGAGTGGGGGAGCGATTGGTTTGCTTGTTTCCCCAGCTGGGGAACATCTCTTTTGGTTCTTCGGCTACCACTCGATTGTTTTACTTGTTTCCTCAGCTGGGGGACGTCTTTTCTGATGTTTCCGCTACCACTCGATTGTTTTGCTTGTTCCCCCTGCTGCGAATCTCTTTTGTGATGCTTCCTCTACCGCTTGATCGCTTCTGTTTCAGTGTCTTCTGAAGACATCGTGTATAGTCATCTAGCGCATTTAACTGAGCTTGGGATGGCTGTGTCAGTAATTTCCTAAAATGCTCCTTGGTTTCCGGTTTTATTTGGACCTCTGGCTCAGGTTGTTTGTTTTTAAAATGAGCATCCACTTCGGCCCGTACGACCGCATCGGTCTCTTCATCGGTCAGGTCGTAAGCCCTCTTGGGAGGAACCAGCGGTACTCTTGGGAGGGGCGACATCTATCGCTTTGGGCGTCGGTTATCGCTCGATGGAGCGGTGGTATTCTTCCGCTTTTGGCCCTTAGTGGGTGGAGGCAGCTGCGTAGATTGAGATGGACTCGTGTTGGGGTCATGGATTGGACTATTACTAGGAGGAGACGGTGCACTTGGAGGTGGACTTGGAGGAGACGGTGCACTGGGATGAGACGGTTGCCTTGGAGGTGATGAATTGTTTCTCGGTGGAGAAGGTGGCCTTAGTGTCGAGCCTGGAAACTTGATGTATACTTTTTTCCAAAGAATGAAGCCACTCGTGACTTCTCCCAGTGTCGTATCCCCTTCACCTCCAGGGATGTCAAGCTGTAGTGACTGACACATAGGTAGAATTTCATCCACACCGACACGAGCATAGCCAGCTGGAATCGGATTGCAATGGTAGGTCGCTCCCGGTGCAGAAGGTAAAGCAAAGCCGGCCGCCACCTTCATGGAAATATTCTTCGGTTCAACATGCAGCTCACAACTAGTCTTCTCCTTAATTGCATCCACGGGGTACACATCCATCGTTGCATCATTACCGTGGCCCTCTGTGGAAGCCACGCTGCTTTTCCGTTGCGATGGGCCGACCGTACTGTCCGCTGCAGGAACTTGCTATCGGAGTCCTTTAAGTTCATTAAGCTCCTGGCGATGCTCCTGCAACATGGCTTCAAACCTCGCGAACCGCTCCGTATCCTCCTCTTTTTGCCTCTTTGTTCTTCTCGATCGGTTTCTGTACGTGTCACGGTGTTCGGGAAACCCGATAACCCATGGATAAGAAGGTTCGAACCCTCTTGTTCGTCCAGCCTTTTCAGGATTCCCGAGAGCCTTTGTCAGCTCATCGTTCTCTCTGTCGGGAACAAACGTTCCCTCTTCAACCTCTTTTATCACTTTAATAAGTTCTTGCCTGGGTGAAGAAATTTCTTCGGCTGCAACAATCTCGCATGTTTCTGAGTCTAATGATGCCCCATGCCCAAATACCCAATTTCTTGACCTCAAGGGCCAACTAGACGTAGCTGGAGTGACCTCTTTAGCCTCCAGGCCACACTCAGCTTTATCCCACTTAGGCATGGCACTCCTGTAGCCACCTGTGCCCATATGATGGTGATATTTCTTTTTGGCTGCATTTAACTTATTTTTTGCTGATATTGTCTTAGCTGGTTCCGAGGTCTTGTATTCCACAAATGCGGCCCAGTTATCTTTCTGCAACTCTAGTGGGCCAACGAATGGAGGAGTTTTTTTCTCCAAGACATACTTGTGGTACAATCTTTTTTTCCATTCCTTGAATAGTTTGGCCATCTTCTTAAGAGCAAAGTGCTTGACTTTCCTCGTCATTTGCTGTGTGAGCTCATCAGTCTCCAAGACTGGTAGGGTGAAATGTGTCATGAGAGAATTCCACATCGTATCTTTCGCTCTGTCATCTACAAAGCTAGCCCCAGCTGGATCCTTTTTCTTTCTTAGCTTGTTCCAATTTCGCGTGGTGCTCGGGACTTTGTCTCTAACAATCACTCCGCATTGACTTGTAAATGCATTCGCAGATTCTTTGGGCTCCAGCGGTTGACCCATGCGGAGAGACTAAGTCAATGCTGAAATGGACATCAGCGGGCAACTTGTGTATCAGGCCTCTTGTCCTTGTAGAAGATTGGCCGAAAGCGGAGGTCTAAGAGAAGAAACATTCGTCAGTATATATATACGAATCAATTAGTTCATCTATACTAGTGAACGATCGATAGAGGCTTTATATACCTCAACGGAGTTTGTCATTCTTATGGTGTCTTCACCATGGTCTCCACTATGGTCAGCACCATCGTCTCCACTATTTTCTCCACCATCGTCTCCTACAGAGAAATTAAGATATTCGGAGTCATCATAATAAGACCCCCTAGTACCCTCATCTATAATGTTGAGAAGCTCCTCTTCATTCTGTCTACCGTCCATAGCTTAACTAATACAGAAAAGGAATATTGCATTAAGTAAAAGAATATTACAACTGCGACAACTCGGATACAGTACTTAGTGATTAAGATAAAGTACAATAATATAAGATAAAGTACATTATTAATACATCTCGCTCATGATATAAAGTACATTATTAATACATCTCGCTCATAAGATAAAGTACAATAATATAAGATAAACTAGCGAACGCAGCTGTCGTGTTCTGTGCTACGGGAGCTCTACAGCCACAGAAGAGGAACCATCACCGGAGAATAGCCCGGGTGAGATCCTTGAACCTGCCAGATATTGGAGAACCTAGTCTCCAAAAGATACATGTATCGTCGTACATGCTCGTCCTCCTCCCTGATACGACGACGTACCACCTCCTCGGGGGCTGGCTCCCTCTACACAACTCCTGGACCTCATGGACGCCACCAAAGAAGCTCCGGGTCGACGATGATACCCGGATTCCTCACCAAGGTTCGAGTCCCGACAGGTAGCACCTCCCAGTGCCAACCCGGCGGAGCCCAGACTCGGACATCCCGATGGATTCCAGTAGGCTCGGACGAGGTGGACGCGGCATAACTAAATAATAGCAATAAACAATCATAAAACATAAACAGTAACTAAATCACTAAGTATATATTGCCCTAATAACAATAACCCTAAACCTATCACTAACTAAACTAAACCTAATTAACTAAGTATTCTAACTAACCCTAACTAACCCTAGATAAATACTAACCTATACAATTAACCTAATACTAATACTAACTAATTCTAAATACTAACCTAATACTAATACTAACTAAATACTAACCTAATACTAATACTAACTAATATTAATAGAAAATACTAATACTAATCTAATACTAATACTAACTAACCTAATACTAATACTAACTACCCCTAAATACTAATTAACCCTAAATACTAACTACCCCTAAATACTAACTACCCCTATATACTAATTAACCCTTAATACTAATATAATTATAGTAAATACTAACCTAATACTAATATACTAACTAACCCTAAATACTAATTAACCAAAATTAACAACATATAACCAAAATTAACAACATACTAACCTAACTAACCCTAAAAACTAACCTGAACGGAGGCGGCTCGGCAGGGCGGCGCGGCGCGGCGCGGAGCGGAGATGACGGTGCGGGAGGCGGCGGCACGGACGTACGTCGCGGAGACGGACGGCGCACGGAGGCACGGATGGCGCGGAGACAGACGGCGGCGGCGGCACGGACGGGCGCGGGTGGCGGCGGAACGGACGGGCGCGGGCGGCTGCGGCTCGCACGGCGGCACGGATGGGCGGCTGCGGATCGCACGGCGGCACGGACGGGCGCGGGCAGCGGCAGCACGGACGGGCGCGGGCGGCGACGAGACGAACGGTCGGAGTTTGGGAAGAAATGATCTGGCTCTCCGGGTCGTGCCACGACCCGAGGTGGGGGTGGGGTATTTATACCACCACCCCTTTAGCCCCAGGTTGCTTTAGCCCTGGTTCGTATTACAACCCGGGGCTAAAGATGTTTTCAGCCCGCCGCACTTCCCGCGTGCCACACCCCTTTAGCCCCGGTTTGTAATACAAACCGGGGCTAAAGGTAGGTTGTTTTTAGCGCCAAAACCAAAAATGGTTTATAGTTTTCAGAAAATTATGTATTATATATCAAAATTTTCAGAAAAAAAGATCTATAATTTAAATCTATTATCATACTTTATTATACAAGTTAAATTAAATTATCTATTGTTTAACAAGTATTATATTTAGTACAAATGTTCACAAAAAATAATAAAAATATAGTTTATTATTTAAAAATGGAAAAATACATATAATATACCAAAATATTCAGAGAAAATAATAGACTCATTAGAAATATAATATTTAATACTAAAACTAGTAACTAGGACTAAAACATATTTTCCTGCCATTTTCCTCGCTTCCCGCCATTTCCCTCGCTTCTCGCCATGTTTTCCCGCCATTTCCCCCGCTTCCCGCCATGTTCTCCTGCCATGTTCTCCCGCCATTTCCACCGCTTCCCGCCATGTTCTCCCGCCATGTCCCTCTATATCTAGGCCGACCGCCATGTCCATCCACACCTTCTCTCTCACAGTAATGGACACCGCTTACTGGGCTTTTCTGACGCTCGAGGAGACCGAGGCGCTGTGCGACTCTAGCTAACCATGCCCGCCGGGGTACCGGCTGCCCGCTGGCTGGATGCTGAGCGCTGGAGGGGTTCCTGTTCCTCCTGTGCCTCAAGGTTCGGCCCGCCAGGCGGCCATCACGAATCACTTCTACCTCGATCTCACGTCGGAGCAGCGGATGGATCCCCATTGGGATCTCGACAACCTCGACACCTGGAATGCCTTCTTCACAAACCAGCGGGAAAAGGAGCTCGCCAGGTACGAGGGTGATGGCCCGCCCCAGTGAACCACAACGAGGCTGGTCGCCGCCTGTGGTGGGCGAACCGGACTATCGCCAGTGTCATGCGCTACATCGCCATGGGAGACCATCCTCGCCTGAGGTACCCGCACTTTCACCAGCAACATAGCCACAAGAATGATGGTGGTGGTGAAGGCCTAGGGCGTACTGGGGTCGTCATCCGGGAGCCCCCTCCCCCGCGCGTCGTGAATCCGAGGCCGGAGGATCCATCCGCGTGCTACGAGGAAGGGCGAAGGATCCATCCACGTGCTATGAGCGACGACGATGATGATGATGATTCCGAAGATGACCCAGAAGCTGTGTACTACAGGGCTAGATATGATTATGACTAATTTTTATGTTTTAATATTAATAAATGTCTGGCCACAACAAGTTGCAATACTACATATTGAGATCGAGATAGTTCATATCCATATACATATAAGAAGATCATTAAAAATAAAGGTTTAATAATATTGTACATCACCAACATCCACACATGTTAGGGTTTTCTTCTAATCCGTAACCATGGAGCATCTTCCTTACTTAACAGGATGCTTGGGTCATCCTTCACAGCGAAGGGCGGAATTTCATGAAACTTATCATAATCATCTGACATGTCTGTCTTATCCTCCACCCCCACGATGTTTCTTTTTCCTGAAAGAACTATGTGGCGCTTTGGCTCATCGGATGCTGTATTCTCTTGCTTATCTTTCCTTTTTCTTGGTTTGGTAGACATGTCCTTCACATAAAAAACCTGAGCCACATCATTGGCTAGGACAAAAGGTTCATCTCTATACGTAAGGTTGTTGAGATTCACTTTTGTCATTCTGTATTTCTTGTCTACCTCAACCCCGCCTCCTGTCAGCTTGACCCATTTGCACCGAAACAAAGGAACCTTAAAAAAAGGTCCATAGTCAAGTTCCCATATCTCCTCTATGTAACCATAATATGTATCATTTTTCCCATTCTCGTCTGTTGCATCAAATCGGACACCACTGTTTTGATTGGTGCTCTTTTATCTTGGGCGATCGTGTAAAATATATTCCCATTTATCTCGTACCCTTGGAAAGTCAATATAGTCGAAGATGGTGCCCTTGCCAACAAGTACAACTGCTCTCCAACATTTATGTCATTCATGAGATGTGTCTGCAACCAACCGCCGAAAGTCCTCATATGTTCATCTCTAATCTAGGAGCCAGGCTTCCCCGGGTTGTTGGAGTGTACAATATTCTTGTGTTCCTCGATATACGGATCCACCAAGGTGGAACTTTGCAGAAATGTGTAGTGTGCTTTAGTGAGAGAATGTCCGTCCATACATATCCTTGCTTTCTTTCCTAGCGTGCCTTTTCCACTAATTCTACCCTCATGTCGTGATTCAGAAACACCGATGGGCTTAAGGTCAGGAATAAAGTCAACACAAAACTCAATGACCTCCTCTGTTCCATATCCCTTTGAGATGCTTACTTCTGGCCTAGCACGGTTATGAACATCTTTCTTTAACACTCCCATGAACCTCTCAAAGGGGAACATATTGTGTAGAAATACAGGACCAAGAATGTTAATCTTATCGACTAGGTGAACTAGGAGGTAAGTCATAATATTGAAGAAGGATGGTGGAAACACCAACTCGAAGCTGACAAGACATTGGACCACATCTTTCTGTAACCTTAGTAGACTATCTAGACTGATTACCTTCTGAGAAATTGCATTGAGAAACGCACATAGCTTCACAATGGTTACTTGAACATTTTCCGGCAGGAGTCGCCTCAATGCAATCAGAAGCAGCTGGGTCATAAGCACGTGGCAGTCATGAGACTTTAGGTTTTGAAATTTTTTCTCTGCCATATTTATTATTCCCTTTATGTTCGACGAGAAACTAGACGGGACCTTGATACTGTAAAGGACTTCAAAAAATATTTCCTTCTCTTCTTTGGTAAGAGTGTAGCTAGCAGTACCTTCAAACAGCTTTGGATGCATGTTGTCTCGGTCTTTTATATGTTGCTGGTCTTGCCATGCTTCAGGTGTATCTTTGCTCTTCCCATACACGCCCAAGAAGGCTAGCAGCGTCACGCAAAGATTCTTCGTCAGGTGCATCACGTCAATTGCAGAGCAGACCTCTAGGACTTTCCAATAGGGTAGCTCCCAAAATATAGATTTCTTTTTCCACATGGGTGCGTGTCCGACATCGTCCTTCGGAACAGATTGTCTACCAGGACCCTTTCCAAAGATTACTTTTAAATTCTTCACCATGTCAAATACATCATCACCAGTACGGCGGATAGGCTTACACCGGCTGTCTGCCTCACCATTGAAATGCTTACCTTTCTTTCTTAGGATGTGCGTGGGCGGAAGAAAATGACGATTCCCCGGGTACACATTCTTCTTACATTTATCCAAATATATACTTTCAGTATCGTTTAAACAGTGTGTGCATGCATTGTATCCCTTGTTTGTCTGTCCTGAAATGTTACTAAGAGCAGGCCAATCATTGATTGTTATGAACAACAACGCTCGTTGGTCAAATTCCTCCTGATTGTTCTCATCCCACACACGTACACCTTGTCCATGCCACAACTGTAAGAGTTCTTCAACTAATGGCCTTAGGTACACATCAATGTTGTTGTCGGGTTGCTTCGAGCCTTGGATGAGCACTGGCATCATAATGAACTTCCGCTTCATGCACAACCAAGGAGGAAGGTTATAGATACACAGAGTCACAGGCCAGGTGCTATGACTGCAGCTCTGCTCCCCAAAAGGATTCATGCCATCTGTACTTAGAACAAACCATAAGTTCCTCGCATCACCTGCAAAGTCCGGAAACTCTCTCTCGATTTTTCTCCACTGCGACCCATCAGCGGGGTGTCTCAACATCTCGTCTTTCTTACGGTCTTCCATGTGCCATTGCAACAACTTGGCATGCTCTTTGTTCCTGAATAAACGTTTCAACCGTGGTATTATAAGAGCATACCACATCACCTTGGTAGGAACCCTCTTCATGCGGCGCTCGTCCTCAACATCACCAGGGTCATCTCGTCTTATCTTATACTGCAATGCAGTGCATACTGGGCATGCATACAAATTCTCGTACTTCTCGCCGCGGTAGAGGATGCAGTCATTAATGCATGCATGTATCTCCTGCACCTCTAATCCTAGAGGGCAGACAACCTTCTTTGCTTCGTAGGTACTGGCGGGCACTTTGTTATCCTTTGGAAGCAACTTCTTCATTATTTTCAGCAACTTTTCAAATCCTTTTTCAGTCACACCGTTCTCTGCCTTCCATTGCAGCAATTCCAGTGTGCTACCCAGTTTTTTGTGCCCATCTTCACAATTTGGGTACAACAATTTGTTGTGATCCTCTAACATCTTCTTGAACTTCAACCTCTCCCTTTCAGTTACGCATTCTTCCTGGGCATCAGCAATGGCCCGACTAAGATCATCATCGGGCAGATCTGATGCCCGTTCTTCATCTTTTTCTTCATCAATGTCTTCCATTGTAGTACCATCGTATTCAGGGTAGTCGTTGTCATTCTCTTCTTCTTCGTTGTCTTCCATCATAACCCCTCTTTCTCCATGCTTGGTCCAACAGTTATAGCAGTCATGAAACCAGACCGAAACAGGTGGCTATGAAGGACTCTTTTGAGGAAGAGTATTCTTTATGATTCCGACAGACACCACATGGACAAGACATAAAACCATTCCGCTTGTTTGCCTCGGCCACAAGAAGAAAAGAATGCATGCCTTTAATGAACTCGTTAGAGAGTCGATCAGCGTACATCCATTGCCGGCTCATCTGCATTATATAATTAATTAAGTACATCAAACATAATCATAATTAATTAGTACTAATCTAAAAAAACAAAATTAAAGCCAGCAACCGGGACTAAAGATATGATGAACCTTTAGTCCCGGTTGGAGGAACCAACCGGAACTAAATGTGGATGTGGAGAAAACATGTCGACACTATGTCCTCAGTGGGCAGCACTAAGCCAGTAAATTAAATGACTCTACTATTTTGGGTGAGTGGCAGCATAATCATAATTAATTAGTAGTAATCTAAAAAATAAAATTAAAACCAGCAACCGGGACTAAAGATATGATGAACCTTTAGTCCCGGTTGGAGGCACCAACCGGGACTAAATGTGGATGTGGAGACAACATGTCGACACTATGTCCTCAGTGGGCAGCACTAAGCCAGTAAATTAAATGCCGACACTATTTTGGGTGGGTGGCAGCACTATGCCAGGGTGAGTGTGTCGACATTATGTCATCAGTGCCCGACACTATGTTGTGCTGCTTAATCTATAAATAGGTATGCATTCTTGTGAAGAACTGCAAGATGGTGTGCGAGACCAGGGACACCACTACGGCGGAGCTTCTCGAAGATGGACCTCGTCCTCAGACATCTTCGAGGAGCTCGCCGTAGAGGCACTCTCTAATATATGAAATTAGTTAGCTCCACCAGCATACTGATTTAGCTAGAGAAGATATAAACCGAAAGATGGTGTGGGAGAGCAGGGACACCACTACGGAAGAGCTTCTCGAAGATGTCTTAGGATCCCGTCCTCAGACATCTTCGAGGAGCTCGCCATAGAGGCACTCCCTAATATGTGAATTGTGATGTCTTCTTATCAAGCTTTTATGAATCAACCCTATCTTTGTTACAATTTTTTCAGTTTGTTGAACGCAGGTAGACGAAGAAGGATATTTTGCCCAGCTAGCTAGTTAGAATGATGAACTCACGCATGTGTGTGCTTCTAAAATCAAATTTCGGGACTATGTGCCAAAACAAGATATATATAGATAGAATCCACATATTGTGATATTTACCTTTGAGTTCCTTACATTAATACAAGATATAGATAGAATCTAAACATCGATCTCATGCTATCATTGCAAAAATTATTACCAAACTAAATTCACAAATCCATCTATAAGATAGAGCATGAAATGAGCTAATATAGCAATGAGAGTTCAAAGGATGAAGTTGCTCACCTTTTAGAACCTTTGGATAGATGGGGCACCACAAAATATAGACAAATCTTGAGGGAAAAAAGGCATGGACTCGAGCTTGAATCAAGAAAGAGAGAGAGAGCAGAGCCACCAGCTTGAATGGTGGCTCGGGCAGGAGAAGAAGGTATAGCCAGACCTTTAGCCCCGGTTCGTGTCTAGCCCCGGTTCGTATAACAAACAGGACTAAAGGGTCTGGCGCCCGACCTGGCCTGCCTGAAACCCTTTAGCCCCGCTTTGTTACACGACCCGGGGCTAAAGGTCCCGTTCGAATCGGGGCTAGTGTCTGCCACCCCCCTGGGGCCAGTTCTAGCCGTTGGACCGGGGCAAACCGGGGCTAATACTCCTGGACCATAGACCATCACTATACTACACGATGGCATCAGACCTCACTGTACTACACGATGACATCAGATTATCACAGGGGAAGGAGTCAGGATGCGATGGAGATGCTGATGCATCTGCCCTCTCTCTTTATTGCAACGGCTTGTTATTCAACAGCCAAATCCTTGCCATGAGGATAGTGTCGTCCATATTTTTGCCCCAAAGTTGATCAACCCGTGCCTTAAGTTTACATAGGGCTGTGTGTTCCATGGTTGGAAACAATACTCTGCCCTCTCTCTTTATTGCAACGGCTTGTTATTCAACAGCCAAATCCTTGCTCCTTTTCTCTTTATCCGTGCCTTCTCTCTGTCGGTCCATGCTGCCAAATTCTTCTCCCGTGCTATTGCATGTTTTTGAGACTATTGTGGATATTTTCTAAGCTACTCGCGGACCTATATAAATAGGTCGGACCTAACGTAAAAGACGAGGTGGGACTATATAATACGACCTCCGGATATCAGAAGCATTATTACCGGTCGGTCATTTTGTGTGGGCTGGTTAACTTCACTAATTGGACGGCCCAAGGGAAAACCATCCAATAACCGCGCATCCAATCCGGTTGTACCCTGCTGCCAAGTACAACGAGGGATATTTATTCGTGACCTTAATTTAGGACATGGATCGTGATCAAGAGAATTTATGCATGATGAGCTGATATAATAGGTTCCATCGAGTAAAACTCCCATTAGTTTTCCCCAAATATTATATATTTTTTATATTTTTCTACCAATGCATTTATTATTAGGTATAGAATAGATAGATAGACTTTGTACATAGACCACATTGGGATTAGGCGGAGTAAGAACCATATGTTTCTACAAAATGGCATGATCCAACTTTCGATCTATTATTATACCTATAACAAGAAATACACATCATTTATCGTGATTCCCCTAAACAATAAATAATAACCAGCCCCACAATTTATTTTTCGAAAACAAAACATCATAACTTTACTGAACTATAATCTACATAATAATAATACCCTAGCACACGACAATAACACTCGGGATATTATTGTAGCCTCCCACCCCAATGGGGTAGGCTATTCTGACTGACCATGTATGCCTCCCATGTGTATCGCCTGAAGCGAGTTCTAGTAACGCTCGCTCTCCACGCTCAGTAGGCTCACGAAGAAAACAGGCCCTCTGCAGCATTAGCGTTCTGGCTATAGCAGAAGAGAGCGGCAGGGAGAGGGGGCTGCCATCGAGCCGCACAGCTGCAGCTCTTCTGCGGTGGGGGAGAGGGCGCTGATATAGGATTTTCCCAATGACAGAGCTGCTACTCCGGAGATTGTCCTCGGCATCTTCTCATGAGCTGGGTTTTTAGCTGTGAGGTGTGAAAGAAGCTTATACGTGCCCAAGGAAATGGTTCAGGTTCAGGTTCAGGTTTCGATTTTTGTTCCTGATCTAACTACCTTGCTACATCCAGTATCCTCCCCCCTCTCCCGTGCGGCCGCGCCGGGCACCGGGGCGCCGCCGGCCCCTCCCCCAAAAGGCCTCCACGAGTACTCTCCCTCCCTCCCGCCGCCGCCACCGAGGGCGTCGCCGGGAAAAGCCCTGGTGGCGCGGTGGCGGCGGTGGATCTCCTCGGCTGATTTCAATTCGGGGCGGCGGCGATCCTGTCCCGGTTGATCTACGGCGATGTGGCGGAGTGGTGGCGGCCAGGGATGTCTCTATGCGGCGGCGGCCAGGGATTAGTGGGTGGCGGCGGGACGAATCAGATCTGGCCCGATGGGCTTGGACGGTCCTCGATCTCGATCTGCTGCCCGTTGCATCTCCTCTGACGACGGCTTTGGTGCACCTGGATTACTTCTGCTGCATGAGGTCGCCTAGGGCAGCGGTCCTGGTCATGGTGGCGGCAGCCTCCTTCTTTGCCGGAGGTGGTCGGCCAGGACTAGTTGTGCTGTTTTTCCACATCTAGTCCTAGCGACGAGTTGGGGTGGCGGTGCTGCCGGTGAAAACTGAGCTCGACTCCGGTCATCGTGGGTGATGGTGACACATCTGTGTCGTTTTCTTTGATGAAGGCGTCGTCAACGCAGCTCTCGTGACCCCCCTCGTAGCTACTCTGGGGGAAACCCTAAGACCTCTAGGTTGGGCGATGGCGGCACACCGGGGCCGTGTTCTCTCTTGGGAGCATTGCTTGTGGAGTAGTGCCGGATGGAAGAAGCGGGAGAGGTGGAGCGGCTAGTGCGCAAGGAGGTGGTGCTACTTGGCACCGCGGTGGTGTCGGTGGCGAGTTTGCCTTGAGTCTGCGCATCGATCTACATGCTGATGACGGGTTGGCGGAAGATATTGAAGGCGGCGACATCCGGAGCATGTGCGTGTGCACTGATCCGTGGATAGGCTGTGCGGTTCTGGGGCTCCTTTTGCTTGTGTTTGAGCCGCCGCGCCTAGGCACTCCAGCTTCTCTTGGCGAGTGGTAATAGTGAGAGTGACGTTGGGGCGGGGTCGAAAGAAGCAGCTAGGTGTTTGCTAGATCTCGTTGGAGAGCTGGTGATATGGTTATCGTTTTTTGCTCGGTGTTTTATTTTGGCGGTTCCGGTTTGTATGATCTTTGTAATGGCTTTTGTCAAACTTTTGCGGTTCTCATAATAAATAAAGGTTGTGTACATCGCTTGGTGCAGAGGCCGGGGCTACGCTCCCCATTTCGAAAAAAAAAAGTATAGCAAACTAATGAACCGAGCCCCAAGGTTTTGGTTCCCGGCCAGGAAAAAAATCCTGAGGGTGGTCGGGATTTCCGGTTACCGCGGTTACCGGAAAATCCCAATCGGTTACCGGACGAATTTAAAAATTAAATTTTGAAATCAAATTTCTCGCTAGGACAATTTACGGAGAAATTTTATTAAAATTCAATTTTTTTTCAAAAAAAAACAAAATTTCGGGATTTTTTTACTGGTAAACTGGTTTCCCGAGGGTGCTCGGGATATCCGGTTATCGACCGGTAACCGGATTTCCCGACCGGTAAACAAAACGCTGCCGAGTCTTGAGCAAACTGCAGACAATAAAGCGTGCATGATCATGATGGTTAAAATAGATTGAGATCAAAGAGATGTGGTGAGCCTAATGTGTTCATTCAGGCCTTCTCACTTACTAGCAAAGGGAGCTATCAGTATGTTTCAAAGAAAGCAATAGACTTAATTTCTTACTCCTATAAGTTGATAATGTCCTGCATATTACTCCGAGAATATCTCTAAACTGTACTTTTCATTCTACTACGACATGTATATTTTCAACAATGGTCACCGACTTATTTCTTTTTCTTTTTCTAGGCAAGGCTTAATCCGTATCACATAGCACTACCTTTCAATGCCCAGCAGCCAGTACACTTGATGCATCACCCTGCAGCAGCGCTCAAGTAGCAAATTGTAGGATGCAAAACCGGTTGCACTATAAACCATAAATCCACATGTTCGTTCAATATATTCCTGAAGATTAATCGCCGAGGTTGTATTCTTCAGAGGCTGGACCAACTGGACTACTTGTATATGCTAACAGCCACACATTATAAGCATGTTTTGCTTCCTTGATTTTTGTACTGCGTATGATTCATCTGAGGAAGAAGTGTAGCATGTAGCTCTGTAGGGCAAACACGAAAGGTTTTTAGTCTATCTAGGGGTTGCATGTGTTATAAATCATTTTAGTTGTTACCTTGTGCACATGTCCGCAGGATCTCTTGCCAGACATAGCATAAGAGAAAACTGAAAATAAGATCACATCAGTAACCAAAACGAAGGAAGAAGTCAAACAAGATTAAACACACAAGAGAAATATGCTAGAGCCAAAGACATAACATTTTTGAAAATACTCTTGTATAGATTGGATTTTGTGTGAATAGGGCCCTTCTACTCATTGTGTATGTGAACTGCAATTTCTATTAACTGTTAAGTACTTCAAAATTGTGATAACAGGGTGGATATTTGAAATTGTACATACTGTTGCCTGTTGAAAATTTACAAATGAAGACCTACTCTATATTACCAACCCATGAACATGCAAGATTAATATGTGTATCGGTTGGCAGGTGATCTGCTTTCTCTGGATACCCTTCGCCCGACCACGGTGGGGACAGAAGCTTGGCACTTGTGAAGCAATTACATAAGCCTTTGGGTTCTGTGAAGTAACACGAATAATCATGTGTGGTTATCCTTCGACATGGATTCAGACGTTAATGATTTGATTTATAAAGTTTACATGTTCGACTTACGTACAATATTTTTGTGACATGTCATGAACTAGTATGGCAAGCTACTATGAGAATATAGCCTTCCATCCAAGATTTTTTTCCTGAAATGGGGAGCAAAGCCCTGGTCTATGCACCAATAGATGCACACGGCCTTCCATCCATGTGTTTTGGCATAGTTAATTATCACATTATTGTTTCTCGACGTTGATTTATAATTCTTGTGATTTTCCTACAGCTTATTTGTAAAGGTTACTGCCATACCTCCACTGAATGCATGTTGTCTCTTGGTCCTTAATGAAGGCTATTAATTTCATATGTATTATGTTCGTACTCCAGTCCTCATTATAATTTGAAGTGAGCTACACATGGACGTGTACAATTGTAAATTGGCCATGAGATATACTCCCTCCGTTCCATATTACTCTGCGCGTTACTGTTCATCACACAAAACAAGGCGGTCCATTTCTCTCTCATTTTTCATCAAAAAAATTCTATGATTTTTGGAATGGGTAGAGTAAACATGGAGCTACACGTCCCAAAAACCGAGGAGCAAAAAAGTGAAAAATGAGAGAGAAATCGGCCACCTCGTTTTATGTGCACCGTAGCACCGCGCACACTAAACTGGAACAGATGGAGTATCAATTGAGTACTTTTTATCTTTTTGTCCGACCAGAGTAACCGTCAATTCTAAGAAAAAGACAAACTTTCATGAATGAACTTATTTCAGTCAATTTTATCATTCCCATAGTTCATATTTATGTTATTTTTAGCTTTTCCCTCCATGTATTTACAGAAGTTTGTTGTATTCAATCGTCAAAACAAACGAGCGCGGCAACGCACGCCATCTAGTCTAGTTACTCCTACAGATTATTATGATCTGCGTTAGAGCGCTGGTACGGGTAGAAAAAAAACAAGAAGAAAGGGAAAGAGAATAAACGGACGAGAAGGGAAAATACAAGATGCGGTAGGATGCGCATGCACACGAGCGAGAGCCAGTAAAGAACTGTCAGACACCAGAGAGTATATCAACATAGGATGCTCGTTGATAGGCTTCCCAAGTGTCTAGTTCCCGATGTCTCCTAATCTATAAACTAGAATTGCTTCATTAAGGACCAGTATGCCGCCACTGGTGATGTCTCTATCCGCTTTTTAGGATAACTTGGGTAGACGAGAGATGAGGTAACGAATGCTGATCATGCGTGTGGAGATATGGAGGACTTGCTAGTCTAAACATGTTACATATAAGCGGATGATCTACCTAGCTAAAAACCAACAAGCAATGTGGTTGTACTAAAGACAGGGCACAACATTTGGTTGTTGAAGACCTTTACCTCAAACACTCTAGCTAGGATAGATAGTCCTTTTCTCCTTTTTTTTCGAAATGAGGAGCGAAGCCCCGGCCTCTGCATCAGGCGATGCACACAGTCTTTATTTATTATTAGAAATGGTCATTTCGTCCCGTAATGTAAGATGTTATAATTACATAATAACTGATATGTTCATTATAATAATAACATCCTATATTCACAATTTAATATGTTGTTTTCATCAAAGCACATGCAATCTTGGCAACATCAAGTTTGCTGGGCCATGTCAGTTACTAATTTTCTCCATGGGCCGAGTCTAGGGACATGCCTGCAACCCTAAAAAAGGGAGGCCTGGCATTCAAGCGGTGAAGAATGACAAGGACTCCTATTCCACGCTCAGAACATGTGCTACTAGTACACACGTGAAGAGATTTCTTTATGGTCCACTCCTAATTGGTCCAAAAGAATGTTCATATTTAAAAAAAGGTTAAAATTTAAAAATATTCAATTTCGAAATTATTCATGTTTATAAAAACTAACTTAAAAAGAAACAAATATAAAAATAAAAACTCAGCAAAACCAAGAAAACAGAACCTGGAAAAGAAACCCAGGAAAATCGCGGAAGAACGGAACAGCAATTTCCTTCGCGAAAAAAATGACATACTTTAAAACCTAAACGGGCCAGCCCAGCTGCGGAAAATCTTAAGGCGTGCAGTAGAGCTTCAAATAAGAAATACCGAGATTGATGCGTCAAAGCGTGCATGCCCAATAGGCCCACAAACTACACACCACTTTGCCCATCCAACGACTCTAGATTGAGAATTCAGTGGGGGTTGCTCAGGGAAGTCAGAGATGGTGGAGGCAACATTTCGATGTCAGGGGAGATGGCCGAGGCAACTGACTTGGCGGCCGATGGTTTCCACAATTTGTTTTGGATTTCGCCGGCCAACTTCTTGAAGAACATTTCACTGAGCATGCCCAGGGGATTGCACCGAGAAGGAATTTTGCATTGTGTGTTGTTTCTTCGGATAGTGGTACCACTTGACATACTTTCGCATGCAAATGTGTGAAGATAACTTGATGCTCCATTATAGATTAATGTGGCTTGTAATTAGTTTTTATTCTTTTGTAACTCAATAAGTTTATTTCACCAGATGGTCTACCTTACATAACACTTATACAAATTAAACTACAACTAACATATCCAGGTCAAATCCTCTGAAATTACAAGGGGATAGATCGGAGGGATTCTGTACATAGATACTCCAACATAAAGTACATGTCGCTATGAGATATGTAACTGCTGTATAGACTCTACAAAAGCCAGGCTCCGGATTCTAGCCACTTAAATATTAATGTCCTGCTAAAATGGATAGTGCAACACATTATCTACATTCCAACGATGACATTCTTTTCCCCATGTCTTCTATTCTTAAGCAAACCGCTCTTGTGTTTATTTCCATGCGTCCTTTGTGCTCAGAGAGTTCGTGTATGAGAGAAAAGCACTGAAAAAACTTGTGAAAGATGGAGAGAATGCTCTCGCTTTGTAGTGCTATATATGTACAACGTTGATAGCCACACATGTTGTGGTGGGAAAGGAACATTCACATCCCTTCAATTCAGCAGATACTTTGTACTAAAGGTCATTATTATCACAATCTATAATTTATAGTAGATCTCTCTTTGCGCATCCCCGATGGTTAGACAAGTCGCTTAATGAAGGAAGTGTTGAAGTGTTTAAGTGAATTTCCTAACCCCTTTCAATCAGAATGGTGTTTTGGAATAGTTTGTTAGTGCATGAAGCTTGACATGGTATCAAAGCCAAGGTTTCGAGTTGGAGTACTGTGTGGAGCAATTTTTTCTAAAAATTGCTGGTACCCCCTCTATCCAGGTATTTCCCTCTTGGGTCGTACGTCTGTGTTTACATGTGTTGATATGTCTTCCTGTCACACGTGAGAGGGGGTGTTGAAGTGTATACATGAATTGCCTAACCAAAGGACGATGTGTAGTGGTTAGGAATGTCACTAGATAAAGGAGGATAGATGGACATTGTGTAATGGTGAGACTGAGAGATTGTGCGTATGACATGCACGTTCTAATTTTTTCGATGTGGGAAGCCAACACAATCATCAAAATCCATCGTCAAAGTACAAACACACAACATATATTTGCAATGACAAGGTGCATCGAATTACAAAATACATCACTATCACCATGAGAATGGACATCCGAGGGTAGGCGGCGGCTAGGGCTAACATGCTTGGCTTCCAGCCTCCAGAGTATGACATGACAACAGGCAATAACCAGGATGGGAGGGAAAGAGATAGTTAAGGTGTCCACCGTGGAGAACATTGGGCTTAGGGGAGGGCTAGGGAGGTGCACAACAGTGTGCAAATAAATGATGGCGGCGAAAGGAACAGAGAAGGAAAGCTTAGCATGGCAACGACAATGATAGAAAATAGCACAAAAAAGGGCATCCAATCCTCAAACCTATGGTGCACGGCTTCTTCTTTTGATGTGGTGGGGCCTGACCATAAGGATAAAGATCACAGCGAGTAAGCCAAGTTCGACCCCTCATGCAACGAAACAAGTAAAATACATGACAAGTTAGCCAAAGCTAACAGTAGATGGCGTGAAGTGCATCCAATTGCATAGAAGCAACAATGTCGCTGAACTTAGTTGCATTTTTTCGAACTCATCGTATCATACCGGCATAGTTCTAATTTTCTTGAGAACTAGGATACAATCATGATAAACCTTATAACTAGTTTACATTTTTCATGCGAAAACAAAAGAAAAATATTCAACTAAGTTGGTCTATTATAAATTGCATGGGTGCCTTATGCACAAGGCCAGGTGAGTGACCAGAGAATTTAAGAGTGCACTTTTGCTTCATTGTCTCCCCTCCTCCCCAAAACTTTAGCAAACATAAACACATGGACATCTAGGGTTGCACGGTACTGTTTCGGTGGGAAGCCCGTATAGACCCACTTGAAGACCGTATGACCTGCTTGGATGTACATAGACGGTACAATGGGTGTACGTGTACATGTGCGCACGGGTCTGTTGGAGGTGAAAATCCGAGTGTATATTACGATGTCACCCGCATTGTCTAGATATGTGGAGGCAAAATATAGCTTACTCTACCTCATATACTAATACGCGGGTATACATGGTCTGGATGGGTTTTGCTGGAACAGAAAACTGCCTGGGGCAAACTTATCACTTCAATGTTCACTTGTGGGTGGGTGGAGAGGGAAGACACGGAAGCAAGACTATTAAGAGTGATTATCAACTAGTGGCCAGCTACTAAAAGTAACTGAGCCGTACCAAAATCGACAAAAGACAGGTTCTCTTAATTCATTTTTCCCAACTGACCAATGCTGAAGTTATAGCTTGTGTAGATAAATTGGTGAATTAGTTGTTGATGCTGAAACAAGCAGTGTATAGGTATGTTAGCTTTTAATCTTGATTGGTTTTGCATTGTCTAGTTTATCTGCATGTAGTTTAGGTTCTAGGACTTGTAGGCTGCTGAAGCTTCGTCTCCCATCGATGGCGAGATGCCGAGCTGCCGTTGTGGGGTGCAGCAGGGAAGGCAAGATGCCGTGGTGTTGTGCGATGCAGTGCCGCCCTGTGAGGCGGCATGGGGCGTGGAGGAAGGACACGTGGTGCTTTCCCTTTCCTATGTATATTACAATCACTTATCTTCACTGAGTATGTTTGGAAAACGCCTCAAGTCCATTATTTCTCAAATTTCAATCTTAACAATTTACACTTTCTTAACCCTCAGATATCGTTCCTTTAGATTTTGGAAATTAGAATAGTAGCAAGGTAGCAGAATGCATGTAAGCAAAAGACAGTGACTAGAAAACCAATGGACAATGTCAATGAACTCGTGGGCGTAGGTGGCATAGTGAGGGCTATAAATTCTCACGGGTCATGTTCCCTGTCAAGCAAGATGCAGGTTATTGTAGTCAGAAAAGTAGTCTCACCTACATCACATTGATTCAAACTTCTTACAGGTCTTTGGCAGGGCAAAGGAATTTAGACTATAATATCCTATTAGTTGAAATAACATGATCTTAACTATTTGGACACAGCCTATCATGAACTAATATATATGGCGTATTTCTTGGGAAGGATGCTCCCTTTTGCAACGTATCACAATTGTTTCCTCCATCGTCAATGGGCATGTTTGGTTGCTCGTTTTCGTGTTTCTCGCATGGGGCAGAAAGAAATAAGAGCGTTTGGTTCCGCACGCGCGGAGGAATCTGTGCATCGAACAGGTTTTAAAACGCCCCTCAGCCAGGCCCTGGAGGAAAGTCCAAATCAGGCGTTTCCACGGAGCCAAGTTCTTCTCACGTTCGCGGGAGAAGAAGATGCAGCTACGCGTGCAAGGGAGGGATGGCGGGAGCTCGCAAAATCTGGCAGGTGAAATTGAGTTACCGCCCGCCGATTCACAACGGCTATTTACACCACCCTCCTCTGCTCCAAATTCCCCGCCACCATTCCCCCCAATTTAGAGCTCTCCCTCCAAATCATCTTCCTCACCAACGACCAGGTAGGCGGCGCCTCCTACTCCGATGGCTATAGGTCATCTCCGGCAAGCCTTCGTCCTCGGCTATCTCCGACATGTCGTCCTCGTCGGTCAAGATTGATATTGTGGTAAGAGACACCTAACCCTAGATCTCGTAGCTTAGATATATTTCCATGTTGTAGCTCACAGTTCATATATTCTGTTGTACTCGCTTCTAGTAGATCTCGACCTTTCATGGTGCATTTTGGAAGTCTGTTTGCATGCTGTATTGTGAGGATTTCCATGTGCTGTAGGTAGGATTAGTGTTATAATCATAGCTCTTCTCCTAGAACTGAACTCATTCCGTATCTCGGGTGCCGTAGGAGAAGGTTGCGTCCCTTGGTCTGTCCGCAACCTTTGTACCGACTCTTCTTATGTGTCGATGCCTGATGCGGTGTGCAAGAAAAAGTTGGCCATGTCATGGCCAGCATCTCTATCCACCTTCGTCCTGAATCAGGTCTACAAGTTGATCGAGAGAGGGGGTTCAGTTGTTCACGGATGCAGAGAGGCAGACATGCGGTTGATTGCTGACGATGTCTTCAAGTTCGTTGGCTAGGTAGTCACTTCGAAGCAGGTGTACAACCACATGAGGCACTAGAGAGTTAGGTGGATTCAGGTGCTAAGGATCAAGAGGCTTGAGACCGTGCGCCGGGTTGAGAATACCTCTTCTATCATCATGGACGATAATGATTACTATGTGCACAACAAGGTTCTATATATTTGCACTTGCATCAGTAGTTGTAAAGATCACATATGAATTACATGTTCTGAACTAACTGTGATTCTCGTGTAGGGTCAGCCGAAGGACACCGAGTTGATAAACAAGCCCATTGAGAACTATGCTCAAATGAAGATGATCTACGGTCCTCGCATTCCTGTTGTGCTCGTCTCTCTTACCGCAATACACTGTGCTCTTAGCCACCTGATGCAGCACCGTGGATAGGCGACCAGGTATCTTGCCATGACCCCTGAGCGCAGGATGAGATGGTTCATGGTCTTCCTGAACAAGCACTACCTCTGAGTAGTAGACTGAGCTGTTCGAGGAGGTGCTGGTAGCGGTGTTGATGATGATGACTGTGATGTGTATTTTGGAGTAGCTAGGCTGATGAATTTTGGTTGCGGTGACCCCTGAACTTTGGTCTGTATATTTTGGGAGGTGGTATTCAGTTATAACCCCTCCGTTTGTGATGACCTTGTGCTGCATCACGGGTAGTTGTTCGTGAACTCGTGCTGCAGCACACACGCCATGGCTGATTATGTCGATTCAATCTTAATATAAGCTAGTAGTTGTGTGAATTGCAGTTGTCTCAATATTGTTTTCTGCCTTGCTGATGTTTGGTAAGCTCACCTGACCAGCCATGAGGTAAGGCTATCAGAGACACTGCAACTATCCAAACAAGTAGTAATTAGCTGAAAACCAAGAATGCATGGAACCAATCACATGGGGCTTGACTTCTTAACCCCTAGGGAAATGAAAATAGAAGAACCAAATGAATGGACCTTTAGGCACGAGAGGTTGCATTGCCACACACAACTTCCATGGAGCCATGATCTCCAGGTGTGACTAAGGAGCACGAGCAACCAAACACGCCAAATATCATTCATCATAGGAACAAGTCATGCCGCGGAAAACAAAAATACCAGTAAAGGTCAATTTAAATTTAAGTGTCGGAGAGCATGGAGTTCGCAAAGTGTAGCCCACACAAATGATCAAATTTTTGATACTTAAATTTCTGGACATGATTGGACAACGGGAGTACCATAGCTAGTTAAACCTATAGCTAGTTGTCAAGGCACCATTTGAAAACAAAGATCAATTATTTATTACAAACAGTTCATGACTGCACTATTTAAGACGGCCAGCGCTGAGTCTAGATACAACACACCACTTCGTCACGCCAGATAATTTGTTAACAGTTGATGAAGGCACTATTCAAGACGTCGTGTGTGGAATTTTTTTACTGGTACATGTGTTGTTGGAGAAGTGACACCTGACAATGACACATGATGAAGTAACAGCTACTCCCTCCGTCCCGGTTTAAATGACACAATTTGCAATTCTCTAGGCCCTAGGTGTTCTCTAATTGGTCTCTTTTATAGTTTGGAGATGAGCATGCGTGAGGAGAAGAAGAGCCGTGCAAAGCATTTTGTTCTCTTTACACTGGAGTAATTACAGAGATTAAATGCTTTTGTGCCTAAATATTTTGGTATTGCGTGGTTTGCAAATTGTGTCCTTTAAACTGGGACGGAGGGAGTAGCTTTTTGGATCTTTCATGCACGTGTTTTCCCGTTCCATTATTTCACGCATATACTGTTATAAATCAAGTCCACACTTTCATGCACAGTCTACACCTTCTTAATGTGACATCTCGTACCTTCAGGTACTAGTATACTCCACATGTTAGCAAATAACAATCCCTAGAAAGCCAAAGTACAATCTCAATGAACTTGTGGGCATAGGGAGAGCTAGAAATGCTGCCTCTTCATGTTTGTCGGCATTGTTAGGATGATCTTTAACAATCACTAGAAAGCCAAAGTACAATTTCTACTGCTTCGCACTGATTTGAAATTTATACGGCGTTTGGCAGCCTTTTTTTTAGCATGATCTTTAACACACCCCCGTCTTAGCATGAATATGAGACATAGGGAAGATAATGCGTAGTATGAACTGACTTTTGCAGGGATCTAGTACAACAATCTATCCCTCTGTTAGAATCATTCTACATACCACCGAACAGTCTAAACATCAGGTCGTAAATCATGCGGAAAAAATCTAAAGTACTAGGACTGTCATCTTCTGAGTATTACTGATAATGGAGTTCTTATAGATCACCAAAGGAGTGATCAAACTTTGATCCTTAAATTACGTTCAGTCCGTACTTCCTAGTCGACGGTGGCATATTAAAAAATGTATCTCAGGGCGGCTGGCTTTGGGTGTTGGGTCTAGATACAGCACACCACGTCAGGGCAGATTGTTTATTTGCAATTCATGGGTGCCCTTGTCAAGACGTTGTGCACACATTATTTGTTTTTGGTACATGTGTTGTTCACTAAAAACACCTCACAAAGATGATAATGAAAACTAGGGACAATTCTTATGGACAATTTTATGAAGTAATATGATGCCAGCTGATAGCTACCAGGTTAAAAGGGAAAACATCAAAGTACAACAATTGAAATGTATTTTTGTCTTAACTAGCCCGCTGGCCCTCACATATTTATATAGACAGAATACAAGATAAACCAAGGCTAAAGTGAAAAATATCAGTCATGACAACAATGAAGTGTACCAGGCACGTATTAATAATTAGTACAAAGAATGCCGAAGAAACATCAACTTCTTTTGAAAGGGAGGATGATCACCCTCGGCTCTGCATTCAAGAGATGTACGACCTTTTTATTAGATTATTTACAACACCTTACAAGAGGAATTAGAAAAATCAGACTAAAACCATCAAACTAGCGATAGCTCGTTACTCTCACAACCATGATAAAGGGGGTGTCCATGAAGAGGACCAACACCCTGACACGAAAGGTATCGACAAATCACACAACGGCAAGCAAGTGGTACAACCGGTCCGGTAGACTCTCAGCGCGTACCAGCATACACACTATAGAAATTCTCGTTGTCGCTGTCTTCCATATACCCAACTTCAGGAGAAATCAATGCAATGATCTTGTCAGGCCTGTCGCCAAAACCATCATGACGCCAAACAGCTCCACCACCACGTGCGCGTCCAACGCGCATGCGCGGTAGACATCTAGACCCCTCGGCACCACATCACTGAGTCCTGCCATCCAACGCCGCTTGAAACCACTGGGATATCCGTCGTGCGTAGCAACTACCAAACCAGGCATGACTGAGCATAGTCATACCTGGTTTGGAAATGACCTATTGTTGGTAGCACCCCAATTTAGAGGTGGAACAATAGGATGCATGCAACACGCAAATAGCTCATTGGATGGGAAAGACACACAGCAGGTATTCTTAAAAAAGAAAAAAATACGACTTTCATCTGTTATTTATGACCTTAAGGCTTTACCGGAGGGGCGTCCGCTCACTCAACAGGAAATTGAGTTTAAGAGCGAATTGAATGCTGAGATAGCGAGAATCCTGCATGAGGAGGACCTTAAATGGTATCTATGTTCCGAAGAACAATTCATTCTTAAGGGAGTTTAGAATACAAGATCCTTCCATAGTGTTGCTAATCGTAGAAACATGAAGAAACTAATCCGTTCTTTTATTTAGGATGAATGAATGGTCAAGGGTCATGATCCTCTTAAGTTGTACATTACCATTTTTTATAAAGGTATGTTTGGAGCTCTAGAGAAGGTAAATGCACAATGGAAGATTCCTGAACAGACGATATACCCCAGATTTCAGATGAGTAAAATAACCTCTTAACTGCCCCTTATTCCGAGGAGGAAGTGAGAACAACGGTTTTCCTAATGGAACATAATAAAGCCGCTGGATCTGATGGTTTTCTAGCGGAGTTTTAGCAAAACTTCTAGGAAGTAATCAAGCTTGATCTCCTGGAATGGTTTAGTGTTTTGCACTTTGGACAATAGAGCTATTTTGTCTGACTTTTGGTAAAATAATTTTATTACCTAAGATCAATGAGGTAGAATGGATCCAACAATATAGACCAAAGTTGCAACTACCAGACTTAACTTTGTAGCAGATCATGTGGTTTGTCCCTCTCAGACTACTTTCATGCAAGGTCGTAACATACTCGATGGAGTGGTTATCCTACATGAAATATTTCATGAACTAGATAAGAAAAAGCTGAATGGGGTAATTTTAAAGATTGATTCTGAAAATTCTTATGACAAAGTTAACCGGTCTTTCCTTCAACAAACTCCTAGAATGAATGGATTTTCGGCAAAGTGGCATGCTCTAATTCATAGTTTTGTGTCTGGTGGTAGTATTTCCATTAAAGTCAATGATGACATCGGAAAATAATTACAGACTAAAAAAGGGCTAATACAAGGTGATCTATTATCACAAAACTATTTAATATAGTGGCTAATATGTTCGATGTCATTATTGAGTGTGCAAAGTTCGATGGTCAAATTGAAGGTGGGATTCCCCATCTAGTTGATTGATGCTTATCCATCTTACAATATTCCGACGATACAATTCTATTTATGGAATATGGCATCGAAAAAGCGAGGAATATGAAACTAAATCTTTCATCTTTTGAGCAATTTTCAGGTCTAAAATAATTTTTCATAAGAGTGAACTGTTTTTATTTCGCTTAGGCTCAAGAACTAGCCAACCTTTATGGTGAACTTTTCGTCTATGGTTAAAGCCAATTTCCTATTAGGTATTTGGGAATTCCGATACATTATGCTGAATAGAAGCTTATTGAGGAAACATTACAATTAAGATTAAGCAGTTAGAAAGAAAAAATATTGTCCTGGCAAGAAGACTAGTACTCATAAACTCCATACTGAGTAATATGGTGCTGTATATGATTTCTTTCTTCCAACTACCAAAAGGGGTCTAAAAAGGTTGGATTATTTCTGATCAAGATTCTATTGGTAGGGAAACCATGAGAAAACTAAATATTGACTCGCTAAGTGGAGTGTTGCTTGCCATCCAAAAGACTAAGGGAAGGCTATGTATTAATTAATGATCCTGAGATAAAGAATATGACCCTCATCGAAACATGGCTCTTCAAATTACTTACCGAAGATGGGATGTGGCAAACTCTCCTTGGAAGAAAATATGTTGGCTCTAAAGTTTGTCTCAGGTTCTTTGGAAATATTGGAATTCGCATTTCTAGGATTTTCTAATGGCGACTAAGAAGCATTTCTTTCGCTTTGGATAGTTTTCAATTAAGGATGGATCGGAGATATGGTTCTGGGAGGATTGGTGGCTACTTACTGCTACACTCCGGGAACAACCTGCGTTGTATAGCATTGTTCCTCATAAGGGTGATACAATCACCACAGTGATGGAGTCTTCTCCTCTGAATGTGACCTTCGTAAGGGATTTGATTGCACCTAGACTTTCTTCGTGGAATGTCTTGCTTCAACGCCTGACATTAATACAACTAGTATCAGGGTCCGATGAGTTTTGATGGAACTTGAACACGAATAATCAATTCTTTGTTAGTTCTATGTACAACACACTGTTTTCGTCTGATTTATTAGTTCAGAATAATTGGAAAATTTGGAAGATGAAGATACCATTAAAAAATAAGATTTTTTTCAGGTATCTTCATCGTGGAGTAATTGTCATCGGCATACAAACTGTGTTTTTTTAAACATGAGGAGACAATTAAACATGTATTCTTCAATGTAATTTAGCCTATTCCATATGGCCAGTCATCCAAGCAGTTTCAGCCTTGTATCCAGCACGTAGCTTTACCAATATATCCGAGAAATGGATACATGGCATAGAATACAAGTACATAATTTCTTTTAGGGTGGGAGTAATTGTAATTATTTAGTCATTGTGGCTATGTAGAAATAATAAATTGTTTAATGATAAGAATTTCTCTCTCATGCAGGTTACCTACTGTGTGCAAGTACTCTTCCCCTATGCTCATCCCTACATCATGTGGGGTTGCGGAGTCTCTTTATGGAGGTGTGTACACACCTGGAGGATACGATGCAAGATTTATTTACCTGTTATGGATGGCTGCATATTCTTCAAATTGGTCCTCCACCTTAGGCGATTCAACAATTTCTCATTATGATATGCAATTCCCTTTTTTTTTTTGAGACTTCGGACATGTTTCCACTGTGTGCATCCTAGTTATGCCGAATCCGGGTGTAATTCTTGAAACTCTTTAAGTAATAAAAATTACCTTTATCTAAAAAAATAGTGTCAAGGCCCATGGCCTGCCGGACGGCCTAATTAGACGATTCCAGAAGGAAGGCCTAAGCTGAATAAAGGAAGGCTATGGTTATCGCCATAAGTGAAACCCGGACCTTCGAGTTCAGGAAACGAAGACTAGTTGTATTAGTCTCAGATTGTTTAACCTATCCGGTTAGGACTTTTCTATAACCCTAAATCCTGGCGCCTTTATAAGTCAGCCTACGGGGGCCTTTAGGGAACAATTTACAACAGAACACACCGCATACAATAAACCTTGTAATATATGTAACCCGTTGTATTGCCAATATGGTGATTTAGAAAAGTAAAAGGATCTCTCCACCATCATGAGATTTGAACCTGGGTAAGCCATGTCATCCCATTTCCAGATGTTCTCCGCCTCCTCCCCGGTACTCTAAAATCTTTGTGAGAACTCCATCATGGTGTACTCATAGACAATACCACACCAGTCTACTCCTTGGTGCAGTCGACCCTAGACCTCTCCGCTGACGACTGTCTATCGTACCTAAATCGCCTCCTTGACATAATCAATGGACATGACATTCTTTTCCCAATGTCTCCTATTCTTAAGGAAACCGCTCTCTTATATTCATTTTCATACATTGTTTGATCTCTAAGCATTCATGTATGAGAGAACTGCACCGAAAGACACATGAAACATGAAGAGAATGCTCTGCTTTGTAGTGCTATATATGTACGGATTTGATAGCCACACATGTTGTGGTGGGAATGGAACATTTACCTAACATCAATTGAAAAGATACTTTGTACCGAAGGTCATGAAAAATAATGGCATTATATATTTACATGGTAGGTTTCTCTTTGCGCACCTCGGGGCGTGGTGGTTAGGCATGTCGCTTAATGAAGGACGACAATAGATCTTGCTGCATAGTGGTTAGGCAGGTCGCTCGATGAAAGACAACAGTTAGATGTTGTCGAATGGTGAGATAAAGAGGCCGTCCACTCAGCGTGCACACTCTTATCTATTCAATATTGGAAGTCGATACAAAAAACCATAGTCAAAGTACAAAGACAAGAGATATAGTTTCCATCTAATGGTATGGTGAATCCGAGAATACATAACATCAAATTATACTATCCTAAAATAATACTACCCTAAGAAACTGGCTGCTGGTGCCCGCAGAGAAAGCACGCAACACGGCTTCGCTGATATCCCCGACTTGGACTAGACAGAATGCACCGGTCATGCTTCCATTTTTGACAACGATGTGCTGCTGCATGGCCTACCTTGAGGACCCAGAAATTGTCGTCGATGACCAGACGGAGCTGGTGGCATGGAGGTAATGGGTTTCTCCATGAGGCCGGACAACCGAAGGCAGGCGGCGGGCAGAGCTCAAGCGCTCAGCTTCTAGCTGCCAAAGCAAGACAGAGCAGCGAACGCCGACCATGGGGGAGGAAATACAAAGATCACGATGTCATCTATGTGTGATAAATATATCTCTCAATGCATCTTCCAACAATGTAGACACCACGATATAGGTCGTGATTGTCTATGCATTGTAGAGACAACCTCGAACGGAGCATATCCGTACAATTTGTAGATGACATGTATAAGAGCAAATTCTTATGGTTAGAAAACTTATTATTTTTATGTAGAAAAAGTGACCATATTATGGCATGTACTCAGACTCTAATAAGAATTCAATACTTGTGATTATTACCATGTATTTAGTTGCCAATGTTATCATTTACTTTTTTCGTTTGGAAGTACTTGACATGGTCATCATTGTCTTAGAACTTTTTCATTTGGAAGCAGTTGCCAACATCATCATTTAATTCAATGGACACACTATCACCAGATAAAAATTATGGACCAAAACATGCCAGACATCGAAGAAACCTTTCATTCTAAGAGTTTGTTGATGAAAAGACCATTTGACATTTTGAGATGCCTTTTTGAAGTCAATTTTTAATATCACCTTGTTTTGTTCTGGTGGTGTAATTCGTGGACTGTTTCATATAGGATTGACAATACATTTATGATGTTTCTTTCTATAATGAATTTTTTCAGCCAATTTTAGCCTAATGGTGTTGGCCTTTCTAAATATTTGAAGCTAACAATATAAAGCCGCATATGCATGTAGTGTTTCTTTGCAAATAAAATTATATCAATGAAATATATGTGGTACCAATCTAGTTGCCAGGCATGAATATAGATGAACAATTCTAGAAGTTTTAATTTAATGATATCCCAGAACTTTAGGTAGAAGTCGGCTGAAAAACCATCCGTACCTAGGGCCTTGTTGTGTTCCATTTAAAAGCCCTCATATTTTACTTCTTCCTCATAATATGGTGCATTACGAAGGGTGTTTTACTCATGTGAAACTTGGGTGATATCATCTGTTCGGGATTCACCAATAGAGGATTTTCCTTCTTATGTGGCCCTTGAAAAACCATTGTAGTATGTCTCCATATACGTTTTGAGTTGCTCATGTCCCTCGGTAATGCCATCATCTTTTATACGAGAATGAACGATTCCTATGTTTACCCTTAGCAACATTATAGAAGTATCTTATAATCGTGTGCTATATGTGATGCTCTCCCTTTCATGTATTAGTTACACCACCCATGATGGAACCGCTCCTGGGTCGCTCGCGCGAGGCCATCCCGGGGCGCCCCCCTCCGAACCCTAGCCGCCTCCCGTGCCGGCGATACATTGCAAATGTATCTATAATTTTTGATGTTCCATGCTTGGTTTTATCTACTTTCTTGTGTTTTGTCCACACTTTGGAGTACTTTTCATATGATTCCTTGGACTAACCTATTAACAAGAGCCACGGTGCCAACTGCCTGTTTTCTGCTGTTTTTGGTTCCAGGAAAGTCAGAAAATATATATTCTCGGAATTGGATGGGACAAAAACCAAAGTGCCTATTTTTTCGGAAGACATCTGATGCCAGAATAAGAGACGGAGAAGTGCTGGGGGCCGGCCAAATCACCTGGCCGCACGGCCAGGCCTGGCCCGCGCCAGGGGGTGGTCTGGCCGACCCCGGCACCCCCTTGGCCTCTCCTTCCGCCTATATATTGCCCTCGGGACCAAAACCCTAAGTACCCGATCAAAAATCCACGAAAGATTCTGTAGCCGCCGTCATCTCCATCCCTAGATCGGGAGGGATCTGAAGCTCTTCTCGGCACCCTGCCGGAGAGGGGAATATACCCTGGAGGCCTTCTTCATCATCATGCAAGCCTCCGGTGTGATGCGTGAGTAGTTCATCTCTGGACTACGGGTCCATGTAGTAGCTAGATGGCTGGTTCTCCTCCTTTGTGCTTTCATGTCTAGATCTTGCGAGCTCCGTTCATGATCAAGATCATCTATTTGTAATTCTGCATGTTGTGTTTGCGGGGATCCGATGGATATTGAGATGCTATTTCAGATTGATTATTGATTCTATCATGGCTTTGTTATTTGTGATCTTGCATGCTTTCCGTTGTTAGTAGCTATCTTGGCCAAGTAGATGCTAGCAACTCCAAGAGTTAGTATTTATGCTCGATAGTGGGTTCATGCCTCTGGTAATCTGGGGAAGTGACAGAAATCTCTATGGTACTAGATGTGTTGTTGCTACTAGGGAGAAAACAACAATCCTTTGTTCATAGAACAATCGTATTGTTTATATTACACACAATTCATAAAGCAATAATCTGTTGCTTGCAACTTAATACTAGAGGGAGTTCGGATGATAACCTAAAGGTGGATTATTAGTCATAGATGCAGTTGGATGGCGGTCTATGTATAATGTTGTAATGCCCAATCAAGTTCCAAAGGAGTCAAGATGATTAGTATATGCATGTATTGCTTTCTCGATGTTTGTCAATTGCCCCGCTGTAATTTGTTCACCCAGCATGTTATCTATCTTAAGGAGAGCCACCTCTAGTGAACTTGTGACCCCGGTCCTTTCTTTTACATACAATTTACAAATTGTTTACCTCTTTGTGTTTACTTTCTACAAACTATTACTTTCTTCCATTCGATATGTTTAATCCTTTGTTTTTAGCAAAATCGGTGAGATTGACAACCTCATCGCAAGTTGGGGCAAAGTTCTGTGGTTGTGTTGTGCATGTCTCCATGTTGCTGCTGGCACCGGTAGTGCGCCCTGCCAAAGTTCAGCTAGCTACACCTTTGGGGTGTTTCCTTGCTCCTACTGGATTGATAACCTTGGTTTCTTACTGAGGGAAAACTTGTTGTTGTGCTCATCATACCTTCCTCTTGGGGTTCCCCAACGAGCTCGATATATTTGGGCCATCAACAACTTTTTCTGGCGCCGTTGCCGGGGAGTAAAAGACATCTTCACAAGGGGAGTCCCTCATAACCAATCTCTTTACTTTGTTATTTTTGTTTTGCTTTGTTTGCTTGTTTCTTTATCAAAAACACACAAAAAAATAGTTTTACAAGTTTGCTTTCTTGATCAAAAATACAAAAAAATGACTACTCTTGAAAACACTAAGTTGTGTGGCTTCACTAGCACCAACAACGATGATTTTATGAGCACACCTATTGCTCCACCTGTGCCTGAAGCTACTTTCTTTGAGATAAAACCTGCTTTACTCAATCTTGTTATGAGAGAAAAAATTTCTGGTATTGGTAATGAAGATGTTCCTGCCCATCTAAATAACTTTGTTGAACTTTGTGAGATGCAAAAGCATAGGGATATAGATGGTGATATTATTAAGCTGAAATTGTTTCCTTTCTCTTTGTGAGGAAAAGCTAAAGAATGGTTGAATTCGTTAACTAGGAATAGTATTGATCCTTGGACTAAATGCAAAGATGCTTTTATTAGAAAATACTATCCTCCTGTTAAGATTATATCTATGAGAAGTGAAATAATGAAGTTTGAACAATTTGATAATGAACATGTTGCTCAAGCTTGGGAAAGATTGAAATCTTTGGTTAAGAATTGTCCCACTCATTGACTGACTTCTTGGATGATTATCCAAACTTTTTATGCAGGATTGAACTACTCTTCAAGGAACCTATTGGATTTGTCTGCTGGAGGTACCTTTATGACCATCACTTTGGGTGCTGCAACAAAGCTTCTGGATAATGTGATGGTTAACTACTCTGAATGGCATACTGAAAGAGCTCCACAAGGTAAGAAGGTAAATTCTGTTGAAGAAAACTCCTCCTTGAGTGATAAGATTGATGTTATTATGTCTATGCTTGTTAATGGGAAAACCCATATTGATCCAAATAATGTTCCTTTAGCCTCTTTGGTTGCTCAAGAAGAGCAAGTTGATGTGAACTTCATAAGAAATAACAATTTTAGCAACAATGCCTACAGGAATAATTTTGGTAACAACAATTATAAGCCATATCCTCCCAACAATGGTAATGCTTACGGAAATTCCTACAACAATAATAGGAGTGCTCCCTCTAAACTTGAAGTTATGCTTAAAGACTTTATTAGTAAACAAACTGCTTTCAACAAAACTATTGAGGAAAAACTCTCAAATGCTGAAAGAAATATAGCATCTTTGGCTGAAGCTCAATGATAATCCCTTTGCAACTACTAATGCCATACAAGTAAGAATTGATGAAAATGTTAGACTATTAGCTGAATTACATGCTAAGTGGGAAAGAGAAGATGAAATTGCTAAAAACATTAGTGTTTCTACTATCACCACCACTAGTGTTGAGACTAGTAATATTTCTCCTACTTTAAATGATAAATTCGATTTTGATCTTGATGGTTGCAACATCTCTGAATTTATTAAGTTCCTACAAAAACTTGCTAAAAGTCCTAATGCTAGTGCTATGAACATGGCCTTTACAAAACACATTACTGATGCTCTTATAAATATTAAAGTAGAAAAGATGAAACATAAAGCTTCTATTCCTATAAAACAAGAGATGGTTGGGAACCCATGATTAATATGAAAGTGAATGACTTTGATTTCAAAGCTTTATGTGATCTTGATAGTAGTGTTTCTATTATGCCTAGAAGGATTTATGATATGCTTGATTTGCCTCCACTTGAAGATTGTTATTTGAATGTTCCACTTGATGATAATGCTAAAAAGAAACTCATGGGGAGTATTAATGATGTTCTTATTATGGTTAACAATGCCTATGTCCCCGTTGATTTCTATGTTTTGGATGTTGAATGCAATGCTTCTTGTCCTATTACTTTGGGAAGACCTTTTCTTAGAACTATTGGTGCCATTATTTATATGAAAAAAGGCACCATTAAATATCAACTCCCACGCAAGAAATGTATAGAACACTTCCCTAAGAAGAGAGATAAGATTTCTTTTGCCTCTCCTATGAAAATAAAATTTGTTCTTAATGCTTCTTCATTTGAGAACACTTGATTCTTTTTCTTGCTTCTTATGCCTAACTTAAAGGCATTAAAGAAAAGTACTTATTGGGAGATAACCCAAAAGTATTAGATGAGTCTTGGAAGTTATTACTTCAGTAATAACCGCTCCTTATCCTTTTTATTTTCTTTTTGTGCCAAGTGTAACCTCTAATGAGAAATGATTGGGAAAATTGTTGTCCCGAAACAGATTTCTGTGCTTCACGGTAAAATTCGTGTAAAATCTATGAACGTCCTTTTGAGGCGTGAATTTTTGTGCTTCTGCCCCAGGTTGTTATCTAACTTTCATTAGTGCAACACTTTTTTATTTGAGCAACATAAGGTCTTCGAAAAAATTCGTCTTTACCTACTGGTCTGTTTTGACAGATTTCTGCCATTTTCTGCATTTGCTTCTTGTTGGTTCCTTTTTTAGTTCTTTTGGGGAATTGAGCTTTTTGAGGGAAGTGCTACAGTAGCTAGTGTTTTAATGGAAGTTTATTTGTGCTAGAACTGAACCTTAAGACTTATTATCTTGAGTGCACTAATGTTGCTAATAAAGATTGTGTGAAGTTTTGTATGAAGGAAAAATTTCAGGTGTATGGAAGGAATGAGTAATGAGATGAAGGATGGACTAAAACTCAAGCTTGGGGATGCCACGCGTGTCACCCCAAGAAATATCCAAGAAGTACAAGAGTCAAAGCTTGGGGATGCCCAAGGCATCCCCTTCTTCATCAATAAAAATCCCAGGTTTCTTCCAAACGCTTCATTTTTATTGTTTCATGCACAATTGTGTTGTTCTTGGAGCGTCTTCTTTTTCATTTTCGTTTTGGTTTTTCGTTTGCTTTGTTTTTCTTAGTTTGCTAAATAAATTGGTTGGACCCCCTGTTTCATACATTGGTTTTCAAATAGTTTGGTTTGGTTTGGAGAAGAGTAGGAAAGTTCATGCTTAAGTGGTAAAGAGAGCTTGTTTTTGACTGTGGCCTGATACATTGCAAATGTATCTATAATTTTTGATATTCCATGCTTGGTATTATCCACTTTCTTGTGGTTTGTTCCAACTTTGGAGTACTTTTCTTATGATTTCTTGGACTAACCTATTAACAAGAGCCACAGTGCCAGCTGCCTGTTTTCTGCTGTTTTTGGTTCCAGGAAAGTCAGAAAATGAATATTCTCGGAATTGGACGGGACAAAAGCCAAAGTGCCTATTTTTCCAGAAGTGATCAAATGCCAGAATACAAGACGGAGAGGGACCAGGGGGCCACCACAACACCTGGCCGCGCGGCCCAGCCTGGCCCGCGCCTGGGGGTGGTGAGGCCAGCCTTGGCACCCCCTCGGCCTCCCCTTCCAACTATAAGATGCCCTCTGGACGTAAACCCTAAGGACCCGATCAAAAATCCACGAAAGAGTCTGTAGCCACCGTCATCTCCATCCCTAGATCGAATGGGATCTGAAGCTCTTCCCGGCACCCTGCCGGAGAGGGGAATTCACCCTGGAGGCCTTCTTCATCACCATGCAAGCCTCCGGTGTGATGCGTGAGTAGTTCATCCTTGGACTACGAATCCATGTAGTGGCTAGATGGCTGGTTCTCCTCCTTTGTGCTTTCATGTTTAGATCTTGTGAGCTCCGTTCATGATCAAGATCATCTATTTGTAATTCTGCATGGTGTGTTTGCGGGGATCCGATGGATATTGAGATGCTATTTCAGATTGATTATTGATTGCATCATGTCTTTGTTATTTGTGATCTTGCATGCTTTCCGTTGTTAGTAGCTATCTTGGCCAAGTAGATGCTAGCAACTCCAAGAGTTAGTATTTATGCTCGATAGTGGTTTCATGCCTCTGGTAATCTGGGGAAGTGACAGAAATCTCTAAGGTACTAGATGTGTTGTTGCTACTAGGGAGAAAACAACAATCCTTTGTTCATAGAACAATCGTATTGTTCACTTTACACGTAGTTCGTAAAGCAATAATCTGTTGCTTGCAACTTAATACTAGAGGGGGTTCGGATGATAACCTAAAGGTGGATTATTAGTCATAGATGCAGTTGGATGGCGGTCTATGTATTATGTTGTAATGCCCAATAAAGTCTCAAAGGAGTCAAGATGATTAGTATATGCATGTATTGCTTTCTCGGTGTTTGTCAATTGCCCCGTTGTAATTTGTTCACCCAGCATGTTATCTATCTTAAGGAGAGCCACCTCTAGTGAACTATGGATCCCGGTCCTTGTCTTTTACATACAATCTACAATCTTATACCGCTTTGTGTTTACTTTCTACAAACTTTTACTTTTTTCCATTCGATACGTTTAATCCTTTGTTTTCCGCAAAAGACGGTGAGATTGACAACCTCATCGCAAGTTGGGGATAAAGTTCTGTGGTTGTGTTGTGCAAGTCTCCACGTTGCTACTAGCACCGGTAGTGCGCCCTGCCAAAGCTCAGCTAGTAACACCTTTGGGGTATTTCCTTGCTCCTACTGGTTGGATTAAACCTTGGTTTCATAACTGAGGGAAAACTTACTGCTGTGCTCATCATACCTTCCTCTTGGGGTTCCCAACGAGCTCTACATCGAACGACGAGCACATCAAGATCTTTTCTGGCGCCGTTGCCAGGGAGTCAAGGACATCTTCACAAGGGGAGTCCCTCATAAACAATCTCTTTACTTTGTTGTCTTTGTTTTGCTTAGTTTTCTTTTTGCTTTGTTTTCTTGTTTTGTTCTTCAAAACCCCCCAAAAAATAGTTTTGAAAGTTTGCTTTCTTTATCAAAAACACACAAAAAATTAAGTCTCCTTTAGTTGTCACCTCTTCCTTAGCTCACCATGTTGATCCCTACATTCATCCTGAAAGACCTTCCAATTGGTAGTGGTTCTATAATTGGGAAAGATAGCATTGAAGAATTCTTTAATCTTGTTAGCAAACATGAAGATACTGAGGATATATCCCTTGTAGAACTTGCTCCAAACTATGAGATTGCTGCAGCTTCTTTAATTCACATGTTAGAAGCTAGGTTTGTTAATCTCAACCCCTTAATGCAAGTAATGTTTCTTAAGCTTAAGGAAATTGAGGATCCTGAAAAGAAGGATTTTATTCTAGAAACTTTGTTTAAGGAGTTCTATGATGTTGCCAAGGAAGCTAGAAAAGTTTTTGAACGTTTCAATATGCTAGGCTCATGTGTAGATGTTGTTGGTACACGAGAAAAGATGAACAAAACCGAACCTAATGGGGAGGAACCTAAGATACCAATACCCTTTAAACTAGTAGCAATACATGATGCCATAGAAAAGAATCTTGATTGGACTGTTCATGCAAACCCTTTTAATGAGAATAGTGAACCCAAGAGCATTGAGAAAGGATCCTCTAGAACTTACTTGCATGATATACCTTGCCTTGTTGAAAATATTTCTGGTATTGATCTTAATGCTTCTTCATTTGAGAATACTTGATCCTTTTTCTTGCTCCTTATGCTTAACTTAAAGGCGTTAAAGAAAAGTACTTATTGGGAGATAACCCAAAAGTTTTAGATGAGTCTTGGAAGTTATTACCTCTGTAATAACCTCTCCTTATCCTTTTTATTTGCTTTTTGTGCCAAGAGTAACCTCTAATGAGAGTGAAGTAATGATTGGGAAAGTTGTTGTCCCGGAAACAGATTTGTGTGCTTCACCGTAAACATTTGTGAGAGAGCTCTGTATGTCGGATTGAGCTTTAATTTTTTTTTCTTCTGCCCCAGATTGTTTTCTAACTTTTGTTAGTTCAACACTTTTTGATTTGAGCAACAGAAGGTCTTCGAAAAAATTCGTCTTTACCTGCTGGTCTGTTTTTACAGATTTCTGCCCATTTTCTGCATTTGCTTCTTGTGGGTTCCTTTTTGAGTTCTTTTGGGGAATTGAGATTTTTGAGGGAAGTGCTACAGTATCTAGTGTTCTAATGGAAGTTTATTTGGTGTTAGAACTGAACCTTGAGACTTATTTATCTTGAGTGCACTAATGTTGCTAATAAAAATTGTGTGAAGTTTTGTATGAAGGAAAAATTTCAGGTGTATGGAAGGAATGAGTAATGAGATGAAGGATGGACTAAAGCTCAAGCTTGGGGATGCCACGCGTGTCACCCCAAGAAATATCCAAGAAGTACAAGCGTCAAAGCTTGGGGATGCCCAAGGAATCCCCTTCTTCATCAATAAAAATTCCAGGTTTCTTCCAAACACTTCATTTTTATTGTTTCATGCACATTTGTGTTTTTCTTGGAGCGTCTTCTTTTTCGTTTTTGTTTTCATTTTTAGTTTTCTTGGTTTGCTTAGTTTTCTGAATAAATTGGTTGGACCCCTCTTTCATACATTGGTTTGCAAATAGTTTGGTTTGGTTTGGAAAACAGTAGCAAAGTTCATGCTTATGTGGTAAAAAGAGCTCGTTTTTTACTGTGGCATATGCTTTGTCATGCCATGCTTGATATTTTTTTGGCTTTATGCTTAGTATTCTTTGCTATAGCATGACTTGTTATAAACGATTGAGATTGCTTAATGTGCCTTGGATGAGTCATGCGTTGTTTTAGCATATTAAAGCATAGTATAGTGGTATTCTCCTTTGATGCTTTATTTGGGTTGACTTGGCGCATGCTCACACCATGTTATGACTATCCAAAGTCCAATAGACTTTATGATCCTTTAGTTTTCAACTTGTAGTATCTCTTTATGCTTTGATCAATGATGTTTTGTCGCTCTACATGATTATGGCCATTATTGCTCTCTTAGTTTGTCGCTCCTAGTCTTTTGCTAGCCTCCACAACAAAGTATGAGTTCCACTCATGCATACAACTCCCTAAACCAAGTTATTCCAAAGAGTACACCATACCTACCTACTAGCTTATGCTATTCCAAGTACATTCATGCTTTTGTTTACCTTCCGAATTAAACTTGTTATTAGAAAGCTACTGATTAAAGCTCTCACGAACTTGATGGCACACTTTACTTTTCTTGCCTTTAATAAACTTGAACCATTGTGTCTTCTATGTTGTATATGCTTGCACTTATTTGTTGGGAATTAGCAAAACCATGCTTTCATGGGGAACGCTTTCAACATTGCACTTGGTACTTGTACCTAGTTGATATCATGCTCTTTTGTATATGGATGTCGTCGGTGTGAAATGAAAGGGGAGCTTGTAAGTCCATGGAGTTATGTATATGTGTTAGAGAAACGCCTGGGCCGCTGGTCTAATCCATGTTGTCATGGTGGAAACCTGCAGCATAACCATAATGAGCTGTCTATGAAGTATTCTTCTTATAAAAAAAGAGTCCTATATTGAGAAAAAAAGAGAAAAAAAAGATACTATGAAAAGAGGAAAGAGAGAAAAAAGCACCATATTCCCATGGTAAATAAGAAGAATGCTAAGATGCTCGTTGTCTGCTTGCCTTGTCATTTTGATATGGGGATTCTTCTGTATCATCGGGCAAGGGGTACCCCGTTGGCGGTTCTCTATGATACGCATGTAGTTACAATGACAAGAACTTACCGGTGACTAAACTTGAGTAGAATGAGGAGCGGCCCTCGTATACAAGGGACATGAGATTTCTGACTTATACTTCGTCAAGCATGTACACCATAGTTTGTTCACATTAACCTTAATCACTTCAAGATGCTTATGATAGGGCAATGAGAGCTGAAAGCTATAAGTACCATAATTTTTGGAAGCTCTTTATGAGACTTGAATCCCTACTTCCTTTTACAAAAGGCTTTTCTTCCACCATTATATTGAGTATCCACCTTCTATCTTTATGCACCTACTTTGATAGCATAGTGGCCATTCTTAGTTCTATGTGCATTGTGCCAAGACTAGTTGATTGATGCATAACTTGTTATTGCTTGTTTTAAACTATTGTATATAGTCACTCTTATGAACTTTTAAGGTGTCCTATGCATTTATATTTGCTACTCTATTGAGGGACAAGCTGAATACTACTATGCTATGTTTTCTTTATGTGAAACAATCAAACGTCTTGCAAAGCATTGTTATTCATGAATCTTTTGTTTGTGCCTTTAAATGTTGCATCATAGTTTCTTTGCTTATTGCTAGAACTTTGTCTTTCATGTTATGATTGAAGTACTAAGATCCCAGCTTTGAATGTTTTGCAAATACTTTGATCAAGTCTTTGATGGTGCATGTCACCTCAAAAATTATTCTTTCTTTTTATCACTTACCTACTCGAGGATGAGCAGGATTTAAGCTTGGGGATGTTGATACATTGCAAATGTATCTATAATTTTTGATGTTTCATGCTTGGTTTTATCCACTTTCTTGTGTTTTGTTCCAACTTTGGAGTACTTTTCTTATGATTTCTTGGACTAACCTATTAACACGAGCCATAGTGCCAGCTGCATGTTTTCTGCTGTTTTTGGTTCTAGGAAAGTCAGAAAATGAATATTCTCGGAATTGGACGGGACAAAAGCCAAAGTGCCTATTTTTCCGGAAGTGATAAAGTACCAGAATACGAGACGGAGAGGGACCAGAGGGGCACCACACCACCTAGCCGCGCGGCCTAACCTGGCCCATGCCACGGGGTGGTGAGGCCAGCCCTGGCACCCCCTCGACCTCCCCTTCCGACTATAAGATGCCCTCGGGACGTAAACCCTAAGGACCCGATCAAAAATCCACGAAAGAGTCTTGAGCCACCGTCATCTCCATCCCTAGATCGGGAGGGATCTGAAGCTCTTGTCGGCACCCTGCTGGAGAGGGGAATTCACCCTGGAGGCCTTCTTCATCACCATGCAAGCCTCTGGTGTGATGCGTGAGTAGTTCATCCTTGGACTACGGATCCATGTAGTAGCTAGATGGCTGGTTCTCCTCCTTTGTGCTTTCATGTTTAGATCTTGTGAGCTCCGTTCATGATCAAGATCATCTATTTGTAATTCTGCATGTTGTGTTTACGAGGATCCGATGGATATTGAGATGCTATTTCAGATTGATTTATTGATTCTATCATGTCTTTGTTATTTGTGATCTTGCATGCTTTCCGTTGTTAGTAGCTATCTTGGCCAAGTAGATGCTAGCAACTCCAAGAGTTAGTATTTATGCTCGATAGTGGGTTCATGCCTCTGGTAATCTGGGGAAGTGACAGAAATCTCTAAGGTACTAGATGTGTTGTTGCTACTAGGGAGAAAACAACAATCCTTTGTTCATAGAACAATCGTATTGTTTACTTTACAAGCAGTTCGTAAAGCAATAATCTGTTGCTTGCAACTTAATACTGGAGGGGGTTCGGATGATAACCTGAAGGTGGATTATTAGTCATAGATGCAGTTGGATGGCGGTCTATGTATTATGTTGTAATGCCCAATCATGTCTCAAAGGAGTCAAGATGATTAGTATATGCATGTATTGCTTTCTCGGTGTTTGTCAATTGCCCTGCTGTAATTTGTTCACCCAGCATGTTATCTATCTTAAGGAGAGCCACCTCTAGTGAACTATGGATCCCGGTCCTTGTATTTTACATAAAATCTACAATCTTTTACCGTTTTGTGTTTACTTTCTGCAAACTTTTACTTCTTTCCATTCGATACGTTTAATCCTTTGTTTTCCACAAAACACGGTGAGATTAACAACCTCATCGCAAGTTGGGGACAAAGTTATGTGGTTGTGTTGTGCAGGTCTCCACGTTGCTACTAGCACCGGTAGTGCGCCCTGCCAAAGCTCAGCTAGTAACACCTTTGGGGTGTTTCCTTGCTCCTACTAGTTCGATTGAACCTTGGTTTCATAATTGAGGAAAAACTTACTGCTGTGCTCATCATACCTTCCTCTTGGGGTTCCCAACGAGCTCTACGTCGAACCACGAGCACATCATGGCCTATGCTTTGTCATGCCATGCTTGATATTGTTTTGGCTTTATGCTTAGTATTCTTTGTTGTAGCATGACTTGTTATAAACAATTGATATTGCTTAATGTGCCTTGGATGAATCATGCATTGTTTTAGCATATTAAAGCATAGTATAGTGGTATTCTCCTTTGATGCTTTATTTGGGTTGACTTGGCGCATGCTCACACCATGTTATGACTATCCAAAGTCACCATAGCCATTATGATCATTTTATTTTTCAACTTGTAGTATCACTTTATGCTTTGATCAATGATGTTTTGTCGCTCTGCATGATTATGGCCATTACTGCTCTCTTAGTTTGTCACTCCCAGTCTTTTGCTAGCCTCCACAACCAAGTATGAGTTCCACTCATGCATCCAACTCCCTAAACCAAGTTATTCCAAAGAGTCCACCATACCTACCTACTAGCTTATGCTATTCCAAGTATATTCATGCTTTTGTTTACCTTCCGAATTAAACTTGTTATGAGAAAAATAGTGATTAAAGCTCTCACGAACTTGATGGCACACTTTACTTTTCTTGCCCTTAATAAACTTGAACCATTGTGTCGTCTATGTTGTATATGCTTGCACTTATTTATTGGGAATTAGCAGAACCATGCTATCATGGGGAACACTTTCAACATTGCACTTGGTACATTGTACCTAGTTGATATCATGCTCTTTTGTCTATGGATGTCGTCGGTGTGAAATGAAAGGGGAGCTTGTAAGTCCATGGAGTTATGTATATGTGTTAGAGAAACGCCTGGGCCGCTGGTCTAATCCATGCTGACATGGTGGAAACCAGCAGCGTAACCATAATGAGATGTCTATGAAGCATTCTTCTTATAAAAAAGAGTCCTATATTGAGAAAAAAGAGAAAAGGAAAAGAAAAGATTATGAAAAGAGGAAAGAGAGAAAAAAAGCACCATATTCCCATGGTAAAGAAGAAGATTGCTGAGATGCTCGTTGTCTGCTTGCCTTGTCATTTTGATATGGGGATTCTTCCATATCATCGGGCAAGGGGTACCCCGTTGTCGGTTCTCTAAGATACACATGTACTTACGATGATAAGAACTTACCGGTGACTAAACTTGACTAGCGTGAGGAGAGGCCCTCGTATTCAAGGGACATGAGATTTCTAACTTATACTTCGTCAAGCATGTACACCATAGTTTGTTCACTTTAACCTTAATCACTTCAAGATGCTTATGATAGGGGCAATGAGAGCTGAAAGCTATAAGTACCATTATTTTTGGAAGCTCTTTATGAGACTTGAATCCCTACTTCCTTTTACAAAAGGCTTTTCTTACCATTATATTGAGTCTCCACCTTCTATCTTTATGCACCTACTTTGATAGCATAGTGGCCATTCTTAGTTCTATGTGCATTGTCCCAAGACTAGTTGATTGATGCATAACTTGTTATTGCTTGTTTTAAACTATTGTATCTAGTCACTCTTATGAACTTTGAAGGTGTCCTATGCATTTATATTTGCTACTCTATTGAGGGACAAGCTGAATACTATTATGCTATGTTTTCTTTATGTGAAACAAACAAACGTCTTGCAAAGCATTGTTATTCATGGATCTTTTGTTTCTGCCTTTTCATGTTGCATCATAGTTTCTTTGTCTTATTGCTAGAACTTTGTCTTGCATGTTATGATTGAAGTACTATGATCCCAGCTTTGAATGTTTTACAAATACTTTGATCAAGTCTTTGATGGTGCATGTCACCTCAAAAATTATTCTTTCTTTAAATCACTTACCTACTCGAGGACGAGCAGGAGTTAAGCTTGGGGATGTTGATACATTGCAAATGTATCTATAATTTTTCATGTTCCATGCTTGGTTTTATCTACTTTCTTGTGTTTTGTCCATACTTTGGAGTACTTTTCATATGATTTCTTGGACTAACCTATTAACAAGAGCCACAGTGCCAGCTGCCTGTTTTCTGCTGTTTTTGGTTCCAGGAAAGTTAGAAAATGAATATTCTCGGAATTGGATGGGACAAAAGCCAAAGTGCCTATCTTTCCGGAAGACATCTGATGCCAGAATACGAAACGGAGAAGTTTTGGGGGGCGGCCACACCACCTGGCCGCGCAGCCAGGCCTGGCCCGTGCCAGGGGGTGGTCTGGCCGACCCGACACCCCCTCGGCCTCTCCTTCCGCCTATATATTGCCCTCGGGACCAAAACCCTAAGTACCCGATCAGAAATCCACGAAAGTATCTGTAGCCGCCGTCATCTCCATCCCTAGATCGGGAGGGATTTGAAGCTCTTCCCGGCACCCTGCCGGAGAGGGGAATTCACCCTGAAGGCCTTCTTCATCATCATGCAAGCCTCCGGTGTGATGCGTGAGTAGTTCATCTCTGGACTACCGGTCCATGTAGTAGCTAGATGGCTGGTTCTCCTCCTTTGTGCTTTCATGTCTAGATCTTATGAGCTCCGTTCATGATCAAGATCATCTATTTGTAATTCTGCATGTTGTGTTTGCGAGGATCCGATGGATATTGAGATGCTATTTCAGATTGATTATTGATTCTATCATGTCTTTGTTATTTGTTATTTGTGATCTTGCATGTTTTCCGTTGTTAGTAGCTATCTTGGCCAAGTAGATGCTAGCAACTCCAAGAGTTAGTATTTATGCTCGATAGTGGGTTCATGCCTCTGGTAATCTGGGGAAGTGACAGAAAACTCTAAGGTACTAGATGTGTTGTTGCTACTAGGGAGAAAACAACAATCCTTTGTTCATAGAACAATCATATTGTTTACATTACACGCAATTCGTAAAGCAATAATTTGTTGCTTGCAACTTAATACTGGAGGGGGTTCGGATGATAACCTAAAGGTGGATTATTAGTCATAGATGCAGTTGGATGGCGGTCTATGTATAATGTTGTAATGCCCAATCATGTTCCAAAGGATTTAAGATGATTAGTATATGCATGTATTTATTTCTCGATGTTTGTCAATTGCCCCGCTGTAATTTGTTCACCCAGCATGTTATCAATCTTAAGGAGAGCCACCTCTAGTGAATTATGGACCTCGGTCCTTTTTTTTACATACAATTTACAAACTGTTTACCACTTTGTGTTTACTTTCTGCAAACTATTACTTTCTTCCATTTGATACGTTTAATTCTTTGTTTTCAGCAAAACCGGTGAGATTGACAACCTCATCGCAAGTTGGGGGCAAAGTTCTGTGGTTGTGTTGTGTAGGTATCCACGTTACTGCTGGCACCGGTAGTGCGCCCTGCCAACGTTCAGATAGCTACACCTTTGGGGTGTTTCCTTGCTCCTACTGGATTGATAACCTTGGTTTCTTACTGACATGGGTATACCTTATAGGTACTCAAGCTTGGTATATACGGTCTAAGTACGTACAGGCCCACGGTGTCGCCAAGGCCCAAACGGAAGGACTCGACTAAACTGTGGACTCTCGATTGCTTGAGAGACAAGAAGAAGCTAAATATAGAAAGATTGAAAGGAAGAACACTTACTTGTAACCGACTCGACCTGCTACCCGAGACCTAGCCTATCATATAAAGGCTAGGAGGGGGCTGCGAGGAGGACACACGCAACCCTAGTTTCCAGAACCCTCGCCAGATTACATCTGCGCACCATTTTAACTTTCGACTCCCTCGATAATTCCACGAGCAGACAAGCAGGAGTAGGGACCTCTACTAGGCCTGAACCTGGGTAAATCCTTTGTCCCCTGTGTGCTTGTTTGCTAGCCGATAGATGTCTCCAGCACTCCCTCCTTCTCCAAAACCCAAGTCCATAACAATGGGCATTGATGAGTTAAACCCTCGTCAATTGGCGCCGTCTGTGGGAAGAAGGAGTGCTGATGTTGCTGCTTCTTCGGCCCCATTAACCGCGATCTACAACTCCGCAACAGCGGAGATTCGCCAGCTCTTCGGCGCCTTCGACTTCACCGTCCACACACCGGCCACCCGCCCGGCTTTCGAGTCCGTGGGAGACGGAATCAGCTTGGCGATTGGGAGCCTCCGCTTCCAAGTTGGTCAGATGGGCACGCTTTGCATGCCTGATCAACCGACAACACCGGCGATTGCCCCGGTATCATGGTTCCCTCCAACGATCGGCACCCTCAGCGAGCTCAATACTCCGGTGGCAGTCGGGAACACGATCAGCGACAGCAGTCGCGACTCCGATCTGAGCGATCTGGCCACAGAAGATGAAACCTGCGGTTCCAAACCTGAAAGTTGCGGAAGTAACAGCTTCCCCAATCACTTCATGTGCGCCGTCATCAACACAGGCGACACCTCCGCCAGTTGCACCGTCGTCAACACCGACAACGGCACCGATCCACCCAACGTTGGCAACGGTGGCAACGTCGGTAACGGCGCCAACGGTGGAGCAGTCGAACCTCCCAGCATAATCAATGAGCAAACCGGCGAACGCGTCGTAATCAGGCTCAACGAGCAAGAGTGGGAGCGCTGCCGCGAAGCCCTACGAGGTACACCTCTGCTCTTTGGATCCCCACAGGAATTACTAACGGGCTACCACTGGCTCTTGAAAGAGGAATTCAAGTGCCAAAAAGAAGCAATCGCGCAGCTGGAGGCGCGTAAAAGGGCGGCGGACGAATCGAGCCTTCGTCGTGCTGGGCTCTCCTCCTACGGAGGATCCTCCTCACGAGGAAACGAGTACGTCGCCAAGAAGAGTCAGTCGCGAATGGCTCACCTCACTGAACAAGAGCGCATAGACGCCGCGAAAGTCCTCGACTTCAGCTCTATGACAGTCGACACGAGAGGCAACGTGGTCCCCAGAACGCCACAGGCCGCGGTCACGGCAGCCACCATGTACCTCCTCAACAACCTGCCACCGGCTGGAGATCCCCGAACCAGCATGCACCGATCTACGATCGCGGGTTTGGGGTTAATCGAGGCCGCCCTCGACAAGCAGCCAGTACCAGACCCCAAAAAGGGCAAAACGCTAGCAAAACGCTACTCCTCGCCCTCGTCTAGCAATGACAGTCACGACCTGTCACGACGCCGTCATTCGCAACGACACGATCACGACTACGACGCGCGCAACGAACTCACACAACGTAAGATCGACAAATCAAGAGCATGACGTGCCTGGTCGACTGACTCAGAGGAGGAAGACGGGGAGCTCTACGGCGCCAGATGCTTCAGCAGATCCATTAGGCAGAAACGAATGCCTAAGGGGTTTAAACTTCCGTCGGAAAACCCGAAGTTCGACGGCCTACAAGACCCTAAAATCTGGCTAGAGGACCACATCTCCTCCTCAGACTCCACGGAGGCAGTCGAAGTACTGCCATGCAATGTTTACAGCTACAGCTGCAGGGCACCGCCCGAGCATGGCTCAATAGCCTCCCACGCGGATCCATTCACAGCTGGGATGAGCTGGAATATAGCTTCGTGCGAAACTTTAAGGGCACGTACAAACGGCCCGCATCAATCGAAGAACTGAGATGCTGCCAGCAAAAATCTGGCGAATCACTGCGCTCATACATCCGAAGGTGTTCCATCATCAAGAATTTCGCGGAAAACATCTCAGAGGACCACGCGATTGATGCATTCAACGGTGGCATTCGCCACTTAGAGCTCAGGGAGGAGCTGGGCCGCTCAAAGCCCCAGACTATCGACCACCTAATGGAGATCGCGAATCGATGGGCTGATGGAGAAGATTCAGTGAAGAACCGCGCTCATTCTGACGAGGAGGCAGAGCTCGAACGCAGACGTGACCGCCGAGGCAAATGCCGCATGCGCATCTATGACGACCGTGACGACGTTAATATGGTCGCAGCCGGCTACGCCGAGAGACGCGACGACAACCGCAACAGCGGATACGGCAGCAGCGGATACCGCGACTCTGGGAAGACCATGCAAGTGTGGCAACGTCGCACTCGCGACGAGGCAACCGCGACCTCCATCGAGGAGAAACTATCCGGACCATGCATGGTACACTTCTACATCGACAAGCATGACGACAAAAGAAAGTCTAGCCACCTCCTCAAAGACTGCCACGACTTCCTCAAGCTACACGAGGGATTGGTTCGGATGAACCGCAACGCAGTCGAAAGAGGCTACGGGGCCGCTCCAGGCGCCGTGGCACATGGCGCACTGCAACCACCACCAGGGCCACCCCCGAACGGAGCTACACCGGACCAGCACCACGGAGGAGAACCGTACCCACGGGCCATGGGTACCATGATGATCCAAAAGGGGCGCCCCTCCAATAGGGTGCAGAAAGCTATCACTCGCCAAGTCAACTTGGCCACGCACTCACCACCATCCACCACTGAGTACCTCAGTGGCAGTGAGTCGTGCATCACCTTCGATAAACGCGACCACCCGCCTCAAGTACCTTGCCCAGGTCATTACCCCCTCGTACTCGAGGCGCAAATTGGAGGTTTCGACATGAGTCGTGTCTTCATGGATGGCGGAAGCGGCATCAACCTCATATTCGCGAGTACCCTGCGAGCAATGAGGATTCCTCTAACCTGCTTGGAGGCATCGGACACAACGTTCCATGGCATCATCCCAGGGAAAGGCGTATACCCCCTGGGCAAAATCAACCTCGACGTCATATTCGGCACCCCGAAGAACTTTAGGCGCGAGCGCATTGACTTTGAGGTCGTCGACTGGCCCTCACGATACCACTGCATCCTCGGACGCGTCGCGTTCGCTAGGTTCATGGCGGTACCCCACTACGCCTACCTGCAGATGAAAATGCCAGGTCCCAACGGCGTCATCACGATCAACGGAAGCTTTGAGAGATCCGACAGTTGCGACAGGGAATTCAACAGAATCTCCCAGTCCTTTGGCATCCAGGAGGAGCTCGCGCGATTGAAGGAAACGACGGACAATAGTATGTCTCCCCTGAGCAGGCCAAGCTCACCTGATCCCTCCTTCGACTCATCCGTGCACACAAAGAAAGTGCAGGTCCATCCGACAGATCCCGCCAAAACGGCCCTCATCGCCAACAACTTGAGTCCCGCATAGGAACTCGCGCTTGTCGAATTCCTCCGTGAGCACTGGGAAATTTTCGCCTGGTGTCCTGCGGACATGCCAGGAGTTCCCAGGGAATTCGCCGAGAACGCACTCAACGTCAACCCCGACGCAAGGCCAGTCAAACAAACAATCAGGCGACTATCTGAGCCACGAGCGTAGGCAGTTGGCATGGAGATCAACAGACTCCTCGAGGCCAAATTCATACGCGAGATCAAGGAAAGCACTTGGCTCGCCAATACGGTGCTGGTGCCAAAAAAGGACACGGATATCCTACGGATGTGCGTGGACTTCACTTCTCTAAACAAGCACTACCCAAAGGATCACTTCCCGCTACCACGGATCAATCAAATCATTGACTCCACCGCTGGATGCGAGCGCCTCTGCTTCCTCGATGCCTACTCAGGCTATAACCAAATTCGAATGAAGAAGGAAAACCAAGAGAAGACCGCGTTTACAATGCCCTTCGGTGTGTTCTGCTACAACACAATGCCCTTCGGGCTAAAAAACGCGGGAGCCACCTACCAGCGGTGCATGCAGGCTTGCCTCAAGGAGCAATTGGGTCGCAACATCCAAGTCTATGTCGACGACATAGTAATCAAAACCAAGGAGGAAGCCTCTCTAATCAATGACTTGCGCGAAACATTCGCCAACCTCGATCGTTACCGGATTAAGCTCAATCCGGACAAATGCGCCTTCGGCGTACCATCTGGGTAGCTACTTGGGTATCTCATCTCCGCGAGAGGGATTGAGGCAAACCCGAAAAAGATAAAGGCCATACTGGCCATGGAGAAGCCAAAGAACATAAGAGGCGTCCAGCAACTAGCCGGACGAATCGCGGCCCTCAGCCGATTTATCAATTGAATGGGGGAAAAGGCCCTGCCCTTCTATCAGCTCCTCCGCAAAGCCGACAAATTCGAGTGAACCAAGGAAGCGCAAGAAGCATTCGAAGATCTCAAGCGCCTGTTATCCACCTCGCCGGTACTGGTGACTCCACGAGAAAGGGAACCACTGTTGTTGTACATCTCCGCCACTAACCAAGTAGTTAGTACAGTACTCGTCGTCGAACGGCCGAGGAAAACAAGGTCCATGGCGTACAACGCCCGGTATACTACCTCAGCGAGGTCCTCACGCCAACAAAATAGCGATACCCGCACTACCAGAAGCTGGCGTACGGCGTCTTCATGACCGCCCGGCGACTGCACCATTACTTCCAGGAACACCCTATCGTGGTAGTCAGCAACGCCCCATTGGGACATATCCTCAATAACCCCGACGCCACGGGACGAGTCGCGCTCTGGGGAATCGAACTGTCTCCACGAGACATCACATACGAAAAACGCGACGCAATCAAGTCGCAAGTTCTCCCTGACTTTCTCGTGCATTGGATGAAAAACTAACTCCCGGACAAGCCAGATATGTCCTACCTTTGGACCATGCACTTCGATGGATCCAAGCGGAAGGACGGAGCAGGAGCAGGCGTCATTCTGACATCACCTCAAGGAGACAAGCTGAAATACATCCTGTGAATGCAGTTCACAGCCTCAAACAATGAGGCTGAATACGAGGCCCTGTTGCACGGGATGAGGATGGCAAAAGCCTGCGGCGCAAAGGGGCTCATCATATATGGCGACTCCAAGCTGGTCGTCAACCAAACAATGCACGAGTGTGACGCACTCAATGACAACATGATCGCATACCGCGACCTCTACGATACACTCGAGGGAGACTTTGATGGTTGCGAGTTACGGCATGTAGGTCGCGAAAGCAACAAGGAGGCGGACGCACTCGCCAACATAGGCTCTACATGCGCCCCCATACCACCTGGGGTATTTCTCGAGCGCATCTGCGAACGCTCTATCAAACCAAAGGCCGCAGAGAAGAAAACAAGCGCAGCAATGGACTCGGGGGCTACGCCACCCAATGAGCCAATGGCACTCGATGACTTGGAGCTGGACACAGGACTCGAAGGGCCAATGAGCGTCATGATGATAGAACAATCTTGGACGCAGCCGTACATCACATATCTCCTCAGCAAGCGCCTACCGGACGACCCGACGGACGCACGGCACATCGCACGACGCTCCAAGGAATTCGCCGTTATCAACGACGAACTGTATAAACGCAGTATCATAGGTGTGTTACAGCAATGCGTCTCCCTAGCCGATGGAAAAGCAGTCCTCCTCGACATACATGAAGGAACCTGCGGACACCATGCCGGCAGTCGCGCCCTCCTTGCCAAAGCTCTACTAGCTGGGTTTTACTGGCCCACGGCCATGCGCGACGCCAAGGAAATAGTCCAAAAGTGCAATGCTTGTCAGCGATTCGCGAACAAACCACACGCACCAGGCGCAGAATTGCGGCTTATTCCATTGGCCTGGCCCTTCGCACAGTGGGGTCTCGAGATGGTTGGCAAACTTCCAAGGTCCTCGCAAGGAGGATACGTCTACCTCTTGGTCGCAGTCGACAAATTCACCAAGTGGATCGAGGCCATGCCAGTAACCAAGCAATCAGGGCATAGCGCAGTCAAGTTCTTCGAGTCCATCGTCTATCGCTTTGGCGTGCCGCACAGCATCATCACTGACAACGGGACGAACTTCACATCTAAGGAGTTCCAAGAATTCTGCGAAAACCTTGGGATCAACATCAGTTATGCCTCAGTCGCGCATCCACAGACCAACGGTCAGGTGGAAAAAGCAAACGGGCTCGTCTGTAGCGGCATCAAGAAGAGACTCCTTCGACCACTCGAACAAGCCGCGGGTTGCTGGCCAGATGAGCTCCAATCCGTACTCTAGAGCCTACGTACAACTCCAAACAGCGCCACAGGCTACACGCCATTCTTTATGGTGCATGGGGCAGAAGCGGTATTACTCGCCGAAGTAAGGTACAAGGCGCCGCGCATAGTCGCTTACAGCGAACAAGAGTCATCTCTTGCACTCGAAGACTCTGTCGACCTCCTAGACGAGGCGAGAGAAATCGCCGCAGAAAGATCCACGATCTACCAGCAGAACCTGTGCAACTACCATAGTAGAAGGCTTCGCTCCAGATCCTCCGTCAAAGGTGACCTGGTCCTGCGACTGAAGCAGCAGGGGCATCTCAAGCTCGAGTCCCCCTGGGAAGGACCATACTTGGTTACAGAAGTAATCCTAGGTGGTGCCTATCGCCTTCAAGACCTAGAAACAGGAGTCGCATACTCCAACCCTTGGAACGTCGCACAACTGCGACGCTTCTACCCCTAGCTGTTTTTACTTTTACATCGCAAATAAGGCTACTCAGCCAAGGCTACTTAGCCACACATTGTACCTCGTACTGTTCTCCAAAGAAATAAAAGCTAAGTGCCCCAAAACTCTGTGTTTTTCTTTTCACTTCTGTTACTATTGTACTCGGGGGCTGCGCCACCCTACACACATTTGTTCTTCGAACTAATAAACGCGACATCCTGAGTAGCTGGCACATCAGTCGAACCCCTTAACGCAAATTCAACCCAGCTGCAACACACCTGGCAGGTTGATAAAAGGGATGGCCAGGCTAACGAAAAGGACTCGCACAGTGCAACGCACCTTACGCTTACAAGAGCTGTTTATACGCGTTCAACAATAAATTACATGCAAGTATATATATATATGAACTTTACAACACAAATACACTTATGTGCAGGATACAAATCTGGTTACTGCTACAACAAAAGAACATTGGTTTGCTCCTCGAAGAAGTCGACAATCTCCTCTGCTGGGCGGTCCACCGCTTGATAGTGCGGCACCATATTCCAAGCAAATCCGGCTGGCGGCGCTGGCAGACCGGAAGCTACGACGGCGACATCCACGTCAGGCCTGTGCAATCGCACCATCGAGAGGGCAGCCTTGGCACCAGCCACCAAATGCTGCCTCACGCACTCGTGAACCGCGGACATATCTTGAAATTTGGCCAGGAGAGCCAACAGGCTGGACGGCGTATCATCCAACGGGAACATCGCTCAGTAGATATTCTTCAAACATGACAGCGACTTCTTTAGGAAGAGCAGCACTCGCGAAGCGCGATCCTGCAGGGTCGCCAATGCAGTCGCACGATCATGATCCACCCAGAAGTATCCACTCTCTTGGAGTTGCTCCTGTGTGAGACCATAAAGGCGGATGGCAATCCTATCCCTCTCCTCCTGCGGACGGTGTGCGCTAACAACTACATGAAGCAGCACCAACAGCATGAGTACAACGTACCACTGCGACTATCTACAAAGGAAAAAGATGAGGACAAGCAAACTAACACTTAAACTGGTCGCCCAGCTGCGTCACCTCGCCAAGTAGATACTGCTCGCGGGCGGCGGCTTTTTCCGCCTTTGACTTCCACACATCTGCATTACCGCGGATCAAGGGCAACTCACGCTCTAGCTGCTTCACGCGGTTACGAAGTCGCGACAGCAAAGACAGCTCCTCTACCCTAGAGCGCGGCGGTACCACTGTCTCATCAAGAGATGATGGATCCTGATTTCCCCCTACGGGACCACTCGATGTGCCCTACCACAGACCAAGACAGAAGCAAATAAGGCGACCAAACTAACACAAAGGCAGGGATAGCAGATGCATTCAGAATAGGCATAAAAACATATTCACAAGCACACTCGCCAGCAGGCATGTTCTTAGGGCAAAAAGGACAATTCGTTATCTACTACACAAAGCTAACTACGGAGCAGCTGGCTTCTTCGACTTCGACGCCTTCGGGGGCTTCATCAAGTCCGTGGCAGTATCAGACGCCACTGATTTTCCACCTGCCCCTGAAGCCGAAGCTTTCGCCGCCTTCTTAGCGCGTTGGAGCTCCTCCGAATACTTGGCAACGGTATTAATCAAAGAATGACCGTATTTGGCACAGGCAATCGCAAAGGGGGCGAAAACTACCTGCTGACCATCCGCGCCAACAGGCATTGTCTTCGACACCACAGAGGGATCTATCTCGACTCTGTGGGCCTGCACCATGGCGAGTGACATCGTTGCACCAGCCGCCCGGAGGGAGTTCTTATAGGTAGAAGGCACACCACCGGCGAGTGACTCCACCAGCTCGTCTATTTTGTCGACCTGCTCCGCCTTTGGCATCAACTCCTCTCGGAGGCGACTAAGGGCGACCTTGGCCTTGGACAATGTATTCTGGACGACGGCGCTTCGGTGTGCGACCGCGGATACCGCGCCAGCCAGAGCGTCATCACGACGAAGGGCCTGCAGGTCAAAACTCAAGTCGCCAGCATCTACACCAAAAAAACAACATGGATCAGATTTCTTGTGCCAACGGCAAAAACTCCAGAAGCAGAGAAAAGCATCAATCAAAAATCCATCAGTAAGGGTACCTAAGAGGACCTTGGCGACTGAGAATAGCTGCTCCTCGAACAACTTCTCCCTGGCTGCAAAAGAGGCACGTAGATCCTCTTCACGCTTTCGGGCTTCATCACGAGCCGCGATTGCCTCATCGCGCCCCTTGACAGCTGCGGCCAGTGTCTTCTCCAAGGATGCGACATTGCGCAGTAGGGCGTTATGCTCAGCTACATGGCAGTCAAAAATAATTGGCTATCAGTCAAACACACCAAAACAAAAAAAAAGACGAAAGAAATAAGCATGGAAGCACTCACTTTCGACCATGCAGTGACGCGTCTCCAGCATCGCATGCTGACGACCCATCGCCATCACCTGCTCCGCCACTCGCGGGGCCCCTTTTACAAGGAGCTGTTACACCAATCAAGGAATCAGATAAGGGCAACAGAAGGCGTTGACTGCCAAAATACAAAAGAAGGAAAGATATACTCACATGGTCCTCTAGCGACTCCGAAGAAGTCTGTTGAGCCGTCATTCGAGAAACTATTCGATGCTCCCCTCCGTGAGGAGAACTCGAAGAATTGTGCCCGGAGTGGGCCGCCACCGGAGGAGAAGGAGCGCGCTCGACCTCTACCTTGGCCCTTGAGGTCGCGACTCCTGATTCCTTCAAAAATTCAACGTCGCCAGAAGATGACGACGCCTCTTGACTGCAAGACCAAATTCATGTTGAGAAAAGGAAAAACTCCAGGGCAAAGCCAACAAAAAGAAAACAGAGAAGAAAGAACGAACTCATAAACTTACCAGTCAAACTTATCAAGATCAAACGTGGCCTCCGCCGACTCCGACGAAGACTCCTTGGGCAATCGCATCTTCTTGCGAGAAGCTGGTGCTACAGCCCTCACAGGAACGACGGGAATTGGTGACTCCGCGCCAGCAACTGTGCCCTCTGGAGTTGAAGGAGTCGACGCATCAGAGTCCTCGCTGTGTGGACGCTTGCGAGTATCTGGGCTCTCCGACTCGGGGGCTTCCTCTTCCACGTCAGAAGGGACAGTCGACTCAGACTCGTCCTCTTCAAAAGCTTCGCGAGGAATAATGCCCTCAGGGAAAGGAGGCATGCAAGGCGAGACCACCCAATCCTGCATACAAAAAGCAGATAAGCAACAGAAAAGCAATCGTGAATATAATCTACTACGTAGTATGACTGTACCTCGGGAGGAGGATTCGAAGCATCGAAGGGAGGAACGACTGGCTCATTCGGAAGCACATCCTTGAAGGTGTACTTCGTGACCAGTCGCACCCTCTTATCTACCTCACTCACGGACATGCCATCGGCAGACACGCGAGTGGCATCATCAGCACCACCCCATTGAAACATGGGATGGACTCTAGCTTGGAGAGGCTGGACGCGACGACGCAGCCAAGTCCTGATAAGGGCGCAGCCTCCCTCTTATACGCCCATGCGACTCTCGAGGTCGCAGACGCGTTGATATAGCACGTCCGTCTCCGCGAGTTCGGACGGCATGATCACGTTCTTCCAAGAATGCATCTTCCTGCAGGGAGTCGTGGGATCAAAAGGAGCGAGTCCAAAGTGCTCTTCCTTGGCCTTCAGGTCGCGAACATAAACCATCTGTCCCTCCATCCCTGGACGGACTTGGCGAGCTTGATGTCGAAGTAGGTGGCGGATGGGTCGACATGGATTCCAGAACCACCTACGTCATAAACGCTTGAAAAGGCCAAAGTGCGGCTCGATTCCGAGCCAGCACTCGCAGAGAGTGATAAAGCACGAGATGTGAAGAATCGAATTCGGGGACAGCTGATGGACCTGGAGCCCGTAAAAACAGAGGAGACCCCTAAGAAAGGGGTGGATAGGCAAAGAAAGGCCGCGAATGATGAAAGCAAGAAACATCACTCGAAAACCAGCGGGAGGCACATGAATGGTCTCACCACTAGGGACGCGCGCGTCTGCGACTGCGGCGGCAATAACTCCGTCTTGGCGAAGAAGACGAAGATCGGACGCCTTGATGATTGAGGGGCGCCAGGCACCATTGGTCACGCGGGTGCCCACGACCTTCTTCTTCCCGCCGGCGGTGGCACTGGTGCCCACAGCAGCAAAGCCACCCTTCTTCGCCGCAGCAGCGGTGGCGGCGGATTCAGCGGCAGTGCCTCCTTTCTTCTTTCCCATTGCGCGGCGACGATGAGAACGCAGAAATTAACTTGGAAACGAGCGGAGATGGTCCAGAACTGCGAAAGAGATGAGCGCAGGAGAAAAGCAAGAAACATCACTCGAAAACCAGCGCGGAGATGGCAGCGAGGAAGAAAAGGGCGCAGATGGAAATTTACCGTCGTAGCATCGCGCTCGACACGTGGAGAAGAGGAAGCGCGAACCGTCCCTCCACTGTGCGGAAATCGAGGAGGCACAGTTAATAATAAGATTACGCATGCCCAGTCAACTCAAAGTCAGAAAGTGGGACCCACTGCTCGTCACGTCCCGTCAAAGCCGCTCACGCGGGTAACTGAGGTCATGCAAGCGTCAGCACTGACGTCGTCAAAACCTACTTCGCAGAAAACTTCGACTACTTTAGTCCTTGCTGGAGTTTTCGACTCCACCAAGCACTCGGGGGCTACTCCCATAGGGAGCGCTGGCCACGCACCCTATGATTTTCTTTTCTTATTGCAGGGATACAGGCAATCACAATCAAACCCAACCACTCGGAGAATGATTCGACTATGGACGTGGGTTACTCCCATAGGGAGCGCTGGAAACAAATTCGACTGAAACAAGCAAGCAAAAGACGACAGCAGTCGCAATCCAAGTTTTGGACTCAAACAAACAAAAATGACAGCAGTCGCAAAATTTCTTTAGTCCCTGCCTGAGTCTTCGAATCAACCAGGCACTCGGGGGCTACTCCCATAGGGAGCGCTGGTCGCGCACCCTATGATTATTTGCACGAAAGCTGTGCGTTGATTACATCAGCACTCGCAGATCATGGCGACACCGCCTCATAATTTTCCCTACAAAGAGATTACGTCTCCTGGGTTGCCCGAATCATCTCCGCGATGATAAAATTCGGATGCCGCGCTTACAGCGTGAAGGTAAGACCTGAATAAAGGCCTGGCAACGCATTTAACTGCGCACTACCAGAAACATATCCGTGCCTACAGGCACGATGAACATGCCTTGACGGACGCGTCAAGTGCTCACACTCATATAACTGGAATTTGACTCCTGTAAGACCTCCGCGGCTTGAGTCGAATTACGCCAGCACTTTTCCGGATTCGAGTCCGGGGACTCGAATTCGAGTAGATTGCGTTGTTTCACCCTAAGGTGGTTAACTGGTACCGATACTTCGGTTATATCAGGCACGTATATCAACAATCCCTATGACACAAATAAAAGCAGTCGAAATGCACTCATTCAGGCACTCGAAACTTCAAAAAGTACCCAGTCGAATCTGCGATTCCACTGGATACTCGGGGGCTACTAACATGGGTATACCTTATAGGTACTCAAGCTTGGTATATACGGTATAAATACGTACAGGCCCACGGTGTCGCCAAGGCCCAGACGAAAGGACTCGACTAAACTACGGACTCTCGATTGCTTGAGAGACAAGAAGAAGCTAAAGATAGAAAGATTGAAAGGAAGAACCCTTACTTGTAACCGACTCGACCTGCTACCCGAGACCTAGCCTATCTATATAAAGGCTAGGAGGGGGCGGCGAGGAGGACACACGCAACCCTAGTTTCCACAACCCTCGCCAGATTACATCTGCGCACCATTGTAACTTTTGACTCCCTCGATAATTCCACGAGCAGACAAGTAGGAGTAGGGACCTCTACGAGGCCTGAACCTGGGTAAATCCTTTGTCCCCTATGTGCTTGTTTGCTAGCCGATAGATGTATCCAGCACTCCCTCCTTCTCCAAAACCCAAGTCCATAACAATGGGCATTGATGAGTTAAACCCTCGTCACTTACTGAGGGAAAACTTGTTGTTGTGCTCATCATACCTTCCTCTTGGGGTTCCCCAACGAGCTCGATATATTTGAGCCATCAGCCGGCTATGGCGGCCATGCCTAGGCTGCTGAAGGTGGCGGGCAATCTGCACAGCTCCATCGATCCTCTTCACGCCAGGGGGTTGGACAGCAAGGGGCGGTGCTGATGGATCCAAGCGGCGGGCTGCTCGCCCGAGTGGTGTTTGCCTGCGTCTTGGAACGGAGGCACAAAGGAGAAGATGGGGGCGATGGTGCGGACTTGGAAGCGGCGTAGTGGTTGCCTTAGGCAGCGACGCTCCATCTCGGTCCCTCTCTAACCGATCTGTGGATTTAGCCATGGATTCGCAAGGGCTAAAGGTTGATCCGCTCGTTTCGTTCGCCGGAAACCGGCCGGTGGTGTGGGGACTGCTGGATCAGCCTGAATAAGGGTGGTGGTCCTAGGGTTCCTTCCGTGCGAAGATGAAGATCTGCTGGCTGCTTGTCCTCGATGATCTGGGCTGGAGCGGCGAGTTCCGGAAGGCTCCGCCGGAAAACTCCCATGGGAGACTATGCCTAGAGATTACTGGATCAGATTGAATTCGGTCGGACGCACCCATGTCTTTCCTAGCCGTTTGGTTTCAGCGGGAGCGTCGTGAAGCTCGGATATCTGTTACCATCATGTGTCATGTCTTCGACGATCCATGGTGAACTCATATACGGAGAATATCAGAAAAGCAGGAACATTAGGGAAGCGATGGTGATTTGAGTCTTCGTGTTGACGAGGAACTGGCTGCGTGATCTGTGACTCGCAACAACGACTGTTTGTGGGGGCGACAACACAGGAGGAGTCACCAGTCTTACCTTGCAGGGTGAAATTCTAAGGTCTGGCCTTAATTGGTTGTGCATGGCATTGGCCTTGTTGCAGGCATTGTTTTGCGAGTGAGGACTTTCTTCAGGGTGAAAACCTATGATCTTTGATCGGGCGACGACAGTGTGTGTGTGCAATGTTTCCTTTTTAAAGGCGTCGCTATTGGAGTGGTTCGACTACTGGTGTTATTTTGGTGGTGTTAGTGTTGTTGCTTCGAGGAATTGTTTTCTGTAGCGGGACTTTTCTTTTTTGTAATTCTTCTTCTGTTTTCTGGGCTGTGTGCATCTGTAAGGCCACTAGGGCATGCATTGTTGCAGAGGCTAGGTATAATTGGTATCTCATGATATTAAAATATACTTTTTTCCAAAAAAAAATTATTACACCCATATGGCGATATATCTTCAGCGGTGCATGTTTGTATATGGCTCCTAGCAGATCTAGTTGACAAATAAATAAACGTGAAGAAATTAAATGATAGCTGGTATATGGAATGTTATGGGGGCAGAGAAAAATAGAACCTCTTCTTGTCTCACTGCCATTTTGGGAGATTTTGGTTTGCATAAGCCTGCGGGCGCCCTACCTCCGTATCTCTTGAGGAGAGGAACGGGGTGTCATGTCGCCAATCTCCTTAGGGACCCTTTTACATTAGTTCTTGGATATAGGTACCTCTTCCAGGGACTAGATCTTACTTGGACGACCCCCTTTTGGAAGGCACCCATACCCCTTAGCTTGAGGATCTTCCTATGGCAACTGCTACGAGATTGCCTCCCCTCATGGGTGGAGGTGTCGAAACATGACGATCCTGGCAACGGACTTTGTCCTTTATGTGGGACGCTGGAGACATGCACCCATATTATGTTCACATGCACTACCGCTCATTTTCTTTGGAGCTTTATCAAAGAAGCTGTCGGGCCTTCCTGATAGACCCAAGACCTTGGCGAGTTCACTGAGACAGAGGCAAATCGTACTGGAAGAAGGTGCCACCTCTTCTAGATAGTATTTGCGGCCCTTACATGAACACTGTGGAACATTCGTAATAAAATGGTGATATAGCGGATCTTTCTGAGGCGTGCGTCTGATAACCCCAAGGTGCAAGGGATCACCGTAGTATAATTTGATAAGTATTTGAGTGTCGAACACATGAGGAGATGAAGGAAAACTATCTATTCTCTAAATCCCTATAACCCACTTATATGGCCTTCTATGCAAAGCTAGGAACTATAGTGTGTGCGGTTGTATTTTGTTACTAACTAGAAAACAGTAAAGTTTTTGGAATCAAATACTATAGGTAAACTAGTGAAAGTAAAATAGAGCTAGTGAAGTAGAGGTGGATAACCCAAGGGAGCACGTGCTTAGGAAATTTTCTATTTCATTTGGTTGGTTGTCACAATTATTAAAACACAAAAATAGTCTTTTTATTGTTTCTTCTAAGGAGGAGCCATGAATAGGTGCATCCATATACATGAGCAAATACATCCCTAGTGATTGATCGGAAGGCCAATTAAGAAGAAACAAGTGAATTATTAAGACATAAAGTCCAACCACCGCATTTATATCTAATGTCTCCTTTATAATACCTCCATTGATTAACAATGAATTAATACAACATGTATCTCTAAGACTTGGGATTCGGTTTTCGTCAAACTCCGGCTATACCTCATCCTATCAACATGCAACGGTGAAAACCTTGTGCATCCCCCAACATATGTATGCGCTCATATGTTAGTACAATAAGATCATCATAGAAGATAACATATATTTGTATGCAACCAACAATAAACTATATCACAATTTCCATAAACAAGTCACTACTCAAACATCAACATAGGGATACAATAGATCATGGAAAAACAATATATTGCATCATACATCATGTTTGCCAAGAGATTACAGTGGGGGTAGGAGAGGATCTTGCTGTAGATGTTAATGATGAACACGCCGGAGGGTGGTGAAGTCCACCGGAGGCGATTCCAGCAGCGTTTCCCCCCTTCGATCTCCGTTGGCAGCGGCTTGCGGACTCTTTGTTTATGTATTTCCGATCTCCGCCTCCGTGTGTGTCGATGATGGCCGCCAAAGGGTATATATAGATGTTTTTATGTCAAAATAAGTCGGTGGATGAAAATACCAAGCGAATCGGATGGCCGAGGGGGAAAAGACCCCTGGTAGCGTGACCTAAGAGGGTGGGCGCGCCACAGGGACTTATTCCCAGCCTGTTGGGCTCCTGGTGATCTTATTTGGCCAGATGGATTCGTCTCGAAATTTGTAAACTGTGGCCTCTGACCTTGCCCTTTTTCGAGTCGAGTAGCTCCTGAAAACGCAAAAACACTAACAGAAGGTGTTTTCTGCCTCATAGAGTTATAACCAAAGTAAAGGGGACCATTGATAAATCCCCATAAATTAATGTAAAATATGGATATAACATCATATATGTAGCAAATATGTGGGAATTCATAGCAACAAACTACAAAGATCATGTATGCATTTTACATGCATCAGCGTCTAACTTTGTTTTTGCTTTTCTTGCCGACCTTCACCTGTGGTACCCGCTACCTAAACAACGGGACCAGGAGCACATGGACAGCCTCCTCTAGGCACCGAGAGCATTGGCGCGAGGCTTTGCTGAACCTACGCGTACCATCTCTGAGGGCCATGTCTAGGGCTCGAGCTTCTCCTCCTTTTTGTTTTCTCATCTGGGCGATGTTGTGTTGTAGCCCAGCGGACTTGTTTTCTTTTTCTCGTTGGCGCCTCGGCGTCGGTCTTGGGTGTGAACTTTGTACTCTGATTGATTTGGCTTTATTTATAAAGCGGGGCGAAATCTTGATACGAGGAGTAGGAGTTGGTTGGATAGTTCAATTTTTTTGAACCAAGTTGGATATTTCAACTGAGAAAGCGCGTCAGTTCAAAGCATACCAAGTCATGCACGATAAACTGAGAAGCGCATCAGTTCAAAGCATTGAGGAGACGTATTTAATTGGCATATCTCCCGGATTTAGTTTAGTTTGTATAGAGTTTGCTCTAACTACAAAGGTAGGTTTGGGGTCTCTAATTTGCAAATCATATTTTTATGGGTGTTCAATTCTTAGTCAGATGATGTCATTCTGTCTCACTTGCAATGACCTTGTTGAAGGCATTGTTTTGAGAGTGTGGACTTTTTTCAGGATGAAAACCTAATATCTTTGATCGGGTGATGACGGTGTTTGTGCACTATTCTCTTCTTGGAGGCGTCGTTTTTGGAGAAGCTGGACTTCTGGAGCTGTCTTGGTGGTGGTAGTACAACTGTTTCAATGAATGGGTCACTGTAGCAGTACTTTTCTTTTTCATAATTCTTCTTTTTTTTTTGGTGTGTTCATCCGTATGGCCGTTAGGGCAATGCGTTGTTGCAGAGACTGGGTGTAATTGGTATTCTCTGATATTAATATATGCTTATTTCCAAAAAAAAAAAAAAAAGCTACTGCTCCCGTTCTCATACGTAAGTAAGAAAAGCTCCAAAGCTGACCGTGTCTGTATATAGCTTAGCGCGTGAGCGTGTTAGAAAATACAAGTGCTACTATCCTACGACATGGTGGCACGTATATAAGCTAAGAAAAATATATAAAAGGATCCCAAAATAAATTGATTCATACGTTCGAACAAGTGCTATTACACCAATAGCTCTGTGAATTACTCTACCATAGATGTGGATCCATACAAGAAGTTTGAGACCTAGACCAAGGAAATGTGCCATCATTCCAGACGGCACCATCTCTTCCAGCATGAAATTGTCATGAACTTTGCACTAGACTAAATTTGCTAAACTACACTAGAGGATATATAGGGTGCCTCCCTCACATCCCCGAGCATCGAAGGTTAAGGGAACTAGACGGAGAATTAAACGGGTTTTTTTCAATGAAAAGGAGAAGGGCATGGAGAAGTTTCAATCCATGCGGGCCAGAGAAGAAACTAGGTTGCATCATGGAAAATTCGATGGCCATACATATGATTTTAGAAGGGAAAAAATTCACACTAACTCGCAATCTAAATTTTAATTTTCCATCACAATTTAATATTGTTTAAAATGAGACATCTGGTCAATATATTGTATTTACAATTTGCTAGGGATTGCTCAACAAATAAATACTATTAAAGATGTCTTCTACTTAGGTATACTTATTTAGCAGAAATTGTGGCTATAGATGTATTATCTTCCAAGAAATAATGTGACTATAAAAAATTCTTTCCAGGATAATATCGACACAGTAAAGACAAGGAACAACTATCTAAGAAAAATAAAGATGTCCTCGCATTAGCCAAGGACACCAACCATGCTAGTGAATTAAATAGTCACATTCTCCTCGCAACGCCATGTACATGAGCTATCGTGGATCATTGGACATGCTGATGTTGAGCCAATTACTGCCAATGATAGCAGACGCATCGTTGTTGTGAGCATTATTATCTTCACCGAGGCATGGGAGATGGGGATGCGGAGAAGTAGACAAATAGTGGTGGGACGACCATGAGAAAAACGCGTTGGGTAAACATTTGTCCAGTCCAACTCATATAATTTGATGTTGGAATTTCGTTCCGAAATTTTTATAGTTGGAAAGTAGTTCGGGGGCATGGGTTTGAAATCATCTAGTGTATGAGAGATCAGAAACTCTCATGGGTGCACATTTTCCATTTGTGACATACTTTGTTGCCAACAATACATCATCAAAGTGGCATGCAGTACACGGTGGAGAGTGGTGTTGTTGTGTGGGTGTGGACAGTGTGGTCAACAAGCGCCCTGAAGATTTTCATGAGGGAGTTTAATGCACTTAGGGCTGGATGAGTCGTTGTGTCTCAAGATCTATAGATACATGGTGGGAAAGGCCCAAAATAACTCCTTGCACATGTCAGTAGCACAGCTACACTATATTCCAGGTTCAACCGAAATGTTTCATTCCTGAGGACTCCAATTCTCAACGTAATATGAGTCCTCGTTTTGTCTTTTCTAGCATTTCTCTAGATATATGTATGAAAGAAGGTGTCAAACCTCAGTGAATCTAAAGGATCAAAAAAAACACTCGGTCGATGGTTCGACATAAGCTTTTGCTTTATTTATTTGTGCTGGCAATGTTGGTGCAGGAGAGAACAAAGTTAAAAGGACTCCCAAGCATGAAGACTGCATTTTATTGTCAGTGGTACATAAATAGTTGTTTGTGCATAGTGTGGTTGTGAATAACATCAATACGTTATCATTTCACGAGATATTATTGTACATATAGTAGATGAAATGAATTAGAGAGAACGCGACAATGTGTCTGAGGAGATATGGTAATATACGGTGGTTATTGTGTACACTATTATTGTGATACTATATAGAGTACATACACTAGAAGTGTGATCCTCTATATAACATATAGGGGGCGATGCCAAAGTAGGAACCATAAATTTCTACAAATTTCCAATGCCAATCTTTTTATTATGCTTAAAAATATAAAGCATTCCTTGTAATTCTTGCCCTCAAGTTTTTTGAACAAACAAAATATGTTTGTTCAGATGTTCTTGGGCAGTTGAATGATACAGTTCAGTAAGAAAGGTGAACACCACAATCCTAGAACTTAAAGGAAAAGTGGAAGCTACAAAATGGAACAAAGAAATACAGTCAAGATGCAAAATTAGGACACAAAGTCGTTGCCCCTAATTATAGGAAGAGCGACTCCGTCAATGTTGTGACAATCATCACGTTCAGCAAGTCATGAGTGATGTGAATGAGGATAACTAAACAAAGAGTGTAGGCAAGACGATAAAACAGATGAGTGAGATACAACTTGTACCGTCCAACTACTATAAATTGAGGAAACAATTTTAGTTGGATATTAAGTAAGTAAAAGTGTATTCAGTTTGACTTGTGTATATGAAATAAAAAACACTCTAATGGGTGTGCATTTTCTTTTCCCGGTCTTTTTTATGTCGTCTTTTGCTTTCTCCCACATATTGCATTAAAACGTACATTAGACAGATTGTTTACAGAGATTAGAAACATGCTCACCATGTAAGCCAAACATGGGTGTTAAAGAGTTGAAAGGGAAAAAATAGGCGTGTCAAAGGTACTTTACACGAAGGACCCTGTAAGAAAACAATCTACAATTTCATCCATAGAGATTCTCGTGTCTCGCCAAACCATTGTCCATCAGTGTCTTCTACCGCCACCTTGGGAACGCCATAAGAAGAGGCAAACCGTAACCTACCAGACTTGGGAGAACGTCTTCACATACAAAGATGTTTTTAAGCCGATGAAACCGGAGAACGTCTTCACATACAAAGATGTTTTTTAAGCCGATGAAGCCGACCGGTGCAAGATATGAGACTGACACTTTGTGGCACAATGTCCGAGGATCATCCCTATGGTCATCACATCCCGGTGCGGTCAACTTCATCCAACATGAATGGAGAAGAGAAACATTTGCCCCTACTTCCACCCGTCCAACATGAATGGAGGCGGTAGCTGGTTAGATATTAGGTTTCGTGTGGCCCGGCGGGTGGCCATCCCTATTTGACCCTCACAGGCTACAGCCGGGCCACTAATGCTGCAGAGGGCCTCTTTTCTTCGTGAGCCTACTGAGCTTGGAGAAATTTTGTGTCAGCGAGCGTTACTAGAATTCGCTTCAGGCGATGCACAGTCAGAATAGCGTTACTAGAACTACGGGAAATTGAGATTCTGCTGGGTATCTTTCTTTTTGCGAGTGTTTATAATCCGGATACTCGGCAAACAGCTCTTTGCCGTGCATCGTATGTTTAACACCCGGCAAAGAGGTCATTCACGGCAAAGTTGCCCTTTGCCGAGTGTCATCCGAAAAAACACTAGGCAAAAACGGACATACACGGTAAAATCCCAAATAACACTTGGTAAAAATTGGAAACACGGCAAACTGTCGTTCGATACGTCCTGCGCTCCCGTAGTCGACGGTTCAACTGACGGCGTTAGGGTTTGCCGAGTGTCTTCAAACGTATACACAACAAAGAGGTGTTTTACCGTGTATCTTGATTTTTACCGAGTGTTTTGTGTGATACACGGTAAAATTAGCAGGAAATGTATAATTTTTAGCCCACTCATTGTCGGTCTCCCTCTCGCGGAACCGTCCACGTATCCGTGATGAAGTTATATGTTGTGAACACGAAAATGATTTTTACAAAATATGAGGACCAAGATTTAAGGCACGTGTAGTTCAAATTTCACCCGCTTTCAAACGGACCGGCACGAAACCATGTAAAATCTCGGAAAATCCCGAAAAGCTTTTAAAGTGTGATAGAGGCAATAGAAACAACGGCTTCGGTTCGGCCCCGATTATGGGTCTAGTCCTAGGTGGATCACGAGCCGGGACTAGAATGAGCACTAGTCCTGGTTCGTCCCGACTCCAACGGCTAGGAGGTCCGAACAACTCTAGTCCCGGGTCGTTCCGGACCTCTAGTCCGGGTTCGTGATACGGTCCGGAACTAGAGGGCTCTCGCCAACCAGTCCCGCGTGTGGGAGCCTGTAGTCTCGGGTCGTAATAAGGCCTGGGACTAGAGGTCAATCTACTGAATTTTTTTTGAAAATCGTTTAAACGATTAGAATGGTTTTTATATACTTATACAATAATGCAGATGGGGCCCTCGTTAAAACTTGAATTGGATCTCTGAAGAAACATTATATTGTGAGTCTAAAAATGACTTTTTTCTTGTTAAAACTTGAATTGGATCTCTCAAAAAACATCATATTGTGAGTCTAAAAATGATTTTTTTTCAAAAAATCATGAGCATTAGATCATGTACATGTAGTTCAAACCGACCCACTTCCTACTGATTCGGCAGGCATTTGTCTTTTTCACTCGGGGTAGACGGAAAGGTTTGAGATACCCTAGTTGAGACATTGTCCATGTAAGGTGGTCTAATATTTTTAAAAATGAGGTGGTAGCATTTTGAATTATGCTTTTGGTGGTTGCTTCATAAAACTCCCCGTTTTTAGCACTCGTAAAATAGAAAATGTCTTTTTCGTGCAACGAAAAGGAAAACTTCCTGATGCAACATTGTTCGCCATCACAAGTTACACATGTGTGCACAATATGCTCCCGGTCGATGGATTCGACCGGGGGAAGAAGGGGGCGGTTATACACCCTCGACCCTTTAGTCCCGGTTCGTGGCTGCAACCGGGACTAAAGGGGGGTCTTTGGTCCCGGTGCGTGCCACGCACCGGGACTAAAGGTCCTTTTATATATTCCCTCGTTTTTACAAGAATTTATTAAATGATCAGAAAATATGTGTAACCTCTAATAATTATAGAAAGAGATCTACATGTCCAAAAATAGGAAATGATATACCGTTGGATTCACAATTGTGTGTAGAAAATTAATCTACAACTCTATCCAACTATTACTGTAAGTATTTGTCGTGATTATTTAAATAGGATTAATACCCTTTTTGGAGTAATAAATTCATAAGAAACTAATTACAAGTTTATGAATTACAAATAATATGACTACGGAATCACAAGAAAGATTAGAACCTGTCTATGAATTAAAATTGCAAGTTTACTGTAAGAATATCCTACGGCGACCATTAGGGTTTCGAGTTTCGGCGCACATATGTATCTCAACATGGAAATCAATGTCATATTTGTTCCCCTTTAGTCCCGGTTTCGGGTTTCGACCGCATTTTTTTATTATTTTATTACAAAAAATAAGCCCCTTTAGTCCCGGTTGATAAAAAATTCGCGCGAACCCGGTAATAAAGGTCTGTTTCTTCCCGCCTTATTTTTTCCTGCCCGTTTTCTACCCTCCTTTTCCACCGCTTCCCTCCTCTGACTTCACGCCATTTCTCACTATATATATGTAGGCTTGGTTGTTGCCATAGCACATATAGACTCATATCTGCCGCCTCTCTCCACTCTCTCCCATGGCTTCCACCATACCTCTAACCCCCAGGGAGGCGGAGGCGCTTTGCGCCTCGAACTACCCCTGCCCACCGGGCTACCGCGTCCCCACCGGTTGGTTGCTGAGCGCCGGAAGGGTGCCGGTCCCTCCTGTCCCTCTAGGTGTGGAGCGCCGGATGGCCATCACGAACCACTACTACCTCGAGCTCACGCTAGAGCAGCGGAGGAATCCCAACTGGCATCCCGACTATTTCCCGACTTGGGATGCCTTCTTCATCAATAGGCGTGAGAGGGCGCTCGCTAGGCACGAGGAGGACGGCCCACCTCCTTCGAACTTTAACGAGGCCGGCCGTCGGCTGTGGTGGCGCGGCCGGACTCTCCAGAGTGTCATGGCCTACAACACGACCGACAATAACCCCCGCCTGCCGTACCCTCAAATCCAGCCCACGCGAGCCCAACCTTCAAGGTTCGACTACGGCGACCCCGACGACGACAGCGACGACGGCGCCAGTGACTACGACGACTACAGTGGCACGTATTACAGGGCTAGGCAGGAGCATGACTGAATCACTCCAACATTAGGCATGTTTCTTAATTTTGAGTTGTGCTATGTATCTTAATTTTCAGTTGTGCTATGTATCCTTAGTGTTTGTGGGTTCCTTCTCTTGTGATGGTTCCTTCTCTTTGGGTGATCACCTCCCGTGGCTCAGAACCCGGTCGTCAACGTCTAGTTTGATTGAGCAAGATGTATTACATGAAAGGGGACCTTTATGTCTCAAATAAAAGGTTTAATACATTACATAGATTTATGTCTCAAATAAAAGGTTTAATACATTATTACACATCACCAACATCTAGTGTTGTGGTTTTCTTCTACACCGTAGCCATGGATAATCTTTATCATTTAACAGGATGCTTGGGTCAGTTTTCACTTTGAAGGGCGGAATTTCATGAAACTTATTGTAATCTTCTGACATGTCTGCCTTTTCATCCACTCCCACGATGTTTATTTTCCCTGAAAGAACTATGTGGCGCTTTGGCTCATCGTATTCTGTATTCTTTTGCTTATCTTTCCTTTTCTCGGTTTGGTAGACATGTCCTTCACATAGAAAACCTAAGCCACATCGTTGGCTAGGACGAATGGTTCATCCATGTACGCAAGATTGTTGAGATCCACTGTTGTCATGCCATACTTTTGGTCTACATGTACCCCGCCTCCTGTCAGCTTGACCCATTTGCACCGAAACAAAGGGACCTTAAAAGTAGGTCCATAGTCAAGTTCCCATATCTCCTCTATGTACCCATGATATGTGTCCTTCTGCCCATTGTCATCTGTTGCATCAAAGCGGACACCACTATTTTGGTTGGTGCTCTTTTTATCTTGGGCAATCGTGTAAAATGTATTCCCATTTATCGCGTACCCTTGGAAAGTACATATAGTCAAAGATGGTAACCTGGCCAACGAGTACAACTCATCTCCAATAGTGGTGTTATTCCTGAGATGTGTCTGCAACCAACTGCCAAAATTCTTCTCGTGTTCCCCTTTAATCAAGGTTTCAGGCTTCCCCAGGTTTTCGGAGTGTAGAATATTCTTGTGTTTCTCGATATACGGAGCCACCATGGTGGAGTTGTGTAGAACTGTGTAGTGTGCTTGAGTGAAAGAATGCCCGTCCCTACATACCATTGATTTCCTTCCTAGTGTGCCTTTTCCAGTCATCCTCCCATCATACCGAGATTCAGGAACACCAATCGGATTAAGCTCAGGAAGAAAGTCAACACAAAACTCATTGACCTCCTTTGTTCCATAGCCCTTGGAGATGCTTCCTTCTAGCCTAGCACCATTATGAACATATTTCTTTAATACTCCCATGAACCTCTCGAAGGGGAACATATTGTGTAGAAACACAGGACCGAGAATTCTAATCTCTTCGACTAGGTGAACTAGGAGGTGCGTCATAATATTCAAGAAGGATGGCGGGAACAACAACTCGAAGCTGACCAGACATTGGACCACATCAATCTGTAACCCTGATAGACTTTCTCGATCGATTACCTTCTGAGAAATTGCATTGAGAAATGCACATACCTTCACAATGGCTAGTCGAACATTTTTTGGTAGAATTCCCCTCAATGCAACCGGAAGCAATTGCGTCATAAGCATGTGGCAGTCATGAGACTTTAGGTTTTGAAATTTTTTCTCTTTCATATTTACTATTCCCTTTATATTCGACGAGAAGCCAGACGGGACCTTGATACTGAAAAGGACTTCAAAAAATATTTCCTTCTCTTCTTTGGTAAGAGCGTAGCTAGCAAGCCCTTGAAACTGCCTTGGATGCTTGCCGTCTCGTCCTTTATGATGTTGTTGGTCCTCCCGTGCTGCCGCGGTATCTTTTGACTTCCCATACAAGCCCAGGAAGCCTAGAATATTCACGCAAAGATTCTTCATCAGGTGCATCACGTCGATTGCAGAGCGGACCTCATGCACTTTCCAATAGGGTAGCTCCCAAAATATAGATTTCTTCTTCCACATGGGTGCATGTCAGTCGGCGTCTTTCGGAACAAGTTGTCCTCCAGGACCCTTTCCAAAGATTACATCCAAATCCTTGACCATACCAAATACATCAGCACCACTACGGGGGACAGGCTTCGTCCGGGTTTCTGCCTTGCCATTGAAATGCTTTCCTTTCTTCTTTAAGGGATGACTGGGCGGAAGAAAACGACAATTGTACGGTTACACATTCTTTCTACATTTATCCAGATATATACTTTTAGTCTCATCTAAACAGTGCGTGCATGCATTGTATCCTTTGTTCGTATGTCCTAAAATGTTACTAAGAGCAGGACAACCATTGATGGTTACGAACAGCAACGCTTGTAGGTCAAATTCCTGCTGTTTGTGCTCATCCCACACACGTACACCTGGTTTAGCCCACAACTATAGAAGTTCATCAACTAATGGCCTTAGGTACACATCAATGTCGTTGCCGGGTTGCTTCGGGCCTTGGATGAGCACTGGCACCATAATGAACTTCCGCTTCATGCACAACCAAGGAGGAAGGTTGTAGATACATAGAGTCACGAGCCAGGTGCTATGACTGCAGTTCTGCTCCCCAAAAGGATTCATGCCATCGGTACTTACACCAAACCATAAGTTCCTTGTGTTACCAGCAAAGTCCGGGAAGTCTCTCTCGATTTTTCTCCACTGCCGACCATCAGCAGGGTGCCTCAACATCCCGTCTTTCTTACGGTCTTCCATGTGCCATCGCAACAACTTGGCATGCTCTTTATTTCTGAACAAACGTTTCAACCGTGGTATTATAGGAGCATACCACATCACCTTGGCAGGAACCCTCTTCCTGGGTGGCTCGCCCTCAACATCACCAGGTTCATCTTTTCTGATCTTATACTGCCATGCAGTGCATACCGGGCATTTATCCATATTCTCGTACTTCTCACCGCAGTAGAGGATGCAGTCATTAGGGCATGCATGTATCTTCTGCACGTCTAATTCTAGAGGGCAGACAAGTTTCTTTGCTTCGTACGTACTGGAGGGCAATTGGTTATTTCTTGGAAGCAGCTTCTTCATTATTACCAGCAACTTTTCAAATCTTGAGTCAGTCATACCGGTCTCTGCCTTCCACTTCAACAATTCCAGTGTGCTACCCAGCTTCTTCTGGCCATCTTCACAAGTTGGGTACAGCAATTTGTTGTGGTCCTGTAACATCTGCTCGAACTGCAACCTCTCCTTTTCTGTGTCGCAGTCTCGCCTTGCATCACTAATGACACGACCAAAATCATCAACGGGCTCATCTGGTTCCCATTCTTCACCCCCTTCTTCTTCATTAGCTTCAACTGCGGTATCATCGTATTCAGGGAACATAGATCGGTAGTTGTCATCATCGTTCTCTTCTTCATCGCCGTCTTCCATCATAACCCCTCTTTCTCCGTGCTTGGTCCAAACATTATAGTCGGACATGAAACCGGACCGAAACAGGTGGCTCTGAATGACTCTTGAGGAAGTGTGAGCCTGCTCATTCCGACATTCAACACATGGACAACACATAAACCATCCCGCCGCTTGTTCGCCTCGGCCACAAGGCGAAAAGAACGCATGCCTTCTCTGTAAGCGTCAGAGCGTCGGTCACCGTACATCCATGGGTGGCTCATCTGCATCATGCAACCATGCATATATATCAAACGCAATCACGATGCTTAAATTAGTACCGTGCGGTCAAAACGAGAAAATAGTTGCTAACCTTTTAGGACACTTCAAAACAAAGAGGAAAAACTGTAAGTGTCGCTCTGGCACCTCATATGATGTTTTGTCTTGTGTGAACTCAAGTGGCATCGCTCTAACAGGCATTTCACCGAACACCTCTAGTGCATATGAAGAAAAAAAGTTAGCACAAAGTTATACCCACCTCACATAGAAAAAAACAGGAGAGAGTGGAGGGCTGGGTGCATATATATAGGGCCAGACCATTAGTCCCGGTTTGAGACACAAACCGGGACTAATGGTTCTGCCAGGACCACGCGGGCGTGCCCAGACCCACTAGTCCCGGTTTGTGACCGGGATTAGTGGCCTCTTACGGACCGGGACACAGAATTCGACGATCTCGGGCCGTCCGGTTCGGACCATTAGTCCCGGCCCTAGCCACGGCCGGGACTAGTGGCCCGAACCAAAGGCCATTTTTCTACTAGTGCTAGATCTAACCATCAAAATAATTCAAATGATGTGGCTTAACGTGGTGGCTCTATTAGACATCCCTATATTGCTTTTAGTATACAATAGATTGTTGTTTGCTAACATGTATGCTACTACCTAAAGGAACAAGATGTAGACCGAGCACAAATGAGAAGTAATAATTGATGTCGTAGGACCGTGCACAAAAAAGACCGTTAACATGTATGCTACTACCTAAAGGAACATGGACTTGATTTATAACATACTACGGTGAACATATATGCATGTAATAATTGAATGGGAAAACACGATAGCACCTAGCTGTTACTCCACTTCACAATGTGTCATTCTTAGGTGTCACTTCTCAAACAACACATGTACCGACGAATAATTTCCACACGACGTCTTGACTAGGGCAATCATGAACTGTTAACAAATTATCTGGCGAGATGTGGTGTCTTATATCTAGACTCAGCGCCCGCCGTCCAATCATGAACTGTTAGTAATAAATAATGATCTTTGTTTTCAAATGGTGCCTTTGCAACTAGGTTTAACTAGTTATGGACTTATGGTACTCCTGTTGTCCAATCATGTCCAGAAATTTAAGTATAAAAAATTCGATCATTTCTGCGGGCAACACTCTGCGAACTCCATGCTCTGCGAATATTAAAATTAAAGTGACCTTTACTAGTATTTTTCTCGCGGCATGAGTTGGTGCTATGATTGATGGATGATATTGATGACAGATGAAATAATTGTGAGACGTTGCAAAAGGGAGTATCCTTCCAAAGCAACACTCCATAGTAGTTCATTATAGGCTGTGTCCAAATAGTTAAGATCATGTTATTTCAACTAATAGGATATTGTAGTCTAAACTCCTTTGCCCTGCCAAAGACATGTAAGAAGTTTGAATCCGTGTGATACAGGTGAGACTACTTTTCCGACTACAATAACCTGCACCTTGCTTGACAGGGAACATGACCCGCGAGAATTTATAGCGCCCACTATGCCACCTACGCCCACGAGTTCATTGACATTGTCCTTTGGTTTTCTAGTCACTGTCTTTTGCTTACATGCATTCCGCTACCTTGCTACTACATCCGTTCCACGATATAAGCCTTTTTAGCAAGCTAAAACATCTTTCTAAAAAGATTATATTATGGAATGGAGGTAGTACTATTCTAATTTCCAAAATCTAAAGGAACGATATCTGAGGGTTAAGAAAGTGTAAATTGTTAAGATTGAAAATTGAGAAACAATGGACTTGAGGCGCTTTCCAAACATACTCAGTGAAGATAAGTGATTGTAATATACATAGGAAAGGGAAAGCACCACGTGTATATATAGTGTATTGTGTTGGAGCCGAATATCTCAGCTCCTCTTCTTCTACCTCTAAACTCACACAAGAATAAGGTAGACAAGGGAGACAAGAGTATTTTTTAGCGTTGGACTGCCTCACACAGCCCAACCTTCTTTTCTCTCTTCTTAATCTCTCAAATAAACATGGTGATTACAAAGCCTTTATATAGATTCACACACACGCACGGGCAGGAGCCACTCAACCACTAACTCCACCATGCACTCACGCACTAATCAACTAACAGCTGACCTGATCATCTCCTAGAATCACTCTAGACCACATGAGCCAGCCAGACATGCACATGCAGCTAACAAACTAACTAGATAACTACCACCGATTCACTCGGCTGACTCTGGACCATGCAAGGCGTGCTTGTCCTTCCTCCATGCCCCATGCCGTCTCACAGGGCGGCACTGCATCGCACAACACCACCACATCTCGCCTTTCCTGCTGCATCGCACAACAGCAGCTCGGCATCTCGCCATCGATGGGAGACGAAGCTTCAGCAGCCTACAAGTCCTATAACCTAAAGTACATGCAGATAAACTAGACCATGCAAAACCAATCAAGATTAAAATCTAACATAATGAAGGGAAACCCACCTATACACTGATTGTTTCAGCAATTAATTCACCAATTTATCTACGCAAGTTATAACTTCAGCATTGGTCAGTTTGGAAAAATGAATTAAGAGAACCCATCTTTTGTTTGTTTCGGTACGGCTCAGTTAGTTTTATTAGTTGGCCACTAGTTGACAATCAGTCTTAATAGTCTTGCTTCGGTTTCCCTTCTCTCCACCCACCCACCACCACTGAAACTTGAAGTGATAAGTTTGCCCGGGGAGTTTTCTGTTTCAGCAAAACCCATCCAGACCATGTATACCCGCGTACTAGTATATGAGGTAGAATAGGCTATGTTTCGCCTCCTCATGTCCAGACGTTGCGGGTGACGTCGTTATATACACCCGGATTTTCACCTCCACGGATCTGTGCACACCTGTACACGTACACCCATTGTACTGTCTCTGTACATCCAAGCAGGTTGTACAATCTTCGAGTGGGTCTATACGGGCTTCCCACCGAAATAGTACCATGCAATCCTAGATGTCCATGTGTTTATGTTTGCTAAACTTTTGGGTAGGAGGGGGGACACTGAAGCAAAAGTGCACTCTTAAATTCTCCGGTCATTCACCTGGCCTTGGGAATAAGGCACTCGTGCAATTTATAATAGCACAACTTAGTTGAATTTTTTTCTTTTGTTTTCCCAGGAAAAATGTACTCTAGTTATAAGGTTTGTCATCACTGTATCCTAGTTCTCGAGAAAATTAGAACTGTGCCAGTACGATACGATGAATTTGCAAAAATGCAACTAAGTTCAGCAACATTGTTGTTTCTATGCAACTGGATGCACTTCACGCTATTTACTGTTAGCTTTGGCTAACTTGTCATGTATTTGACTTGTTTCGTTGCGCGAGGGGTCCAACTTGGCTTACTTGCTGTGATCTTTATCCTTATGGGCGGGCCCCACCACATCAAAAGAAGAAGCCGTGTCGTTGTCCTGCTAAGCTTTCCTACTATGTTCCTTTCGCCACCATCATTTCGTTGCACACTCTTGTGCACCTCCCTAGCCCTCCCCTAAGCCCAATGTTCTCCACCGCGGACACCTTAACTATCTCTTTCCCTCCCATCCTGGTTATTGTCTGTTGTCATGTCATACTCTGGAGGCTGGAAGCCAAGCATGTTAGCCCTAGCCGCTGCTTGCCCTCGGATGTCCGTTCTCATGGTGACAGTGATGTATTTTGTAATTCGATGCACCCTGTCATTGCAAATATGTGTCGTGTGTTTGTACTTTGACGGTGGATTTTGATGATTGTATTGACTTCCCACATCGAATAAATTAGAACGTGCATGTTGTCCGCACGGCCTCTCTCACTATTCCACAATGTCCATCTATCCTCCTTTATCTAGTGACCTTCCTAACCACTACACATTGTCCTTCCTGTCAAGCTGGGGTACCAGCAATTTTTAGGAAAAATTGCGCCACACAGTACTCGAACTCGAGACCTTGGCTTTGATACCATGTCAAGCTTCAGGTACTAAATAACTATTTCAAAAGACCGATCTGTTGGAAAGGGTTAGGCAATTCACTTATACACTTCAACACTTCCTTCATTAAGCTGACTTGTCTAACCATCTGGGGTGCGCAAAGAGAGATCTACTATAAATTATATATTTGATAATAATGACCTTTAGTACAAAGTATCTTCTGAATTGAAGGGATGTGAATGTTCCTTTCCCACCACAACATGTGTGGCTATCAAGTTGTACATATATAGCACTACAAAGCGACCGCATTCTCTCCATCTTTCACGGGTCTTTTCAGTGCATTTCTCTCATACACGAACTCTGAAAGCAAAAAGGACGCATGGAAATAAACACAAGAGAGGTTTGCTTAAGAATAGAAGACATTGGGAAAAGAATGTCATGGTTAGAATGTAGATAATGTGTTGCACTGTCCGTAATTTTAGCAGGACATTAATCTTTAAGTGGCTAGAATCTGGAGCCTGGCTTGTGTAGTCTATACAGCAGTTACATGTCTCATAGCGACATGTACTTTCTGTTGTATCTATGTACAAAATCCCTCCCATATATCCCCTTGTAATTTCAGAGGATTTGACTTAATGTCAGTTGTTGTTTAATTTGTATAAGTGTTATGTATGGTATACCATCCAGTGGATTAAATTTATTGAGCTACAAAAATTTGAAAACTAATTAGGGCCAAAATATGTCAAGATGTACCATTATCTAAAGAAACTACACCAAGTGCAAAATTCCTGCTCGACGCAATCCCTTGCGCATGCTCAAGTTGGTTGTTGAAATCTAAAACAAAATGTGGAAACCATCGGCCATCACGCTCTGACATTGAAATCTTGACATCACCACATCTACTTACCTTAGAGCATCTCCACTCACCCCCTAAAGGCCCCCTAAGTGTGAAATGGGGGAACCGGGGTGGAAAAACCCGCCCAGGCCTCTCCCCTAAAACCGAAATGGTGTCAGCGTGGCCCAACAAAACATTCGGCGCCCCCAGGCCGAACCCAACGCGAGGGGGTCGATCTGGGGCACCGACGCAACTTGAAAAAGTTGGCGGGCCAGCCTTGTCGGCTGGACGCCAAAATTTGCCTCCCTTTTCCCTCCATTTTCCACTCCAGGTTGCCTAGTCCTGCCATTTTCCCCTCCGTCGCCGCCCATTCCCGCCATTTCCCCGACCCACCTCTCCCTTCCCGTGCACCACCGCCGCCACCACCATGCCGCCGAAGAGGTACCAAGCTCCCCGAGCATCGGCGCCAGCTAAGAAAGGGAAGGCCGACAAGCAACGGCCGGATGGGATGACCAACGCGAAGTGGGCATTCAACATCCAGCGCCGGCCTCATCAAGGCCAATGTGGTGGCAAAGAAGAGGAGGGAGGACTTGGCGATCTTGATGGTTGACACGAAAATTTAATCACCGATGGACTTGTATTCCAGTGATTTGCGGCAATTGCATTGCCTGAACTATGCACTGCCCGGTGGCGGCAAACTATGTTTTAATTTCTGGCCACCTTTTGAAAATTTAAATTTGCAATTGCGATTGGGGGGCTGTTTAGGAGTGACGACTGGGAGGCGGTTACCCCCGATAGGAGGTACCTGCGCCAGCGCGCCTCATAAGGCCAAACGCCCGACCCCGTATGGGGGGGGGGGGCGAGTGGAGATGCTCTTAGCCACCCCCAATAGAGGCGTTGGATGGGAGCAGTGGAATATGGTGTGTAGCTTGTGGGCTTATAGCGCGGCGCACGACTTTGACGCATCAATCTCGGTGTTTCGTATTTGAGGATTGTTTGATGACATTTTTTGTTTGACATTTGAAGGACGCACATGCAAGGACGACTTTATTTGAGAGCACATGTCACTTTGAATTTAAACGTGGATTTCGATTTCTTCACATGTGCATGCGTGAGATTTATACAAGGGATGTATCTCATGTGTATTTTGCATATATTGAGACAAAATATCATCTAACAGGGATCTAGGCACGTCTGAAGCGTCTCCGCATCTAGGCCGGACATTTAGACACTCAAGTACGTTGGGTTTTCTTTTTTGGGGGATATTGCTGTATGTTTTTTCTGCGATTTCCTTGGTTTTCTATTTCAGGTTCTGTTTTTTGGGTTTTGCCTAATTTTTATTTCTTTTTTTCCTTTCCTTTTTGTTTTTTGTGAACATGATTAATTTTAAAATTTGAACATTTTTAAAATTGTAATATTTTTAAAATGTGAAAATTTGTAATATAAACAATTCTTAGATCCAAACATTTATCTAATATGACTATTTTCAAATTTAAACATTTTTAAAACTAAGCAATTTTTAAATATGAAAAATTCGAGTATGAACAATTTTAAAAATTATATGTTTTTAATTTAAACTTTTTTCACAAATCTCATCATTTGTTATTAACATAAAAACAGAAAAGATAGAATGAACAAAATGAGAAAAGAATAAGTATCTATTCTTGGGCAGATTTGGAGTGGCCCATGAAGAAACCCTTGAGATGGCACACTTTGAGCGTGAAATAGGAACCCCCATCATTATTCACCGCTCCAATGTCACGTCTGGCTTGTTTTAGTGGTACCGACATGTCCCTAGACTCGGCAAATAAAGAAAATTAGTAACCGGGATGGCCCATCAAATTTGATGTTACCAAAACTGCATGTGCTTTGATAAAGACAACATATAGACATTGCGAATAGAGGCTTGCTTGGGTGAATGGGTCTCCCCTTCACTCAACCACCAACCAACTTGAATGGGTAAGTTTGCCGCAGACAGTATTCTTTGTCCGGTGAAACCCATATCTAGACCCTATATACCCTCATATTGGTACACGAGATAGAGTTGGGTATACTACGCGTCCCCGTATCGGAAAGGTGCGGGCGACGTAGTTATATACACTTCGACTTTCCGTCTCCCACAGACACGTGCACACCCACACACTATACCCATTGTACCGTGTTTATACGTCCAAGCGGGCCGTACGGGCCCCCGATGGGTTTGTATGGGTTTCACACCGAGATGTTATCCAGCAATCCCGGTTGTCACCATGCATTTCTGTTTGCCAAAATTTAGAGAGGAGGGGACACCAAAACAAAAGTGTCGCGAATATAGTACGTTATTATAACCAACATTTGATTTAATAGCTTTTTATGACATCTTACATCATGGGACGAAAGGACCATTTATCCTAGCTAGAGTATTGGAGGTAAAGGTCCTCAACAACAAAATGCTGTGCCCTGTCTTTTGTACAACCACATTGCTCATTGGTTTTGAGCTTGGGAGATCGTTCGCTTATAATATAAGTATTCAAGTATATAATATGTTTAGACTAGCAAGTCCTCCATATTTCCACACGCATGATCAGCATTCACTACCTCATCTCTCATCTAGCGAAGTTATCCTAAGAAAACTGATAGAGACATCACCAGTGGCGGCATACTGGCAGAAATACCTAGAGGCAATTCTAGTTTATAGATTAGGAGGCGTCGGGAGCTAGACACTTGGGAAGCCTATCAACGAGCATCCTAGGTTGATCAATTCTCTGCAGTTCTTTACTGGCTGCAGTCAACAGCGCAATGCTGGATGATACATCGCTGCTTACTTTTCTTCGATCTCAACAACCTACACCAATTGACAACGCTCGACGGAGGAAGTAACCGATACCAGAGAACGATCTCAGAGAACGGATGCTTGTCGCAAGAACTACACTAGTGGCTAGAGACAGGTAGAGTACTCTAGTTGCCAACATAACTTTCTTTCACGGGAAAAAAAGGAACTAGACTAGGACTATCTATGAAATAAATCAGGTCTAACTAATCGCTTCCTTCTATGTACAAACGAGACAGACCAGATCTAGGCTATAATATTGGAAGAATGTTACACTAAAATCCTGGTGATGGAAGAATTCGATCATCCCACGCATCCTACCGCATCTTGTCCGTTCCCTATCTTTCTCGCCTGTTTATTTTCTTCCCCTTTCTTCTTTGTTTTTTCTACCTGTACCAGCGCTCTAACGCAGATCATAATAATATGTAGGAGTAACTAGACCAGATGGGGCGCATTGTTGCGCCCGTTTGTTTTGACGATTGACTACTACAAACTTCTGTAAATACATGGAGGGAAAAGCTACAACTAACATAAATATAAATTATGGAAATGATAAAATTGACTTAATTAAGTTCTTTCATGGAAGTTTTTCTTCTTAGAATTGACAGTTACTCTGGTCAGGCAAATAGAGAAAAAGTACTCAATTGATACATCTTATGACCAATTTAAAATTGTACACGTCCATGTGTAGCTCAGTTCCATTTATAATGAGGACTAGAGTATGAAGAGAATACATCTGAAAATTAGTAGCCTTCATTAAGGACCAAGAGACAACATGCATTCAGTGGAGGTATGGCAGTAACCTTTATAGATAAGTTGCAGGAAAATCACAAGAATTATCAATCAAAGTCGAGAAACAATAATGTGAAAATTAACTATGCCAAAGCACATGGATGGAAGGCTGTGTGCATATATTGGTGCAGAGACCAGGGCTTTTCTCCACATTTCGCGAAAAGGAAACCTGGATGGAAGGCTATATTTTCATCGTAGTGTGCCATAGTACTTCATGACACGCCACAAAAATACCTTACGTAAGTCGAACATGTACAACTTTATAAATCAAATCATTAACGTCTGCATCCATGTCGAAGGATAACCACACATGATTATTCGTGTTACTTCAGAGAATCCATGACTTATGTAATTGCTTCACAAGTGCCAAGCTTCTATCCCCACCGCGGTCGGGCGAAGGGTATCCAGAGAAAGCAGATCACCTACCAACCGATACACATATTGATATTGCATGTTCATGGGTTGGTAATACAGAGTAGGTCTTCATTTGTAACTTTTCAACAGGCAACAGTATGTACAATTTCAAATATCCACCCTGTTGTCACGATTTTGAACTACTTAACAGTTGATAGAAATTGCAGTTCACATACACAAAGTGTAGAAGGGCCCTATTCACACAAAATCCTATCTATACAAGAGTATTTTCAAAAATGCTATGTCTTTGGCTCTTGCATCTTTCTCTTGTGTGTTTAATCTTGTTTGACTTCTTCCTTCGCTTTGGTTTCTGATGTGATCTTATTTTGAGTTTTTTCGTGTGCTATGTCTTGCAAGAGATCCTGCGAACATGTGCACAAGGTAACAACTAAAATGATCTGTAACACATGCAACCCGTAGATAGACTAAAAACCTTTCTTGTTTGCCCTACAGAGCTACATGCTACACTTCTTCCTCAGATGAATCATACGAGTACAAACAGAACATGCGTATAATGTGTGGCTGTTAGCATATACAGGTAGTCCACTTGGTGCCTCTGAAGAATACAACCTCGGCAATTAATCTCCAGGAAATATATTGAATAAACATGTGGATTTTGGGTTTATAGTGCAACCGGTTTCACATCCTACGATTTGCTACTTGAGCGCTGCTGCAGGGTGATGCATCAAGTGTACTAGCCGCGGGGTATTGAAAGGTAGTGCTATGTGATACGGATTAAGCCTTGCCTAGAAAAAGAAAAAGAAATAAGTCGGTGACCATTGTTGAAGATATATATGTCGTAGAATGAAAAGTACAGTTTAGAGATATTCTCTGAGGAATATGTAGGTCATTAACAACGTATAAGAGTAAGAAATTAAGTCTATTTCTTTCTTTGAAACATACTGATAGCTCCCTTTGCTAGTAAGTGAGAAGGCCTGAAAGAACACATTAGGCTCACCACATCTCTTTGATCTCAATCTATTTTAATGATCCTTATCATGCACACTTTATCTGCAGTTTTCTCAGGACTCGGTTCATTAGTTTACTATACTTTGGTTGGGTATTTAGGTCAGTCACGAATGCCTCTGTCACTTGAATCACGTACAGGAATGCAAGAGCCAACCTGAACCTGAACCTGCTCTTGAGTCGTTTTCTCCACCGGGTGGAACAGCCTGATGCAAGTACCTGTGAGCATGTTTTGTACAATCCCGGGATCTCCAGACATGACAAAAACAACAAGCATGGACATTATGAAACTGGGTGTCACTTGCGCCGTGAAATCGACCTGAGGAGTGACATTCCACCGAAGGCTCCAGTCCAGCTCGAGGGAGATGAGCGACTGAGGAGTGAGGACGGCTCTTCTGCAGGGAGATGGTGGAGAATGCAGAAGAGCTGCAGCTGTGCGGCTCGATGGCAGATCCCTCTCCCTGCCGCTCTCCTCCGCTACAGGCTACAGCCGGGCCACTAATGCTGCAGAGGGCCTCTTTTCTTCGTGAGCCTACTGAGCTTGGAGAAATTTTGTGTCAGCGAGCGTTACTAGAATTCGCTTCAGGCGATGCACAGTCAGAATAGCGTTACTAGAACTACGGGAAATTGAGATTCTGCTGGGTATCTTTCTTTTTGCGAGTGTTTATAATCCGGATACTCGGCAAACAGCTCTTTGCCGTGCATCATATGTTTAACACCCGGCAAAGAGGTCATTCACGGCAAAGTTGCCCTTTGCCGAGTGTCATCCAAAAAAACACTAGGTAAAAAGGGACATACACGGTAAAATCCCAAATAACACTTGGTAAAAATTGGAAACACGGCAAACTGCCGTTCGACGCGTCCTGCGTTTCCGTAGTCGACTGTTCAACTGACGGCGTTAGGGTTTGCCAAGTGTCTTCAAACATATACACAACAAAGAGGTGTTTTACCGTGTATCTTGATTTTTACCGAGTGTTTTGTGTGATACATGGTAAAATTAGCAGGAAATGTATAATTTTTAGCCCACTCATTGTCGGTCTCCCTCTTGTGGAACCGTCCACGTATCCGTGATGAAGTTATATGTTGCGAACACGAAAATGATTTTTACAAAATATGAGGACCAAGATTTAGGGCACGTGTAGTTCAAATTTCACCCGCTTTCAAACGGACCGTCACGAAACCATGTAAAATCTCGGAAAATCCCGAAAAGCTTTTAAAGTGTGATAGAGGCAATAGAAACAACGGCTTCGGTTCGGCCCCGGTTATGGGTCTAGTCCTAGGTGGATCACGAGCCGGGACTAGAATGAGCACTAGTCATGGTTCGTCCCGACTCCAACGGCTAGGAGGCCGGGACAACTCTAGTCCCGGGTCGTTCCGGACCTCTAGTCCGGGTTCATGATACGGCCCGGAACTAGAGGGCTCTCGCCAACCAGTCCCGCGTGTGGGAGCCTGTAGTCTCGGGTCGTAATAAGGCCTAGGACTAGAGGTCAATCTACTGAATTTTTTTTGAAAATCGTTTAAACGATTAGAATGGTTTTTATATACTTATACAATAATGCAGATGGGGCCCTCGTTAAAACTTGAATTGGATTCTGAAGAAACATCATATTGTGAGTCTAAAAATGATTTTTTTCTTGTTAAAACTTGAATTGGATCTCTGAAAAAATATCATATTGTGAGTCTAAAAATGATTTTTTTCAAAAAATCATGAGCATTAGATCATGTATATGTAGTTCAAACCGGACCCACTTCTTACTGATTCGGCAGGCATTTGTCTTTTTCACTCGGGGTGGACGGAAAGGTTTGAGATACCCTAGTTGAGACATTGTCCATGTAAGGTGGTCTAATATTTTTAAAAATGGGGTGGTAGCATTTTGAATTATGCTTTTGGTGGTTGCTTCATAAAACTCCCCGTTTTTAGCACTCGTAAAATAGAAAATGTCTTTTTCGTGCGACGAAAAGGAAAACTTCCTAATGCAACATTGTTCGCCATCACAAGATACACATGTGTGCACAATATGGGCATACTATCACAAACTATGGCGCGATTCTAGCCATAGCATTGGTCATTTGGTCCGAAAGCCATGAAATCTCGAACATGATAGCACATTTTGAGAAGGAACTTTCAAGATGCAATCATTATACAAAGTTTGGTATTTTTCCTTGCAACTATGTCACATAATATGACACCATGCAAAGGATTTACATTGTTCTGACTGTTTTTGAATTTCTTATCTCAGTTTTAAAAATTTCCCGTTTTAAACTATGGTCAAAACGACGAGCATGAAGATGGGGGATGAGCCTCGCTAAAACTTGAATTGTATCTCTGAAAAAACATCGTATTGTGAGCCTAAAAATGATTTTTTTCTAAAAATCATGAGCATTAGATCATGTACATGTAGTTCAAACCGGACCTACGTCCTACCAATTTGGTAGGCATTTGCCTTTTTCACCCGGGGTGGACGAAAAGGTTTGAGATACCCTAGTTGGGACATTTTCCATGAAGGTGGTCTTGTATTTTTGAAAAATGGGGTGGTAGCATTTTGAATTATGCCTTTGGTGGTTGCTTCACAAAACACCCCTTTTTAGCACTCGTAAAATGGATGGCTTTTCTGTGGGACGGAAAGGAAAACTTTCTCTTGCAACATTGTTCGCCATCACAAAATACAAATGCATGCATAATATGGGCACACTATCACAAGCTATGTCGTGATTCTTGCCATAGCATTGGTAATTTGGTCCAAAAGCCATGAAACCTCGAACATGATAGCTCATTTTGAGAAGGAATTTTTGAGATGCGATTGTTGGAAATATGCCCTAGAGTCAAATAGTAGTAAGGACTATTATCATATTTTATATAGTTTATGATTAAGTTTATATCATGCTATAACTGTATTGAGTGGAAACATCAATACACGTGTGATATGCAAACAACCAGGGGGTTCCTAGTGAAACTCTAGTCACTGGTTCATTGGTCAACAGATGATCATGTTTCCTGATCACGTGGCATTTATGCTAGTTGGAAATGAGATGATGAACCGATACCCAATCTAAACATCGTGACCCGATCATGTCACGATGTTCAAGTTACGATGATTAGAAATGGATCCTCGTAGACTATTCCTTAGACCGTGAGGCTATATCAATCACTGTCTCCCGAGAGTGCTTAGATAGCATCAAATGCCACTTGGTAATAAAGTGGTTATAAAGGTGTGTTCAGGTACACGGAGGAAACCGTAGAGGCAATATATGTCAAGAGTGGGATTTGTCCGTCCATGTGACGGGAAGATACTCAAGGGCCCTCTCGGAGAAGTTATATCCAATAGTTCCGCAGCGTGTGATTTGATCACGGGGATATCACTTGTCGAAACGAGTCAAGTAGCATTGTTCGGTAACGAGATTAAACACGACATGGTGATGTCATTTATCAGATCTCGGGCAATGCAAGTATCGAGAGACAAAGGGAATAAGACACGACTGTCCCGGTTCAAACGATGAAAGATCTTCGCGGAACGCACAGGGGTCACATGGCCATCCAGGTCCCTCTGTCGATCATTCGTGCGGGAGTGTCCCGACCATGTCTGGAGTGTTCCCGAACCATGGGGTATCACGCTTAAGGGCTTGATGATGCTTAGAGAGTGTTTATAGGATCGGTAGAATAGCAAGAGAACTTGCTCAAGCATTGCTTTATGAAGCTGCTTAGAAAAAGAAGTCAGCTGCTCATGAGAAGGAGCAGTCTTCCAGTGTCGAGTTAAGCTATGATTAAGATAATGAGGACCGAAGAAGAGTAGGGAGAAAATCGGAAGGGTTTCGGTAAGTCCGGAGGTTGTCCGGAGTGGAGGCGGAAGGAGTTCCATAGCCACGGAGATTGAATAATGTGTGAATGAATGTTAAATGTTGATTTAATCATTTATTCATAGTTATTTAATAAAGAGAAAATCAATTTAAATGGTCAAAGGCTTAATGGGCCAATTTCCGGAGGGAGAGGGCCCATTAGGGAAAGGAGAGAGGGAGAACGGGCAAGGGGGCTGGCCGGCTGGGCCTAGCCCCCCTGCGTGGGGCCCACTAGGGGGCCGGCGGCCTCCCCTCCCCCTCCTCTCCTTTAGTCCCACCCCGGGACTTTGAGGGAGAGTGTATCCCCTCCTCCCCCTATATATAGTGGGGGTATTTGGCCAAATTAAATACACCAATAATCAATAAAGTTCTTCTCACTTTTGGGAGGACCTCCAGTTGATATGTTCTCTCTCCCCCTCTCTCTCTCTCTCTCTCTCGTGATCGTGGTCCCAAGTCTAGACTGCAAGAGCAAGAGACATCTTCACCGCGGAGCGCCGTCGCGCTGCGGGATTTGGATCCGGGAGCTCTACTTCCGCAACTTCTGCTGGATCGGGGAAGCGGGAGTCATCGTCAGGCGCCGGACGTGTGTAACTCCCCGCGAGGTGTCGCACTTGAGGCACTTAAGTCGTTGGAGCCAAGGAGCGCAAGGACTTCATCACGACCTTGAGGTTGGCTTCAGCTCGTCTACATCAACCACGTTCTCCTGAGCGTTGACAATGCTTTTCGGTCTTCAAGGGTAAGTTCGTGAAAAGCCCCTCCTGTTACTGTATTACTAATAGATAGGTCCTGGCAGCTTCAGGGGTTAAGGGGCGTAGGATAAAATTTTATTGTTTTCATACCGGAACCCCAACAGTGGTATCAGAGCTAGATCTATGCGTAGTAATGCTAGTACGGGTAGAACACACGCGTGTGGGCATTGATCTTTTAGTTGTTACCCTCCCACGTGTACTTGTGTATACCGCAGTAATGCTTGATGAAGAGGCCCCCAACCGACTTTACGCGTTCATTCGCGAGACTGGTCCACGCTTGACATATGGCTTGTACCGTATAAAGTGGCTTAGGGGGGTCTGTCTCTCTCGCATTAGTTGGTATGCCATTTACAACGGAGGGCCCCGAAAGGGGTGTAGTAGAGACAACTACTTGATCAGCATTGTGCTGAAAGTTCGTAGGTAATAACGGTTCTTGTGCGAAAGCCCATTCAGCCACGTAAAACATGCAAAGATAAAGTAGAGGCGTCTAACTTTGTTTTGCAGGGGGCGTTGCTTTGTGATATGGTTGTGACAAAGGTAAAGTAATTACCTTTTTTTATATAGTAGTAGATAGTCATGAAGGTGACGAACTGCCACGCTGGAATGACACTGGTACCCTGGTGTCTACGGTGCCGGAACCCTGGCGCCGGAACCCGGTGATGGCGGATGGAGATCACGACGTGAAGGACCATATCACATCGCATTTACATTCAATGTTATTGTTTGTATATCTTATTGTGTGCTTGTATTAGATACTCGACGGTAGCCTAATAAGATGATCCTTGTTAAAATTACCAACGATTGTGTTCCCCCTTAGTGTGCACCACCAAGAAAGTTCTTCGCTATGAGGCGATCCAGGGTAACAGGCCTAGGTGTCAGACATATCTATGTTCGCATACAGTGGGTGTAAGCCATGTTGCACAGCGAATACACTAAGGTTGAGTTGGCGAGCCTAGCATGTGCAGACATGGCCTCGGAACACGGATGGTCGAAATATCGAGCACGAGTCGCATGAATGATGTGACCGACGTTTAGCGTCCACCTATGAACCCACATTTATGGTCGTGGCAATCGGGGGAGATGTGGCTGATAGGGGTCGTGTTATCACTAGGAACCCTTTTGGAGATAGGTGTTTCTGAGTGGAGTTATTATTAACTCATTTAATTATAAACTTAGTCTAAATTCCTTTTGCAATTATAAATGGAGATGACACATTTCCTATTGACGATTGATTGCTTAGAAGGAGAGAAGCTTAGATTAGATGGATCAAACTTCTCCATATGGGTTGCGCGTCTCCACGTCCTCCTTAGCGAGAATGACGTGGTCGACTACATACTCGACGGGATGGATTTGGATCAGCCCACTGACCTAGAGACCCCAGAGCAGCGGAAATACCGCTATCTCCATCATGAGATGGCCTCCTTCATTTCAGTTACCATGTATTTCGGAATGGTGGATGAGCTGTGGCCTTTCGTGGGTGATGTCAACCCTCGTTCGGTGATGCTACAGCTTAGGACACATTTCGTGGAACAAACACGCATATGGGAGCATGAGCTGATGGGAGACTTCCTCTCCATTAAGATGGAGGAGAACTCATCACTGGACGACCACTTGGAGCGCATGCATGATGTGTACATGAGGCCTGCATACTTCCTGGATAGCTGGATGTCGGGCTCTTTCGCAAATGGCGTTGTGCTGCGGTCCCTGCCACCAAGCTATCAAGCACAAGTCAGGACTTGCGTTATGAGAGGCGACACGGAATCAATGGAGTTCCACCGGTTCATAACACATATCAGGAATGTGTTGGTTGAACCAAATGTCGCTGAGGTCATCAATGACAAAGGTATATATTTGATATACAGTTTTATAAATGTTATAATATTGCAAACACATTTGCAGTGTTAAGTATATTTGATACTTATTCTGATTTGCTGAAAACAGGTCATTCTGCATGAGAGGTGCTTGCGGAGAGGAGGTGACGTTGCGTGTTGATGGCAAGCATGATGATGATGGACGACGACACGCTCCCTCGACATTTATCATTTAGTTTATGTTTTAGGATGATTATTGTAATCAGGAGATTGTGAACTTCTTTAGTTTGTCTCACACTTTGTGAGACGGTTATTCATATGAGTTTGTAACAAACAGTTGTTCTACTTTTATGAATGATCTCTATTCGTGTTCATATCTTGTTTGATTACTTCTGAATTATCCTTGTTGTTTGAAACTAATTGATAATGCATGAACATTTGTAAAACATTAAAATGCCTTGTTTAAAATACCCAACTTGATGATATATTCATTAATGAATGAAAATACCATTGTTTTAAATTCAAAAGTTATGTGATAATATGTGAAAGACATTCGATTTCTTGTCACATATAAATCATGCCTGAGTTCCACAATATAACTTGAACACTATTACTTGAATACAGCAACATTCTTAGGATGCATTTTCAAAACCTTTTCAATTCTCTCCAGGGCAGTACAACTTGAAGCTCTGATGCATTTTCGTTGAAGCCTATTAGGAAGAAGGGTTAGCGGCGTTGATTGGAGACAATAAAAATGATGGAACGTACCGAAGAACATGAGGTGCGTAATATATCCAAAAGCGATGCAGCAACATCAATTTCTTATTAAGTAATGCAGCCACAATGATTTATTATTAGCTTTAACAAATAAGCACAGCCAGCTGATGCAGAAACATCCTTATGATACATCTTCAGAACCTTATCAATTTCACTTCTGGGCAGTACAACTTGAACCTTTGATGCTTTTTATTTGAAGCCTATCAGGAAACAAGGTTAGTGGCACTGATTGGGGGAAATTAAAGAAATTATGATGAAATGTATTCAAGAACCCGAGCTATATAATATATCCATAAGCTTACCAATTGATCTCGATTACTTAAATGATGTAACTTACATCTCCAATTAGAAATGAAGAACTGAAGCAAGGTCAAGACTGAATTAACTAGAAAATGCTAGCTAAAGAATGATATGTCCATGGCTTCGTAGCTTGAATAGACAGTAGCTATAGTCGACTCCTGCATGTTGTACTTAATTAATTGGAAGGCCACACAAACTTCATATAAGCATTCAATAAAGAATTAGTTCCAGGTTAGTAAATTACCGGTAAGTCCATGGTCTAAGTAAATCACATCCAATGAACCGTTTCTATGGATTACACATGAATGACACCAGTACTCATAAGCTTCTGTCTGATCAGGCTATACATATGAAATTGATAGGTACTCCCTCCGTCCCACAATAAGTGACTTCGATTTGTCCAGAATCATATGAATCTACATGCTAAAACATGTCTACGTGCATGCAAATTTGAACAAATCCAAGTCACTTATTTTGGAACAGAGGGAGTATTTTAATTAACTCAAAAATTAGGCCACAATAACCTATAGACTGTGGTCCCCCGATCTAACAGTAGGTACTATTGATTGATGAGCACATTTACTGGCATCTGGTAATCGTTATGCAAGTGACTACAGAGACGTAACAATCAAGTAGATACATGCTCGGGCTATGATTTAATCAGTACAAGTGCATACCTGTGGAGCCTCGACTACACGGAGTGGGCTGGATGCAAGCCCCCATGGGCAGATGTCGAAGGGTTGAATGAGTATGAGAAAGCCAGGATGGCATGGGAAAGGGCACCGTCGTACGGTCGCACCGAGTCCGGATGGATCGAGACGCATGGCGCGGAACCAGCGTTCTTGAGCGGACGAAGACCCTCTACAAGCGAGGCGATGAGGGTTGCCACCAGTCGTTGCACAGACTTGGCCGGAGATACACCACATGGGATCTAAGGGCGGCGGCGCTAAATTTCCATAGATCTGTTCGTGTTTTTGTTTTTGGGATGAGATCTGCTCGTGCGTAACTTTTGTTTGAGGGGGAAAAGTTACATGGGGAGAAATAAATCGGGTAGTTTAGCAGCTTTTCTTTAAGAGGTCGGTTAGATTATTCGGGTGGGAAAAACTAAAAATAAAAGAGGGAATGGTTTGTTATTTTCACGGCGAGACGACCCACAAAACGTCTCAAAAGTCGTCTTTACTCACCGGGTTTATTTTCACGCAAAGACGAATACAAAAGCGTCATGTTTATAACGTCTCTACGTGTCACTTTTCTTGTAGTGCTCGTTGCATTTGCTACCCATCCACCCACCTATGTGCTTCCGCTTACCTTGCTCGCACTTCCCAGTTTGGCCCTCTTTTCACGAGTTTAAGAAGCCGATAGAAGCTATTGGCTAGTTTGTTTTTTCATTTTTCCTTCTATTATTATTTGTCTAGTTCGTTACCTTTTTAAAAAAATACACGGGCATTTTTTATTTTGTGAACATTTTAAAATCTGTGAAGAGATTTTAAATTTGTGTAAATTTTTTCAAACCCACACACATTTTTTAGATTTGTGAATATTCTTAAAAATCACGAACACTATTTAACTCAATACCATTCTTAAGCATTCATAAACAATTATGAAACAAGCAAATATATTTTAAACATTTGTGAACATTTTCCAAATCCCGAACATTTTATAAATATGTAAACATTTTTTAAGGTCATGGCCATATTATAAATTCGAAATAAAGTTATCTAATTATTGTAATTTGTGAATCTGTAAAGATCTTTTAAACACTGGACTATACTAAAATCCATGGATTTTATTTAGTTCACTAGATTTGGTAGAATCAATGTAAAAAAGCAAACTCTTTTGCCTTGAGCAGATCATCAGCAGCAAAAGGCTGGCGATAACAAAGAGAAACGAGCGAACAGAGTGTAGGCAAAGCGAGTTCATTTTTTTTTCTCTAGCAATGCAACCCGGTTACGTGAGGTTCCTTCTGCTCACTTTCTCTTAAACTGCTTCTTCTAGACCCTTCCAATATACACAACCGTGGTTAGAAAGATGCACGTCGATGAGACATGGTGGCTGATACATTGCAAATATATCTATAATTTTTAATGTTTCATGCTTGGTTTTATCTACTTTCTTATGTTTTGTTCCAACTTTGGAGTATTTTTCATAGATTTTCTTGGACTAACCTATTAATAAGATGCCAGAATGCCAATTGCCTGTTTTCTGTTGTTTTCGGTTCCAGGAAAGTCAGAAAATCAATATTCTCGGAATTGGACCGGACAAAAGGCAAAGTCGATATTTTACCGGAAGACTCGCGGAGCCAGAAGACGAGACGGAGAGGGGCTAGGGGCTGGCCACACCACCTGGTGGCGCGGGCCAGGCCAGGCCGCGCCAGGGGTGGTGTGGGCCCCTCCGGCACCCCCTCGGTCTCCCTTCTCGCCTATAAGAAGCCTCCCGATGCATAAACCCTAAATCGTCAAGCCTCTAGCCACAAAAAGTTCCGCTGCGCCGCCGTCACCAAAGGGGAGATTCGAGGGGCATAAAGTCTCTGTTTCGGCACCCTGTCGGGACGGGGAAGTGCCCCCGGAGCCATCTCCATCGATCTCCACCACCATCTCCATCACCGTTGCTGATTCCCATGATGAGGAGGGAGTAGTTCTCTCTCGAGGCTAAGGGTTCTACCGGTAGCTATGTGTTCATCTCTCTCACTATGCATGATCATATTGTGATCATGAGCTTTGTAATCAAGTAGATCTACCTTGCTACTCAAGTGCTTTATTAGATCTCTGCTCTCCCCATGTGTGCGAAAGTGACAGCGTGCACACCATGGTGGCACTTAGGCTAGATATTACAAATACTTGTTATGAGTTATATTTGGAGTTGGATGTTTTTATAAAATTGTGGTGTTTGTTGGAACCATCTAGTGCTCAAGGTGACAGTGTGGGGTTATCTAGATGGGAAAGGCTTACTTTGAGGTGTGTTGTTATAGCCCTACCATCGATTAGAGTGTCCAACCGGAGAGTAGTTAAGAGTAGTATCATAAAGAGAAGATATTTATATGAGAGTGTTCACTAGTAAAAGTATGATCCCTAGGCCTTGTTTCTAAGCAGTGAAACACCGTTTGCTACTAGATCTGTTACATGTTTGCTTGCTTCCATCTTTATTTCAGTTTTGCTTTAGTCTTTTCCACGCCATCAAGCTATTTTCTATCACCGTTACCACTTATAATTATCCATACCACTTGCATTTCACTATCTCTTCGCCGAACTAGTGCACCTATACACCTGACAAGTGTATTGGGTGTGTTGGGGACACAAGAGACTTCTTGTATCTTCATTGTAGGGTTGCTTGAGAAGGGATACCTTTGACCACTTCCTCCCTGAGTTCGATAAACCTTGGGTGATCCACTTAAGGGAAAACTTGTTGTTGTTCTACAAACCTCTGCACTTGGAGCCCCAAGAACTGTCTACAAGAATAGAAGTGCATAGACATCAGTGGCAAAGGGCCACAAGAACTCCTAGAACATGGTGGTAGGACTGCTACACTATATTGCTAGTGCAGCCGAGATGTTCCATTCCCATGTCTTCTATTATCAGGGTAATCTCAGCCCTTGTTTAAATTTTCTAGCATTCCTCTAGATATGTGTACAAGAAGAAGGTGTTAAACCTCAATGAATCAAAAGCACGTAGAAAACACACCCGGTCGATGGTCCGTCATAAACTATTTTGCTTTCATTATTTCAGCTGGCAATGTTGGTGTAGGGGAGAACAGAGTTCAAATAACCCGCGAAGCATGAAATGTGCATTTTATTAGTGGTGGTGCATAAATAGTTGTTTCTGCATAGTGAGGTTGCAAATAACATTAATATTTTTTCATTTCAGAAGTTATTATTGTACATACGGTTGATGAAATGGAGAGAGAGAGTACAAATAGATATGGTGACACATGACTGTTGTTACTTCATCTAGATTTATGCCAAATGATGGTAGAGCTGTCAGATGAACCAGATAAGTTTGTCTGGAATTTAACTTCCTCTAGGTAATGTATGAGGATCTTATGAAACATCATACGGTCTTCCTTCGGAAATATCTGGAAATTAAAAATCCCGCTAAAGTTTAAGATATTTATTGGTTCTTCCAGAACAAAGTGTTACTAAGGATAATCTGGTCAAAAGGAATTGGGTAGGTTGTACTAAATGTTCTTTTTGTGGGGCACCGAAAACCATTGACCATTTATTAATATCTTGTCCTTTTGCTCGTTTGTTATGGAGTATTGTCAACTTTGCCTACGATCTACCTCCCCCAACTAGTGTGATAAATATGTTTGCAAATTGGTTGAACAGAGTTTATAAATCTTCAAAGGCAAGAATTCACATTGGTGTTTCTGTCTTATGTTGGTCTATCTGGAGATGCAGAAATGACATTATCTTTAACAAATCAAAAACTTTTAATTTTTTGCAGGTTATCCATATGGGGGCTCATTGGGTGCAACTATGTGCATGCCTATTGCCCCAAGACCAGCGGGATATTATGGCTATTGGGTGCAACAATTTGCTGATGGTCGTACACCACTTATTCGACCAGGCAGTCGCGTAGTCGACTTCAGGATGCTTAGGTCTTGCATGCTTCATGTTTTCTGCTGGTTGATATTTGTATCAACTTTAATCGACCACTGAGATGTAATTCTTGTCAAATGTTGTTTGTTGGATGATTTCTTTATAAACGTGGTGTGCATCAACCGATGCAGAGGCAAGTTTTTTTCCCTTTTTGAAAAAAAATATTGTTGTTGTTGTCTAGACTATTACTGTGATACTGCATAGAGCACACACAGTGAAGTACTGAATTACGTGATGGGTATCAGAACTTCAAACTATGTAGCTTAGGCAAAAATGAAAAAAAATCAATGAATAGTAAGAAGCACCCCGACAAGTTTCTTGGATTCCTGTAACTTAAATTCAAAATAGCTCGGAACTTAATAATGAGAGTATGAAACTTAACTACGATACAAATAACTTAAGTTTCAAACAGTGTAAAACTTCTGGTTCCGGAGTACCCATGTCCTTAAAATTCACTCTCACTAGAAGTATGTTACTCTATAGAGTACATATAGTGGTTAGTGCCAAAGTAGGAACCATAAAGTTCTACAAATTTCCAATGCCAATCTTTTTATTATGGTAAAGAAGATAAAGCATTCATCACAATACCTGGAAGAGAAAATTCTTGCCCTCAATCTTTTTGAACAAACAAAATGTTTTTCTTCAAAAGTTCTCGGACAGTTGAATGATACAGTTCAATAAGAAAGGTGAACACCACAATCCTAGAATTTGAAGGAAAAGTGAAAGCTACAAAATGGAACAAAACAGTAAAGTTAACATGCATAATTAGGGAGAGAATCCGTGATATTATTGTATCCCCTTGGAGTTAGCAAGAGCGACTCCATTAATGTTGTGACAATCATCACGTTCACGAAGGCATGAGTGATGTGAATGAGAAGTAAACAAAGAGCGTTGGCAAGACAATAACACTGATCAGTGGGATACAACTATTGTACCAACCAACTATAATAAACTGAAGTTGGAATTATTTGAGGAAACAAACAATTCTAGTTGGATAACAACTAAGTAAAACTTTGTTCAATTTGACTTGTGTATATGAAATAAAAAAAACACTCTAATGGGCGTGCATTTTCCTTTCCCAACCTTTCCTCGATCTTTTTTTTGTCGTCTTTTGCTTTGTCGCCTGCACTACACTCTTAGTGTGGCATGTGCAAATGGTGGAGGTGGCATTTGGTCATATCGGCGGGGGATTGAAGGGGAAATGGTGGCAAGGGAGTTAAGAACACTTAGCACTTGATGGTCGAAGTGTTATACTATACTTTTTGCCTAGTCGAAAACATTCATTCCCAACGTCTTCTAATCTCAAGGTAACATTAGTCATTCTTCTCATTTTTCTTGCATTGCTTTCAATATGTGTATGGGAAGAAGACGTTAGACATCAATGGATCAATGGATTGAAAGCATGGAGAAAACTCCATGGGTCAACGGTCGGACAAGAGCTCTATTTTCTTACATTGTTTGTGTTGGGAATGCTGTTTTAGATCAGTAGGTTAGGTTGACTCATGGAGCACGACAAGTGCATTTGATTGGTGCTGTTCATATATATTTCTCCCGGCATTGTGTGGTTGCTAAAACATTAATAATGTCATAACTACATCTTGACAGGAAAAGGTCTTGACAAATCACATGGCAGAGGGTGATAATAGAGATAGTGATTTGTTGTTAGACATATACGTGTTGTACATGATATGGACCTGAGTTGTACATGACACGGACTATTACTCCTATCTGTACGCATTGACATTGGCTTTTCTTGTGTAATATATAAACATATACCGATCATCTGTTGCGGGGGCATCGATCCTTGAAACCCACATACATCTACAGTTGCAACTCTTGTTGTAGCCATTGGCCCCGCGTGAATGACATGTGTTATTATTTGTACATAGACCACACTGGGATTCGCCGGAGTAAGAACCATATGTTTCTGCAAAATGGCATGATCAAACTTTCAATCTATTATTACGCCTAGAAGTAGAAATACACATCATTTATCGTGATTCCCCTAAACAATAAATAATAACTAGCCCCAAAATTTGTTTTTCGAAAACAAAACATCGTAACTTTACTGAACTATAATCTACATAATAATAATACCCTAGCAGGCGACAATAACACTACGGGAAACCAAATATTGTTGTGTATTAAAAATACACAGCGAAGTATAAAAAACACTCGGCAAAATTTTGCTGTCTATATACACTCAGCAAACAACACACAGCAAATAACAGGCCGGTAAAGATGAGTTTACCGAGTGTTCGTAACCCAGATACACGGTAAAGTTTTTGCCGAGTGTCTAATCCCCGGATACTCGGCAAATACAGGATTGGCGGTAGACGTGACCATGGACGGCGTCAAGCCTTTACCTGTAAAGTTTTAGCAAAAACATGCTGCCACCTCGCACCGTTTTGCCGAGTGTCAAGAAGGGCACACGGCATGTCACCACAATTACATGATTAAGCCACGTCGCACCATAAGATTTGCCGAGTGTATTCCTCATCAACCCAGCAAACTTTCTGACTGGTGACAAAAAAAAGTTTGCCGGTGAACTCGCTGGCCGCAGAACGAGCCGCAACCAGAAAACCTCGATGCCAAGAACCTAGCCTCAAGAGCTTCTCCCCAAGGCCCCGCCCTGCCTGCTGTCCAGTGAGGAAGGAGGGCGCCAACCACGTCCACCCGAGGCCCAGCCATGGATGACCTGCGTGTCGACCACGACGGAGTTCCGACGCTTCTCGCCCCGGACCATCCCTCCTGAGCGACAAGCACCAGATGTGAGATGTGCCGGATCCTGGGCGCCGAGACTGAGGGCGACCTCCAGCAGTTCGGAGAGGAGGCCGGGACACCTGCATATCGGGGGTCCTTCGAGTACGGCGGCGGGCAGGGGGATCGAAGACGCACGGGACCTCCTGCACCACCAGTAGGAAGAGCATGCGGTGAGGACAGGCCGACAGACGGTAGGAGAGAGGGGCCTTAGAATGAGCACTAGTCATGGTTCGTTCCCGACTCCAACGGCTAGGAGCCGGGACAACTCTAGTCCGGGTCGTTCCGGACCTCTAGTCCGGGTTCATTATACGGCCCGAACTAGAGGGCTCTCGCCAACCAGTCCCGCGTGTGGGCAGCCTGTAGTTCCGGGTCGTAATAAGGCCTAGGACTAGAGGTCATCTACTGAATTTTTTTTTGAAATCGTTTAAACGATTAGAATGGTTTTTATATACTTATACAATCATGCAGATGGGGCCCTCGTTAAAACTTGAATTGGATTCTGAAGAAACATCATATTGTGAGTCTAAAAATGATTTTTTCTTGTTAAAACTTGAATTGGATCTCTGAAAAAATATCATATTGTGAGTCTAAAAATGATTTTTTTCAAAAAATCATGAGCATTAGATCATGTATATGTAGTTCAAACCGGACCCACTTCTTACTGATTCGGCAGGCATTTGTCTTTTTCACTCGGGGTGGACGGAAAGGTTTGAGATACCCTAGTTGAGACATTGTCCATGTAAGGTGGTCTAATATTTTTAAAAATGGGGTGGTAGCATTTTGAATTATGCTTTTGGTGGTTGCTTCATAAAACTCCCCGTTTTTAGCACTCGTAAAATAGAAAATGTCTTTTTCGTGCGACGAAAAGGAAAACTTCCTAATGCAACATTGTTCGCCATCACAAGATACACATGTGTGCACAATATGGGCATACTATCACAAACTATGGCGCGATTCTAGCCATAGCATTGGTCATTTGGTCCGAAAGCCATGAAATCTCGAACATGATAGCACATTTTGAGAAGGAACTTTCAAAATGCAATCATTATACAAAGTTTGGTATTTTTCCTTGCAACTATGTCACATAATATGACACCATGCAAAGGATTTACATTGTTCTGACCGTTTTTGAATTTCTTATCTCAGTTTTAAAAATTTCCTGTTTTAAACTATGGTCAAAACGACGAGCATGAAGATGGGGGATGCGCCTCGCTTAAACTTGAATTGTATCTCTGAAAAAACATCGTATTGTGAGTCTAAAAATGATTTTTTTCTAAAAATCATGAGCATTAGATCATGTACATGTAGTTCAAACCGGACCTACTTCCTACCAATTTGGTAGGCATTTGCCTTTTTCACCCGGGGTGGACGAAAAGGTTTGAGATACCCTAGTTGGGACATTTTCCATGTAAGGTGGTCTAGTATTTTTGAAAAATGGGGTGGTAGCATTTTGAATTATGCCTTTGGTGGTTGCTTCACAAAACACCCCATTTTTAGCACTCGTAAAATGGATGGCTTTTTTGTGGGACGGAAAGGAAAACTTTCTCCTGCAACATTGTTCGCCATCACAAGATACAAATGCATGCATAATATGGGCACACTATCACAAGCTATGCCATGATTCTTGCCATAGCATTGGTAATTTGGTCCGAAAGCCATGAAACCTCGAACATGATAGCTCATTTTGAGAAGGAATTTTTGAGATGCGATTGTTGGAAATATGCCCTAGAGTCAAATAGTAGTAAGGACTATTATCATATTTCATATAGTTTATGATTAAGTTTTATATCATGATATAACTGTATTGAGTGGAAACATCAATACACGTGTGATATACAAACAACCAGGGGTTCCTAGTGAAACTCTAGTCACTGGTTCATTGGTCAACAGATGATCATGTTTCCTGATCACGTGGCATTTATGCTAGTTGGAAATGAGATGATGAACCGATACCCAATATAAACATCGTGACCCGATCATGTCACGAAGTTTATGATTAGAAATGGATCCTCATAGACTATTCCTTAGACCATGAGGCTATATCAATCACTGTCTCCCGAGAGTGCTTAGATAGCATCAAACGCCACTTGATAATAAAGTGGTTATAAAGGTGTGTTCAGGTACTCGGAGAAACCGTAGAGGCAATATATGTCAAGAGCGGGATTTGTCCGTCCATGTGACGGGAAGATACTCAAGGGCCCTCTTGGAGAAGTTATATCCAATAGTTCCGCAGCGTGTGATTTGATCACGGGGATATCACTTCTCGGAACGAGTCAAGTAGCATTGTTCGGTAACGAGATTGAACACGACATGGTGATGTCATTTATCAGATCTCGGGCAATGCAAGTATCGAGAGACAAAGGGAATGAGACACGACTGTCCCGGTTCAAACGATGAAAGATCTTCGTGGAACGCACATGGGTCACATGGCCATCCAGGTCCCTCTGTCGATCATTGGTGCGGGAGTGTCCCGACCATGTCTGGAGTGTTCCCGAACCATGGGGTATCACGCTTAAGGGCTTGATGATGCTTAGAAAGTGTTTATAGGATCGGTAGAATAGCAGGAGAACTTGCTCGAGCATTGCTTTATGAAGCTGCTCAGAAAAAGAAGTTAGCTGCTCATGAGAAGGAGCAGTCTTCCAGTGTCAAGTTAAGCTATGATTAAGACAATGAGGATCGAAGAAGAGTAGGGAGAAAATCGGAAGGGTTTCGGTAAGTCCGGAGGTTGTCCGGAGTGGAGGCAGAAGGAGTTCCATAGCCACGGAGATTGAATAATGTGTGAATGAATGTTAAATGTTGATTTAATCATTTATTCATAATTATTTAATAAAGAGAAAATCAATTTAAATGGTCAAAGGCTTAATGGGCCAATTTCCGGAGGGAGAGGGCCCATTAGGGAAAGGAGAGAGGGAGAATGGGCAAGGGGGCTGGCCGGCTGGGCCTAGCCCCCCTGCGCGGGACCCACTAGGTGGCCGGCGGCCTCCCCTCCCCCTCCTCTCCTTTAGTCCCACCCCGGGACTTTGAGGGAGAGTGTATCCCCTCCTCCCCCTATATATAGTGGGGGTATTTGGCCAAATTAAATACACCAATAATCAATAAAGTTCTTCTCACTTTTGGGAGGACCTCGAGTTGATATGTTCTCTCTCCCCCCCTCTCTCTCTCTCTCTCTCTCGTGATCGTGGTCCCAAGTCTAGACTGCGCGAGCAAGAGACATCTTCACCGCGGAGCGCCGTCGCGCTGCGGGATTTGGATCCGGGAGCTCTACTTCCGCAACTTCTGCTAGATCGGGGAAGCGAGAGTCATCGTCAGGCACCGGACGTGTGTAACTCCCCGCGAGGTGTCGCACTTGAGGCACTCAAGTCGTTGGAGCCAAGGAGCGCAAGGACTTCATCACGACCTTGAGATTGGCTTCAGCTCGTCTACATCAACCACGTTCTCCTGAGCATTGACAATGCTTTTCGGTCTTCAAGGGTAAGTTCGTGAAAAGCCCCTCCCATTACTGTATTACTAATAGATAGGTCCTGGCAGCTTCAGGGGTTAAGGGGCGTAGGATAAATTTTTATTGTTTTCATACGCGGAACCCCAACAGTGGTATCAGAGCTAGATCTATGCGTAGTAATGCTAGTACGGGTAGAACACACGAGATGTAGCGTGCGGGCATTGATCTTTTAGTTGTTACCCTCCCACGTGTACTTGTGTATACCGCAGTAATGCTTGATGAAGCGCCCCCAACCGACTTTACGCGTTCATTCGCGAGACTGGTCCACGCTTGACATATGGCTTGTACCGTATAAAGTGGCTTAGGGGGTGTCTGTCTCTCTCGCATTAGTTGGTATGCCATTTACAACGGAGGGCCCCGAAGGGGTGTAGTAGAGACAACTACTTGATCAGCGTTGTGCTGAAAGTTCGTAGGTAATAACGGTTCTTGTGCGAAAGCCCATTCAGCCACGTAAAACATGCAAAGATAAAGTAGAGGCGTCTAACTTTGTTTTGCAGGGGGCGTTGCTTTGTGATATGGTTGTGACAAAGGTAAAGTAATTACCTTTTGTTATATAGTAGTAGATAGTCATGAAGGTGACGAACTGCCACGCTGGAATGACACCGGTACCCTGGTGTCTACGGTGCCGAACCCTGGCGCCGGAACCCAATGATGGCGGATGAAGATCACGACGTGAAGGACCATATCACATCGCATTTACATTCAATGTTATTGTTTGTATATCTTATTGTGTGCTTGTATTAGATACTCGACGGTAGCCTAATAAGATGATCCTTGTTAAAATTACCAACGATTGTGTTCCCCCTTAGTGTGCACCACCAAGAAAGTTCTTCGATATGAGGCGATCCAGGGTAACAGGCCTAGGTGTCAGACATATCTACGTTCGCATACAATGGGTGTAAGCCATGTTGCACAGCGAATACACTAAGGTTGAGTTGGTGAGCCTAGCATGTGCAGACATGCCCTCGGAACACGGATGGTCGAAATATCGAGCACGAGTCGCATGAATGATGTGACCGATGTTTAGCGTCCACCTATGAACCCACATTTATGGTCGTGGCGATCGGGGGAGATGTGGCTGATAGAGGTCGTGTTATCACTAGGAACCCTTTTGGGGATAGGTGTTTCTGAGTGGAGTTATTATTAACTCATTTAATTATAAACTTAGTCTAAATTCCTTTTGCAATTATAAATGGAGATGACACATTTCCTGTTGACGATTGATTGCTTAGAAGGAGAGAAGCTTAGATTAGATGGATCAAACTTCTCCATATGGGTTGCGCGTCTCCACGTCCTCCTTAGCGAGAATGACGTGGTCGACTACATACTCGACGTGATGGATTTGGATCAGCCCACTGACCTAGCGACCCCAGAGCAGCGGAAAGACCGCTATCTCCATCGTGAGATGGCCTCCTTCATTTCAGTTACCATGTGTTTCAGAATGGTGGATGAGCTGTGGCCTTTCGTGGGTGATGTCAACCCTCGTTCGGTGATGCTACAGCTTAGGACACATTTCGTGGAACAAACACGCATATGGAAGCATGAGCTGATGGGAGACTTCCTCTCCATTAAGATGGAGGAGAACTCATCACTGGACGACCACTTGGAGCGCATGCATGATGTGTACATGAGGCCTGCATACTTTCTGGGTAGCTGGATGTCAGGCTCTTTTGCAAATGGCGTTGTGCTGCGGTTGCTGCCACCAAGCTATCAAGCACAAGTCAGGACTTGCGTTATGAGAGGCGACACGGAATCAATGGAGTTCCACCGGTTCGTAACACATATCAGGAATGTGTTGGTTGAACCAAATGTCGCTGAGGTCATCAATGATAAAGGTATATATTTGATATACAGTTTTATAAATGTTATAATATTGCAAATACATTTGCAGTGTTAAGTATATTTGATACTTATTCTGTTTTGCTGAAAACAGGTCCTTCTGCATGAGATGCTTGCTGGAGAGGAGGTGACGTTGCGTGTTGATGGCAAGCATGATGATGATGGCCGACGACACGCTCCCTCGACATTTATCATTTAGTTTATGTTTTAGGATGATTTTTGTAATCAGGAGATTGTGAACTTCTTTAGTTTGTCTCACACTTTGTGAGACGGTTATTCATATGAGTTTGTAACAAACAGTTGTTCTACTTTTATGAATGATCTCTATTCGTGTTCATATCTTGTTTGATTACTTCTGAATTATCCTTGTTGTTTGAAACTAATTGATAATGCATGAACATTTGTAAAACATTAAAATGCCTTGTTTAAAATACCCAACTTAATGATATATTCATTAATGAATGAAAATACCATTGTTTTAAATTCAAAAGTTATGTGATAATATGTGAAAGACATTCGATTTCTTGTCACATATAAATCATGCCTGAGTTCCGCAATATAACTTGAACACCGTCTATTACTTGAATACAGAGTGTTTAATGAATTGTTAAAAGTAAATACCTATTCGATGTATTGTGTTTTAACGAAAATGGTAATTATCATTAAATGATTGTTTAAAAGTGTAAAGTAGTTTACCAGAGGAAACCTATGTATGAAATTATTTGATTTGATCAAATTGTTTCATCCAACAAAGGGTATGAAACAAAAGAGAATCTAATTACTATGATTTGATCAATAGTAATGAAATTCGACTTTATAAGAATGGCATAAGGAAATTGTGAAATGCAAAGTGTGTTGAAACGTCAAAATGCAAAGCATCACAATGTGATATTAGATATCAAAGTGGGTGAATAGAAGGCACCAAATAAATCGTTGTAGCGTAGATGTAGAGACCATTAGTTAGAAATAGTTAGCACTCAATTAGAATGTAGTTAACCATTTAAATTCGTGAAAGTTTTGGGGTTATTCGATATAACCAAAACAATAGCGAATAATTCCTTCTAGTGTATTCATTGGAAACTTTGAATACGAAACCCATAGCTAAAACCAAAAGGAAAGCAAGATTCGTACTTCTTGGATTTTGGTGCATTCTTGAGAAAGCTCACTTCTATTGATGTTTCTCAATTATGGAGCAGATGGAAAATAGTGTAAAACACGATGAGGATTCAAAACCCTGCATCAGAGTGTTGAGAAGCACAACCGACAGTGTTCCTCAATGATTCTCTTCACAGAAGGAACGAATCAATGCTATTGATCATTGTGTTTTCCCACTAGTGTTTTCACTACATGAAGTAGGATTCAAAATGTAATCCATATCTTGTATGGAGACATTTGTGAATCATTTTTCATGATTACTGGAATATGACATACCTACGAACTACTAAGGAAATAATGGTAAACTAAATTATGAGAAATCCTAGAAGCAGACTTCCCTTGAGATTAGAAAGCAATTCGTTGTTGAATCTCACAAGTAAAAGGAGTTACTTGGAATTTTCACAAATGACTTCAAAGCCATAGTGGAAAAAGGGGTGAATGACAAAAAGCACAATTTGTCAAGTATTGGACGAATTTAAATGAATTTGATTCATATGTGCTTAAATGTCTATTGGATTTAAAACTAGCAAAAGTACTAGTATCTCATAGTAAATCTCCAAGTTTGATATTTGATCAAAGAATTTTGAAACAGTTCAAAATAGTGAGTGGATATGCAATTTGCATAAAATTGTGTGGAAGCTATGAAAGTCTTCCTGAAACAATATGTGATTAACATATTTTTGAGTGGGAGCAATATAAGTCTCCAATTCAAATATGTAGGAATATATTTTGAGTGGGAGCTTATAGGAGTAATTTGTAAGTATGTTAAGAATAAAAGCGCAAATACTTATAAATAATGATTTATAAGATGTAGAAGTTGATAATAGGTGTATTATGATATTATGTAGTATTCCTAAGGGATTCTGAAAAGGGTTTCAGAATAGAAGTTAATTAAGGAACTAGTCCTTAGTAACTCAGATTAGGAATAGCATTAAATTTAACATCAATGGTTGAAAGAAAGAATAGGATGATCATCATCCGCTATGTTAAGACATAGTTTCTATCTTATAAAACCACGATGATAACTTAACATAATATGTGATCTAATAAGGAACGTTTGAAAGTGATTAAGTTTGAATCACGGAACGTTGAGCTGAGTTTGTTCGCAGTGTCTAGTTGAGAACTGCGGACATGTTTTCCAAATCCATAAAGGATGGCATATCTTAAAACATAAAGAGTTATGTTATAAGGGAATATGTTGGAAACTCTTGTAATACCGATTAAAGTCAAGTAGGAAGCGAGGTGAACAAAACATCGAAAGTTGCATAGAGTGCACTGGTGTTTCGATGAATACATTTATAATAATAGATAAGGGTACCATCTAAAGTGTTGTATAATGTTATGGCGGGGCTAGTTTGCTTTTAACGTAGAATGATGTGTCCCAGGGCACAGTGCCCATGAGAAATCCCTCGAGGTTGATCTAACGTCACTGTAGGCTCCTGGAATCAGGCCTTGTTCTACTGCCATAGCGACGATGCATACACACATATGCTATCATGTGATGATAAAGTATTAATGTCAATCAAGGTGACATTAGTAAGTTGCAAAGGATTTGGGACTGTAAATTACAGGCCCAAGACTCAACCTCTTCCATGAGCAAGCATATTCAGGGTACTGGATATATGGTGCCAATGATTAAGAACAAATGCAGCTAGTGTATTTGTACTCTAGTGCAAGTGGGAGACTGTTGGAAATATGCCATAGAGTCAAATAGTAGTAAGGACTATTATCATATTTCATATACTTTATGATTAAGTTTTATATCATGCTATAACTGTATTGAGTGGAAACATCAATACACGTGTGATATACAAACAACCAGGGGTTCCTAGTGAAACTCTAGTCACTGGTTCATTGGTCAACATATGATCATGTTTCCTGATCATGTGGCATTTATGCTAGTTGGAAATGAGGTCATCTCATTCTAAGAATGAGATGATGAACCAATACCCAATCTAAACATCGTGACCTGATCATGTCACAAAGTTCAAGTTACGATGATTAGAAATGGATCCTCGTAGACTATTCCTTAGACCGTGAGGCTATATCAATCACTGTCTCCAGAGAGTGCTTAGATAGCATCAAATGCCACTTGGTAATACAGTGGTTATAAAGGTGTGTTCAGGTACTCGGAGGAAACCGTAGAGGCAATATATGTCAAGAGCGGGATTTGTCCGTCCATGTGACGGGAAGATACTCAAGGGCCCTCTCGAGAAGTTATATCCAATAGTTGCACAACGTGTGATTTGATCACGGGGATATCACTTGTCAGAACGAGTCAAGTAGCATTGTTCGGTAATGAGATTGAACACGACATGGTGATGTCATTTATCAAATCTCGGGCAATGCAAGTATCGAGAGACAAAGGGAATGAGACACGACTGTCCCGGTTCAAACGATGAAAGATCATCGTGGAACGCACAGGGGTCACATGGCCATCTAGGTTCCTCTGTCGATCATTGGTGCGGGAGTGGCCCGACCATGTCTGGAGTGTTCCCGAACCGTGGGGTATCACGCTTAAGGGCTTGATAATGCTTAGAGAGTGTTTATAGGATCGGTAGAATCACCGAAGAAGAGTAGGGAGAAAACCGGAAGGGTTTCGGTAAGTCCGGAGGTTGTCCGGAGTGGAGGTGGAAGGAGTTCCATAGCCACGGAGATTGAATAATGTGTGAATGAATGTTAAAGTTGATTTAATCATTTATTCATAATTATTTAATAAAGAGAAAATCAATTTAAATGGTCAAAGGCTTAATGGGCCAATTTCCGGAGGGAGAGGACCCATTAGGGAAAGGATAGAGGGAGAAGCGCAAGGGGGCTGGCCTAGCCCCCCTGCGCGGGGCCCACTAGGGTGCCAGCGGCCTCCCCTCCCCCTCCTCTCCTTTAGTCCCACCCCGGGACTTTTAGGGAGAGTGTACCCCCTCCTCCCCCTATATATAGTGGGGGTATTTGGCCAAATTAAATACACCAACAATCAATAAAGGTTTTCTCACTTTTGGGAGGACCTCCAGTTGATATTTCTGTCTCTCCCCCCCTCTCTCTCTCTCTCGTGACCGTGGTCCCAAGTCTAGACTGCGCGAACAAGAGACATCTTCACCGCGGAGCGCCCTCGCGCTGCGGGATTCGGATCCGGGAGCTCTACTTCCGCAACTGCTGCTGGATCAGGGGTGCGGGAGTCATCGTTAGGCACCGGACATGTGTAACTCCCCGCGAGGTGTCGCACTTGAGGCACTCAAGTCGTTAGAGCCAAGGAGCGCAAGGACTTCATCACGACCTTGAGGTCGGCTTCGGCTTGTCTACATCAACCACGTTCTCCTGAGCGTTGACAATGCTTTTCGGTCTTCAAGGGTAAGTTCACGAAAAGCCCCTCCTGTTACTGTATGACTAATAGATAGGTCCTAGCAGCTTCAGGGGTTCAGGGGCGTAGGATAAAATTTTATTGTTTTCATACGCGAAACCCCAACAACAATCATTATACTAAGTTTGGTATTTTTCTTGCAACTATGTCACATAATATGACACCACGTGAAGGATTTACATTGTTCTGACCATTTTTTGAATTTCTTATGTCCGTTTCAAAAATTTCCCATTTCAAACTATGATCAAAACGGCGAGCATGAACATGGGGGATGAGCCTCGCTAAAACTTGAATTGGATCTATCAAGAAACATCATATTTTGAGTCTAAAAATGATTTTTAAAAAAAAATCATGAGCATTAGATCATGTATCTGTAGTTCAAACCTGACCCATTTCCTACCGATTTGGCACGCATTTATCGTTTTCACCTGGGATGGACGGAAAGGTTTTAGATACCTTGGTTGGGACATTGTCCATATAAGGTGATCAAGTATTTTTCTAAAAATGGGCTGGTAGCATTTTGAATTATGCCTTTGGTGGTTGCTTCACAAAACGCCTCGTTTTTAGCACTCGTGAAATGGAAAATGGTTTTTTCATGCGACGAAAAGAAAAAATTCTTCTTGCAACATTGTTCTCCATCACAAGATACACATGCGTGCACAATATAGGCACACTATCACAAATTATGCCGCGATTCTAGCCATAGCATTGGTCATTTGGTCTGAAAATCATGAAACCTCGAACATGATAGCTCATTTTGAGAAGGAATTTTTGATATGCAATCAGTATACCAAGTTTGGTATTTTTTTCCCTACAACTATGTCACATAATATGACACCACGCGAATGATTTACATGACCTAGTTCATTTGCCTCGAAAGTCATGCAACCTCGTTCGTGATAGCTCAGTTTTGTGAATGTTTTCTCACGGAAATATCCGTATGCAAGTCTATCATTTTTTGATTGCTAATATAGTTCTTTGTTTTTATTGATTTTTGCAGCAATCTTACTACAAATGATAGTCTTATTTACATAATATAGTCTAATTTTTAGCTTTACAATTCTATAATTTTTTTTCTACGCATTACCGCCGGAATGCGGGGTAGTCTAATTTTTTTTATAAAAGAGTATGAAAACTACTATGCACAAAAGGATCTAAGGTCGTAAGCTTTTTTTGTATTCTTTTCAATTTGTCTATGCATGTCTGGAAATAGGATTACAACTCTACCGAGTGTTTTCATTGGACACTCGGTAAACATGCTGCACACTGATTGGTCCACACGGAGTCCCACGGATCGTGACTTTCAGCCGTTCGATCGTGGAAGAACCAAAGGACACGATGTATGTTCACCCATGTTTTTTTCCCTCTCTCTCTTATCCCTTTCTTTTTTATTTCTCTGTCCTTATCCTGTGCACGTCACCAGCCACCACCCATCGCTACATCCCCAACAACCGAACGCAACTCTCCTCTTCCTGGATCCCCTTTTCTTCCATAGCCTCGTCGCCACCGCTCCGGCCAGCTACTCGCCGGCCAGCCAAACCTCGCCACCGCCGCGCCCCTATGACCCTCACCGCCGCGTCGTGGTCCCCGCCGTGCCGTGGGAGAGAGCCATCGTCGCCTACCTGCAGCCCGCCATGGCCGCGGCCTTCGGGCCCGAGCGCACCGCATGCGGCTCCTGCCGGCCCCTCTCTCCTACCGTCTGTCGGCTGTCCTCACCGGCATGCTCTTCCTACTGGTGGTGCAGGAGTCCCCGTGCGTCTTCGATCCCCCCTGCCCGCCGCCGTACTCGAAGGACCCCGATATGCAGGTGTCCCGGCCTCCTCTCCGAACTGCTGGAGGTCGCCCTCAGTCTCGGCGCCCAGGATCCGGCACATCTCACATCTGGTGCTTGTCGCTCAGGAGGGATGGTCCGGGGCGAGAAGCGTCGGAACTCCGTCGTGGTCGACACGCAGGTCATCCATGGCTGGGCCTCGGGTGGACGTGGTTGGCGCCCTCCTTCCTCACTGGACAGCAGGCAGGGCGGGGCCTTGGGGAGAAGCTCTTGAGGCTAGGTTCTTGGCATCGAGGTTTTCTGGTTGCGGCTCGTTCTGCGGCCAGCGAGTTCACCGGCAAACTTTTTTTTTGTCACCAGTCAGAAAGTTTGCTGGGTTTGATGAGGAATACACTCGGCAAATCTTATGGTGCGACGTGGCTTAATCATGTAATTGTGGTGACATGCCGTGTGCCCTTCTTGACACTCGGCAAAACGGTGCGAGGTGGCAGCATGTTTTTGCTAAAACTTTACAGGTAAAGGCTTGACGCCGTCCATGGTCACGTCTACCGCCAATCCTGTATTTGCCGAGTATCCGGGGATTAGACACTCGGCAAAAACTTTACCGTGTATCTGGGTTACGAACACTCGGTAAACTCATCTTTACCGGCCTGTTATTTGCTGTGTGTTGTTTGCTGAGTGTATATAGACAGCAAAATTTTGCCGAGTGTTTTTTATACTTCGCTGTGTATTTTTAATACACAACAATATTTGGTTTCCCGTAGTGTTATTGTCGCCTGCTAGGGTATTATTATTATGTAGATTATAGTTCAGTAAAGTTACGATGTTTTGTTTTCGAAAAACAAATTTTGGGGCTAGTTATTATTTATTGTTTAGGGGAATCACGATAAATGATGTGTATTTCTACTTCTAGGCGTAATAATAGATTGAAAGTTTGATCATGCCATTTTGCAGAAACATATGGTTCTTACTCCGGCGAATCCCAGTGTGGTCTATGTACAAATAATAACACATGTCATTCACGCGGGGCCAATGGCTACAACAAGAGTTGCAACTGTAGATGTATGTGGGTTTCAAGGATCGATGCCCCCGCAACAGATGATCGGTATATGTTTATATATTACACAAGAAAAGCCAATGTCAATGCGTACAGATAGGAGTAATAGTCCGTGTCATGTACAACTCAGGTCCATATCATGTACAACACGTATATGTCTAACAACAAATCACTATCTCTATTATCACCCTCTGCCATGTGATTTGTCAAGACCTTTTCCTGTCAAGATATAGTTATGACATTATTAATGTTTTAGCAACCACACAATGCCGGGAGAAATATATATGAACAGCACCAATCAAATGCACTTGTCGTGCTCCATGAGTCAACCTAACCTACTGATCTAAAACAGCATTCCCAACACAAACAATGTAAGAAAATAGAGCTCTTGTCCGACCGTTGACCCATGGAGTTTTCTCCATGCTTTCAATCCATTGATCCATTGATGTCTAACGTCTTCTTCCCATACACATATTGAAAGCAATGCAAGAAAAATGAGAAGAATGACTAATGTTACCTTGAGATTAGAAGACGTTGGGAATGAATGTTTTCGACTAGGCAAAAAGTATAGTATAACACTCCGACCATCAAGTGCTAAGTGTTCTTAACTCCCTTGCCACCATTTCCCCTTCAATCCCCCGCCGATATGACCAAATGCCACCTCCACCATTTGCACATGCCACACTAAGAGTGTAGTGCAGGCGACAAAGCAAAAGACGACAAAAAAAAGATCGAGGAAAGGTTGGGAAAGGAAAATGCACGCCCATTAGAGTGTTTTTTTATTTCATATACACAAGTCAAATTGAACAAAGTTTTACTTAGTTGTTATCCAACTAGAATTGTTTGTTTCCTCAAATAATTCCAACTTCAGTTTATTATAGTTGGTTGGTACAATAGTTGTATCCCACTGATCAGTGTTATTGTCTTGCCAACGCTCTTTGTTTACTTCTCATTCACATCACTCATGCCTTCGTGAACGTGATGATTGTCACAACATTAATGGAGTCGCTCTTGCTAACTCCAAGGGGATACAATAATATCACGGATTCTCTCCCTAATTATGCATGTTAACTTTACTGTTTTGTTCCATTTTGTAGCTTTCACTTTTCCTTCAAATTCTAGGATTGTGGTGTTCACCTTTCTTATTGAACTGTATCATTCAACTGTCCGAGAACTTTTGAAGAAAAACATTTTGTTTGTTCAAAAAAGATTGAGGGCAAGAATTTTCTCTTCCAGGTATTGTGATGAATGCTTTATCTTCTTTACCATAATAAAAAGATTGGCATTGGAAATTTGTAGAACTTTATGGTTCCTACTTTGGCACTAACCACTATATGTACTCTATAGAGTAACATACTTCTAGTGAGAGTGAATTTTAAGGACATGGGTACTCCGGAACCAGAAGTTTTACACTGTTTGAAACTTAAGTTATTTGTATCGTAGTTAAGTTTCATACTCTCATTATTAAGTTCCGAGCTATTTTGAATTTAAGTTACAGGAATCCAAGAAACTTGTCGGGGTGCTTCTTACTATTCATTGATTTTTTTTCATTTTTGCCTAAGCTACATAGTTTGAAGTTCTGATACCCATCACGTAATTCAGTACTTCTAGTGTGTGTGCTCTATGCAGTATCACAGTAATAGTCTAGACAACAACAACAATATTTTTTTTCAAAAAGGGGAAAAAAACTTGCCTCTGCATCGGTTGATGCACACCACGTTTATAAAGAAATCATCCAACAAACAACATTTGACAAGAATTACATCTCAGTGGTCGATTAAAGTTGATACAAATATCAACCAGCAGAAAACATGAAGCATGCAAGACCTAAGCATCCTGAAGTCGACTACGCGACTGCCTGGTCGAATAAGTGGTGTACGACCATCAGCAAATTGTTGCACCCAATAGCCATAATATCCCGCTGGTCTTGGGGCAATAGGCATGCACATAGTTGCACCCAATGAGCCCCCATATGGATAACCTGCAAAAAATTAAAAGTTTTTGATTTGTTAAAGATAATGTCATTTCTGCATCTCCAGATAGACCAACATAAGACAGAAACACCAATGTGAATTCTTGCCTTTGAAGATTTATAAACTCTGTTCAACCAATTTGCAAACATATTTATCACACTAGTTGGGGGAGGTAGATCGTAGGCAAAGTTGACAATACTCCATAACAAACGAGCAAAAGGACAAGATATTAATAAATGGTCAATGGTTTTCGGTGCCCCACAAAAAGAACATTTAGTACAACCTACCCAATTCCTTTTGACCAGATTATCCTTAGTAACACTTTGTTCTGGAAGAACCAATAAATATCTTAAACTTTAGCGGGATTTTTAATTTCCAGATATTTCCGAAGGAAGACCGTATGATGTTTCATAAGATCCTCATACATTACCTAGAGGAAGTTAAATTCCAGACAAACTTATCTGGTTCATCTGACAGCTCTACCATCATTTGGCATAAATCTAGATGAAGTAACAACAGTCATGTGTCACCATATCTATTTGTACTCTCTCTCTCCATTTCATCAACCGTATGTACAATAATAACTTCTGAAATGAAAAAATATTAATGTTATTTGCAACCTCACTATGCAGAAACAACTATTTATGCACCACCACTAATAAAATGCACATTTCATGCTTCGCGGGTTATTTGAACTCTGTTCTCCCCTACACCAACATTGCCAGCTGAAATAATGAAAGCAAAATAGTTTATGACGGACCATCGACCGGGTGTGTTTTCTACGTGCTTTTGATTCATTGAGGTTTAACACCTTCTTCTTGTACACATATCTAGAGGAATGCTAGAAAATTTAAACAAGGGCTGAGATTACCCTGATAATAGAAGACATGGGAATGGAACATCTCGGCTGCACTAGCAATATAGTGTAGCAGTCCTACCACCATGTTCTAGGAGTTCTTGTGGCCCTTTGCCACTGATGTCTATGCACTTCTATTCTTGTAGACAGTTCTTGGGGCTCCAAGTGCAGAGGTTTGTAGAACAACAACAAGTTTTCCCTTAAGTGGATCACCCAAGGTTTATCGAACTCAGGGAGGAAGTGGTCAAAGGTATCCCTTCTCAAGCAACCCTACAATGAAGATACAAGAAGTCTCTTGTGTCCCCAACACACCCAATACACTTGTCAGGTGTATAGGTGCACTAGTTCGGCGAAGAGATAGTGAAATGCAAGTGGTATGGATAATTATAAGTGGTAACGGTGATAGAAAATAGCTTGATGGCGTGGAAAAGACTAAAGCAAAACTGAAATAAAGATGGAAGCAAGCAAACATGTAACAGATCTAGTAGCAAACGGTGTTTCACTGCTTAGAAACAAGGCCTAGGGATCATACTTTTACTAGTGAACACTCTCATATAAATATCTTCTCTTTATGATACTACTCTTAACTACTCTCCGGTTGGACACTCTAATCGATGGTAGGGCTATAACAACACACCTCAAAGTAAGCCTTTCCCATCTAGATAACCCCACACTGTCACCTTGAGCACTAGATGGTTCCAACAAACACCACAATTTTATAAAAACATCCAACTCCAAATATAACTCATAACAAGTATTTGTAATATCTAGCCTAAGTGCCACCATGGTGTGCACGCTGTCACTTTCGCACACATGGGGAGAGCAGAGATCTAATAAAGCACTTGAGTAGCAAGGTAGATCTACTTGATTACAAAGCTCATGATCACAATATGATCATGCATAGTGAGAGAGATGAACACATAGCTACCGGTAGAACCCTTAGCCTCGAGAGAGAACTACTCCCTCCTCATCATGGGAATCAGCAACGGTGATGGAGATGGTGGTGGAGATCGATGGAGATGGCTCCGGGGGCACTTCCCCGTCCCGACAGGGTGCCGAAACAGAGACTTTATGCCCCTCGAATCTCCCCTTTGGTGACGGCGGCGCAGCGGAACTTTTTGTGGCTAGAGGCTTGACGATTTAGGGTTTATGCATCGGGAGGCTTCTTATAGGCGAGAAGGGAGACCGAGGGGGTGCCGGAGGGGCCCACACCACCCCTGGCGCGGCCTGGCCTGGCCCGCGCCACCAGGTGGTGTGGCCAGCCCCTAGCCCCTCTCCGTCTCGTCTTCTGGCTCCGCGAGTCTTCCGGTAAAATATCGACTTTGCCTTTTGTCCGGTCCAATTCCGAGAATATTGATTTTCTGACTTTCCTGGAACCGAAAACAACAGAAAACAGGCAATTGGCATTCTGGCATCTTATTAATAGGTTAGTCCAAGAAAATCTATGAAAAATACTCCAAAGTTGGAACAAAACATAAGAAAGTAGATAAAACCAAGCATGAAACATTAAAAATTATAGATATATTTGCAATGTATCAGCCACCATGTCTCATCGACGTGCATCTTTCTAACCACGGTTGTGTATATTGGAAGGGTCTAGAAGAAGCAGTTTAAGAGAAAGTGAGCAGAAGGAACCTCACGTAACCGGGTTGCATTGCTAGAGAAAAAAAAATGAACTCGCTTTGCCTACACTCTGTTCGCTCGTTTCTCTTTGTTATCGCCAGCCTTTTGCTGCTGATGATCTGCTCAAGGCAAAAGAGTTTGCTTTTTTACATTGATTCTACCAAATCTAGTGAACTAAATAAAATCCATGGATTTTAGTATAGTCCAGTGTTTAAAAGATCTTTACAGATTCACAAATTACAATAATTAGATAACTTTATTTCGAATTTATAATATGGCCATGACCTTAAAAAATGTTTACATATTTATAAAATGTTCGGGATTTGGAAAATGTTCACAAATGTTTAAAATATATTTGCTTGTTTCATAATTGTTTATGAATGCTTAAGAATGGTATTGAGTTAAATAGTGTTCGTGATTTTTAAGAATATTCACAAATCTAAAAAATGTGTGTGGGTTTGAAAAAATTTACACAAATTTAAAATCTCTTCACAGATTTTAAAATGTTCACAAAATAAAAAATGCCCGTGTATTTTTTTAAAAAGGTAACGAACTAGACAAATAATAATAGAAGGAAAAATGAAAAAACAAACTAGCCAATAGCTTCTATCGGCTTCTTAAACTCGTGAAAAGAGGGCCAAACTGGGAAGTGCGAGCAAGGTAAGCGGAAGCACATAGGTGGGTGGATGGGTAGCAAATGCAACGAGCACTACAAGAAAAGTGACACGTAGAGACGTTATAAACATGACGCTTTTGTATTCGTCTTTGCGTGAAAATAAACCCGGTGAGTAAAGACGACTTTTGAGACGTTTTGTGGGTCGTCTCGCCGTGAAAATAACAAACCATTCCCTCTTTTATTTTTAGTTTTTCCCACCCGAATAATCTAACCGACCTCTTAAAGAAAAGCTGCTAAACTACCCGATTTATTTCTCCCCATGTAACTTTTCCCCCTCAAACAAAAGTTACGCACGAGCAGATCTCATCCCAAAAACAAAAACACGAACAGATCTATGGAAATTTAGCGCCGCCGCCCTTAGATCCCATGTGGTGTATCTCCGGCCAAGTCTGTGCAACGACTGGTGGCAACCCTCATCGCCTCGCTTGTAGAGGGTCTTCGTCCGCTCAAGAACGCTGGTTCCGCGCCATGCGTCTCGATCCATCCGGACTCGGTGCGACCGTACGACGGTGCCCTTTCCCATGCCATCCTGGCTTTCTCATACTCATTCAACCCTTCGACATCTGCCCATGGGGGCTTGCATCCAGCCCACTCCGTGTAGTCGAGGCTCCACAGGTATGCACTTGTACTGATTAAATCATAGCCCGAGCATGTATCTACTTGATTGTTACGTCTCTGTAGTCACTTGCATAACGATTACCAGATGCCAGTAAATGTGCTCATCAATCAATAGTACCTACTGTTAGATCGGGGGACCACAGTCTATAGGTTATTGTGGCCTAATTTTTGAGTTAATTAAAATACTCCCTCTGTTCCAAAATAAGTGACTTGGATTTGTTCAAATTTGCATGCACGTAGACATGTTTTAGCATGTAGATTCATATGATTCTGGACAAATCGAAGTCACTTATTGTGGGACGGAGGGAGTACCTATCAATTTCATATGTATAGCCTGATCAGACAGAAGCTTATGAGTACTGGTGTCATTCATGTGTAATCCATAGAAACGGTTCATTGGATGTGATTTACTTAGACCATGGACTTACCGGTAATTTACTAACCTGGAACTAATTCTTTATTGAATGCTTATATGAAGTTTGTGTGGCCTTCCAATTAATTAAGTACAACATGCAGGAGTCGACTATAGCTACTGTCTATTCAAGCTACGAAGCCATGGACATATCATTCTTTAGCTAGCATTTTCTAGTTAATTCAGTCTTGACCTTGCTTCAGTTCTTCATTTCTAATTGGAGATGTAAGTTACATCATTTAAGTAATCGAGATCAATTGGTAAGCTTATGGATATATTATATAGCTCGGGTTCTTGAATACATTTCATCATAATTTCTTTAATTTCCCCCAATCAGTGCCACTAACCTTGTTTCCTGATAGGCTTCAAATAAAAAGCATCAAAGGTTCAAGTTGTACTGCCCAGAAGTGAAATTGATAAGGTTCTGAAGATGTATCATAAGGATGTTTCTGCATCAGCTGGCTGTGCTTATTTGTTAAAGCTAATAATAAATCATTGTGGCTGCATTACTTAATAAGAAATTGATGTTGCTGCATCGCTTTTGGATATATTACGCACCTCATGTTCTTCGGTACGTTCCATCATTTTTATTGTCTCCAATCAACGCCGCTAACCCTTCTTCCTAATAGGCTTCAACGAAAATGCATCAGAGCTTCAAGTTGTACTGCCCTGGAGAGAATTGAAAAGGTTTTGAAAATGCATCCTAAGAATGTTGCTGTATTCAAGTAATAGTGTTCAAGTTATATTGTGGAACTCAGGCATGATTTATATGTGACAAGAAATCGAATGTCTTTCACATATTATCACATAACTTTTGAATTTAAAACAATGGTATTTTCATTCATTAATGAATATATCATCAAGTTGGGTATTTTAAACAAGGCATTTTAATGTTTTACAAATGTTCATGCATTATCAATTAGTTTCAAACAACAAGGATAATTCAGAAGTAATCAAACAAGATATGAACACGAATAGAGATCATTCATAAAAGTAGAACAACTGTTTGTTACAAACTCATATGAATAACCGTCTCACAAAGTGTGAGACAAACTAAAGAAGTTCACAATCTCCTGATTACAATAATCATCCTAAAACATAAACTAAATGATAAATGTCGAGGGAGCGTGTCGTCGTCCATCATCATCATGCTTGCCATCAACACGCAACGTCACCTCCTCTCCGCAAGCACCTCTCATGCAGAATGACCTGTTTTCAGCAAATCAGAATAAGTATCAAATATACTTAACACTGCAAATGTGTTTGCAATATTATAACATTTATAAAACTGTATATCAAATATATACCTTTGTCATTGATGACCTCAGCGACATTTGGTTCAACCAACACATTCCTGATATGTGTTATGAACCGGTGGAACTCCATTGATTCCGTGTCGCCTCTCATAACGCAAGTCCTGACTTGTGCTTGATAGCTTGGTGGCAGGGACCGCAGCACAACGCCATTTGCGAAAGAGCCCGACATCCAGCTATCCAGGAAGTATGCAGGCCTCATGTACACATCATGCATGCGCTCCAAGTGGTCGTCCAGTGATGAGTTCTCCTCCATCTTAATGGAGAGGAAGTCTCCCATCAGCTCATGCTCCCATATGCGTGTTTGTTCCACGAAATGTGTCCTAAGCTGTAGCATCACCGAACGAGGGTTGACATCACCCACGAAAGGCCACAGCTCATCCACCATTCCGAAATACATGGTAACTGAAATGAAGGAGGCCATCTCATGATGGAGATAGCGGTATTTCCGCTGCTCTGGGGTCTCTAGGTCAGTGGGCTGATCCAAATCCATCCCGTCGAGTATGTAGTCGACCACGTCATTCTCGCTAAGGAGGACGTGGAGACGCGCAACCCATATGGAGAAGTTTGATCCATCTAATCTAAGCTTCTCTCCTTCTAAGCAATCAATCGTCAATAGGAAATGTGTCATCTCCATTTATAATTGCAAAAGGAATTTAGACTAAGTTTATAATTAAATGAGTTAATAATAACTCCACTCAGAAACACCTATCTCCAAAAGGGTTCCTAGTGATAACACGACCCCTATCAGCCACATCTCCCCCGATTGCCACGACCATAAATGTGGGTTCATAGGTGGACGCTAAACGTCGGTCACATCATTCATGCGACTCGTGCTCGATATTTCGACCATCCGTGTTCCGAGGCCATGTCTGCACATGCTAGGCTCGCCAACTCAACCTTAGTGTATTCGCTGTGCAACATGGCTTACACCCACTGTATGCGAACATAGATATGTCTGACACCTAGGCCTGTTACCCTGGATCGCCTCATAGCGAAGAACTTTCTTGGTGGTGCACACTAAGGGGGAACACAATCGTTGGTAATTTTAACAAGGATCATCTTATTAGGCTACCGTCGAGTATCTAATACAAGCACACAATAATATATACAAACAATAACATTGAATGTAAATGCGATGTGATATGGTCCTTCACGTCGTGATCTCCATCCGCCATCACCGGGTTCCGGCGCCAGGGTTCCGGCACCGTAGACACCAGGGTACCAGTGTCATTCCAGCGTGGCAGTTCGTCACCTTCATGACTATCTACTACTATATAAAAAAAGGTAATTACTTTACCTTTGTCACAACCATATCACAAAGCAACGCCCCCTGCAAAACAAAGTTAGACGCCTCTACTTTATCTTTGCATGTTTTACGTGGCTGAATGGGCTTTCGCACAAGAACCGTTATTACCTACGAACTTTCAGCACAATGCTGATCAAGTAGTTGTCTCTACTACACCCCTTTCGGGGCCCTCCGTTGTAAATGGCATACCAACTAATGCGAGAGAGACAGACCCCCCTAAGCCACTTTATACGGTACAAGCCATATGTCAAGCGTGGACCAGTCTCGCGAATGAACGCGTAAAGTCGGTTGGGGGCCTCTTCATCAAGCATTACTGCGGTATACACAAGTACACGTGGGAGGGTAACAACTAAAAGATCAATGCCCACACGCGTGTGTTCTACCGTACTAGCATTACTACGCATAGATCTAGCTCTGATACCACTGTTGGGGTTCCGGTATGAAAACAATAAAATTTTATCCTACGCCCCTTAACCCCTGAAGCTGCCAGGACCTATCTATTAGTAATACAGTAACAGGAGGGGCTTTTCACGAACTTACCCTTGAAGACCGAAAAGCATTGTCAACGCTCAGGAGAACGTGGTTGATGTAGACGAGCTGAAGCCAACCTCAAGGTCGTGATGAAGTCCTTGCGCTCCTTGGCTCCAACGACTTAAGTGCCTCAAGTGCGACACCTCGCGGGGAGTTACACACGTCCGGCGCCTGACGATGACTCCCGCTTCCCCGATCCAGCAGAAGTTGCGGAAGTAGAGCTCCCGGATCCAAATCCCGCAGCGCGACGGCGCTCCGCGGTGAAGATGTCTCTTGCTCTTGCAGTCCAGACTTGGGACCACGATCACGAGAGAGAGAGAGAGAGAGAGGGGGAGAGAGAACATATCAACTGGAGGTCCTCCCAAAAGTGAGAAGAACTTTATTGATTATTGGTGTATTTAATTTGGCCAAATACCCCCACTATATATAGGGGGAGGAGGGGATACACTCTCCCTCAAAGTCCCGGGGTGGGACTAAAGGAGAGGAGGGGGAGGGGAGGCCGCCGGCCCCCTAGTGGGCCCCACGCAGGGGGGCTAGGCCCAGCCGGCCAGCCCCCTTGCCCGTTCTCCCTCTCTCCTTTCCCTAATGGGCCCTCTCCCTCCGGAAATTGGCCCATTAAGCCTTTGACCATTTAAATTGATTTTCTCTTTATTAAATAACTATGAATAAATGATTAAATCAACATTTAACATTCATTCACACATTATTCAATCTCCGTGGCTATGGAACTCCTCCCGCCTCCACTCCGGACAACCTCCGGACTTACCGAAACCCTTCCGATTTTTCTCCCTACTCTTCTTCGGTCCTCATTATCTTAATCATAGCTTAACTCGACACTGGAAGACTGCTCCTTCTCATGAGCAGCTGACTTCTTTTTCTAAGCAGCTTCATAAAGCAATGCTTGAGCAAGTTCTCTTGCTATTCTACCGATCCTATAAACACTCTCTAAGCATCATCAAGCCCTTAAGCGTGATACCCCATGGTTCGGGAACACTCCAGACATGGTCGGGACACTCCCGCACGAATGATCGACAGAGGGACCTGGATGGCCATGTGACCCCTGTGCGTTCCGCGAAGATCTTTCATCGTTTGAACCGGGACAGTCGTGTCTTATTCCCTTTGTCTCTCGATACTTGCATTGCCCGAGATCTGATAAATGACATCACCATGTCGTGTTTAATCTCGTTACCGAACAATGCTACTTGACTCGTTTCGACAAGTGATATCCCCGTGATCAAATCACACGCTGCGGAACTATTGGATATAACTTCTCCGAGAGGGCCCTTGAGTATCTTCCCGTCACATGGACGGACAAATCCCACTCTTGACATATATTGCCTCTACGGTTTCCTCCGTGTACCTGAACACACCTTTATAACCACTTTATTACCAAGTGGCATTTGATTGCTATCTAAGCACTCTCGGGAGACAGTGATTGATATAGCCTCACGGTCTAAGGAATAGTCTACGAGGATCCATTCTAATCATCCGTAACTTGAACATCGTGACATGATCGGGTCACGATGTTTAGATTGGGTATCGGTTCATCATCTCATTTCCAACTAGCATAAATGCCACGTGATCAGGAAACATGATCATCTGTTGACCAATGAACCAGTGACTAGAGTTTCACTAGGAACCCCCTGGTTGTTTGCATATCACACGTGTATTGATGTTTCCACCAATCAATACAGTATATAGCATGATATACAATCGCATTAATCATAAACTAGTTTTATAAAATATGATTAAAAA
>OU342744.1:70365439-70416420 GCA_910589775.1 Avena eriantha | reverse complement strand
TGCATTATTGTATAAGTATATAAAAAACCATTCTAATCGTTTAAACGTTTTCAAAAAAAATTCAGTAGATGACCTCTAGTCCTAGGCCTTATTACGACCCGAGACTACAGCTCCCACACGCGGGACTGGTTGGCGAGAGCCCTCTAGTCCGGGCCGTATCATGAACCCGGACTAGAGGTCCGGAACGACCCGGGACTAGAGTTGTCCCGGCCTCCTAGCCGTTGGAGTCGGGACGAACCATGACTAGTGCTCATTCTAGTCCGGCTCGTGATCCACCTAGGACTAGACCCATAACCGGGGCCGAACCGAAGCCGTTGTTTCTATTGCTCTATCACACTTTAAAAGCTTTTTCGGGATTTTCCGAGATTTTACATGGTTTCGTGACGGTCCGTTTGAAAGCGGGTGAAATTGAACTACACGTGCCCTAAATCTTGGTCCTCATATTTTGTAAAAATCATTTTCGTGTTCGCAACATATAACTTCATCACGGATACGTGGACGGGTTCCACAAGAGGGGACCGACAATGAGTGGGCTAAAAATTATACATTTCCTGCTAATTTTACCATGTATCACACAAAACACTCGGTAAAAATCAAGATACACGGTAAAACACCTCTTTGTTGTGTATATGTTTGAAGACACTTGGCAAACCCTAACGCCGTCAGTTGAACAGTCGACTACGGAAACGCAGGACGCGTCGAACGGCAGTTTGCCGTGTTTCCAATTTTTACCAAGTGTTATTTGGGATTTTACCGTGTATGTCCCTTTTTACCTAGTGTTTTTTTGGATGACACTCGGCAAAGGGCAACTTTGCCGTGAATGACCTCTTTGCCGGGTGTTAACATATGATGCACGGCAAAGAGCTGTTTGCCGAGTATCCGGATTATAAACACTCGCAAAAAGAAAGATACCCAGCAGAATCTCAATTTCCCGTAGTTCTAGTAACGCTATTCTGACTGTGCATCGCCTGAAGCGAATTCTAGTAACGCTCGCTGACACAAAATTTCTCCAAGCTCAGTAGGCTCACGAAGAAAAGAGGCCCTCTGCAGCATTAGTGGCCCGGCTGTAGCCTGTAGCGGAGGAGAGCGGCAGGGAGAGGGATCTGCCATCGAGCCGCACAGCTGCAGCTCTTCTGCATTCTCCACCATCTCCCTGCAGAAGAGCCGTCCTCACTCCTCAGTCGCTCATCTCCCTCGAGCTGGACTGGAGCCTTCGGTGGAATGTCACTCCTCAGGTCGATTTCACGGCGCAAGTGACACCCAGTTTCATAATGTCCATGCTTGTTGTTTTTGTCATGTCTGGAGATCCCGGGATTGTACAAAACATGCTCACAGGTACTTGCATCAGGCTGTTCCACCCGGTGGAGAAAACGACTCAAGAGCAGGTTCAGGTTCAGGTTGGCTCTTGCATTCCTGTACGTGATTCAAGTGACAGAGGCATTCGTGACTGACCTAAATACCCAACCAAAGTATAGTAAACTAATGAACCGAGTCCTGAGAAAACTGCAGATAAAGTGTGCATGATAAGGATCATTAAAATAGATTGAGATCAAAGAGATGTGGTGAGCCTAATGTGTTCTTTCAGGCCTTCTCACTTACTAGCAAAGGGAGCTATCAGTATGTTTCAAAGAAAGAAATAGACTTAATTTCTTACTCTTATACGTTGTTAATGACCTACATATTCCTCAGAGAATATCTCTAAACTGTACTTTTCATTCTACGACATATATATCTTCAACAATGGTCACCGACTTATTTCTTTTTCTTTTTCTAGGCAAGGCTTAATCCGTATCACATAGCACTACCTTTCAATACCCCGCGGCTAGTACACTTGATGCATCACCCTGCAGCAGCGCTCAAGTAGCAAATCGTAGGATGTGAAACCGGTTGCACTATAAACCCAAAATCCACATGTTTATTCAATATATTTCCTGGAGATTAATTGCCGAGGTTGTATTCTTCAGAGGCACCAAGTGGACTACCTGTATATGCTAACAGCCACACATTATACGCATGTTCTGTTTGTACTCGTATGATTCATCTGAGGAAGAAGTGTAGCATGTAGCTCTGTAGGGCAAACAAGAAAGGTTTTTTAGTCTATCTACGGGTTGCATGTGTTACAGATCATTTTAGTTGTTACCTTGTGCACATGTTCGCAGGATCTCTTGCAAGACATAGCACACGAAAAAACTCAAAATAAGATCACATCAGAAACCAAAGCGAAGGAAGAAGTCAAACAAGATTAAACACACAAGAGAAAGATGCAAGAGCCAAAGACATAGCATTTTTGAAAATACTCTTGTATAGATAGGATTTTGTGTGAATAGGGCCCTTCTACACTTTGTGTATGTGAACTGCAATTTCTATCAACTGTTAAGTAGTTCAAAATCGTGACAACAGGGTGGATATTTGAAATTGTACATACTGTTGCCTGTTGAAAAGTTACAAATGAAGACCTACTCTGTATTACCAACCCATGAACATGCAATATCAATATGTGTATCGGTTGGTAGGTGATCTGCTTTCTCTGGATACCCTTCGCCCGACCGCGGTGGGGATAGAAGCTTGGCACTTGTGAAGCAATTACATAAGTCATGGATTCTCTGAAGTAACACGAATAATCATGTGTGGTTATCCTTCGACATGGATGCAGACGTTAATGATTTGATTTATAAAGTTGTACATGTTCGACTTACGTAAGGTATTTTTGTGGCGTGTCATGAAGTACTATGGCACACTACGATGAAAATATAGCCTTCCATCCAGGTTTCCTTTTCGCGAAATGTGGAGAAAAGCCCTGGTCTCTGCACCAATATATGCACACAGCCTTCCATCCATGTGCTTTGGCATAGTTAATTTTCACATTATTGTTTCTCGACTTTGATTGATAATTCTTGTGATTTTCCTGCAACTTATCTATAAAGGTTACTGCCATACCTCCACTGAATGCATGTTGTCTCTTGGTCCTTAATGAAGGCTACTAATTTTCAGATGTATTCTCTTCATACTCTAGTCCTCATTATAAATGGAACTGAGCTACACATGGACGTGTACAATTTTAAATTGGTCATAAGATGTATCAATTGAGTACTTTTTCTCTATTTGCCTGACCAGAGTAACTGTCAATTCTAAGAAGAAAAACTTCCATGAAAGAACTTAATTAAGTCAATTTTATCATTTCCATAATTTATATTTATGTTAGTTGTAGCTTTTCCCTCCATGTATTTACAGAAGTTTGTAGTAGTCAATCGTCAAAACAAACGGGCGCAACAATGCGCCCCATCTGGTCTAGTTACTCCTACATATTATTATGATCTGCGTTAGAGCGCTGGTACAGGTAGAAAAAACAAAGAAGAAAGGGGAAGAAAATAAACAGGCGAGAAAGATAGGGAACGGACAAGATGCGGTAGGATGCGTGGGATGATCGAATTCTTCCATCACCAGGATTTTAGTGTAACATTCTTCCAATATTATAGCCTAGATCTGGTCTGTCTCGTTTGTACATAGAAGGAAGCGATTAGTTAGACCTGATTTATTTCATAGATAGTCCTAGTCTAGTTCCTTTTTTTCCCGTGAAAGAAAGTTATGTTGGCAACTAGAGTACTCTACCTGTCTCTAGCCACTAGTGTAGTTCTTGCGACAAGCATCCGTTCTCTGAGATCGTTCTCTGGTATCGGTTACTTCCTCCGTCGAGCGTTGTCAATTGGTGTAGGTTGTTGAGATCGAAGAAAAGTAAGCAGCGATGTATCATCCAGCATTGCGCTGTTGACTGCAGCCAGTAAAGAACTGCAGAGAATTGATCAACCTAGGATGCTCGTTGATAGGCTTCCCAAGTGTCTAGCTCCCGACGCCTCCTAATCTATAAACTAGAATTGCCTCTAGGTATTTCTGCCAGTATGCCGCCACTGGTGATGTCTCTATCAGTTTTCTTAGGATAACTTCGCTAGATGAGAGATGAGGTAGTGAATGCTGATCATGCGTGTGGAAATATGGAGGACTTGCTAGTCTAAACATATTATATACTTGAATACTTATATTATAAGCGAACGATCTCCCAAGCTCAAAACCAATGAGCAATGTGGTTGTACAAAAGACAGGGCACAGCATTTTGTTGTTGAGGACCTTTACCTCCAATACTCTAGCTAGGATAAATGGTCCTTTCGTCCCATGATGTAAGATGTCATAAAAAGCTATTAAATCAAATGTTGGTTATAATAACGTACTATATTCGCGACACTTTTGTTTTGGTGTCCCCTCCTCTCTAAATTTTGGCAAACAGAAATGCATGGTGACAACCGGGATTGCTGGATAACATCTCGGTGTGAAACCCATACAAACCCATCGGGGGCCCGTACGGCCCGCTTGGACGTATAAACACGGTACAATGGGTATAGTGTGTGGGTGTGCACGTGTCTGTGGGAGACGGAAAGTCGAAGTGTATATAACTACGTCGCCCGCACCTTTCCGATACGGGGACGCGTAGTATACCCAACTCTATCTCGTGTACCAATATGAGGGTATATAGGGTCTAGATATGGGTTTCACCGGACAAAGAATACTGTCTGCGGCAAACTTACCCATTCAAGTTGGTTGGTGGTTGAGTGAAGGGGAGACCCATTCACCCAAGCAAGCCTCTATTCGCAATGTCTATATGTTGTCTTTATCAAAGCACATGCAGTTTTGGTAACATCAAATTTGATGGGCCATCCCGGTTACTAATTTTCTTTATTTGCCGAGTCTAGGGACATGTCGGTACCACTAAAACAAGCCAGACGTGACATTGGAGCGGTGAATAATGATGGGGGTTCCTATTTCACGCTCAAAGTGTGCCATCTCAAGGGTTTCTTCATGGGCCACTCCAAATCTGCCCAAGAATAGATACTTATTCTTTTCTCATTTTGTTCATTCTATCTTTTCTGTTTTTATGTTAATAACAAATGATGAGATTTGTGAAAAAAGTTTAAATTAAAAACATATAATTTTTAAAATTGTTCATACTCGAATTTTTCATATTTAAAAATTGCTTAGTTTTAAAAATGTTTAAATTTGAAAATAGTCATATTAGATAAATGTTTGGATCTAAGAATTGTTTATATTACAAATTTTCACATTTTAAAAATATTACAATTTTAAAAATGTTCAAATTTTAAAATTAATCATGTTCACAAAAAACAAAAAGGAAAGGAAAAAAAGAAATAAAAATTAGGCAAAACCCAAAAAACAGAACCTGAAATAGAAAACCAAGGAAATCGCAGAAAAAACATACAGCAATATCCCCCAAAAAAGAAAACCCAACGTACTTGAGTGTCTAAATGTCCGGCCTAGATGCGGAGACGCTTCAGACGTGCCTAGATCCCTGTTAGATGATATTTTGTCTCAATATATGCAAAATACACATGAGATACATCCCTTGTATAAATCTCACGCATGCACATGTGAAGAAATCGAAATCCACGTTTAAATTCAAAGTGACATGTGCTCTCAAATAAAGTCGTCCTTGCATGTGCGTCCTTCAAATGTCAAACAAAAAATGTCATCAAACAATCCTCAAATACGAAACACCGAGATTGATGCGTCAAAGTCGTGCGCCGCGCTATAAGCCCACAAGCTACACACCATATTCCACTGCTCCCATCCAACGCCTCTATTGGGGGTGGCTAAGAGCATCTCCACTCGCCCCCCCCCCCCCATACGGGGTCGGGCGTTTGGCCTTATGAGGCGCGCTGGCGCAGGTACCTCCTATCGGGGGTAACCGCCTCCCAGTCGTCACTCCTAAACAGCCCCCCAATCGCAATTGCAAATTTAAATTTTCAAAAGGTGGCCAGAAATTAAAACATAGTTTGCCGCCACCGGGCAGTGCATAGTTCAGGCAATGCAATTGCCGCAAATCACTGGAATACAAGTCCATCGGTGATTAAATTTTCGTGTCAACCATCAAGATCGCCAAGTCCTCCCTCCTCTTCTTTGCCACCACATTGGCCTTGATGAGGCCGGCGCTGGATGTTGAATGCCCACTTCGCGTTGGTCATCCCATCCGGCCGTTGCTTGTCGGCCTTCCCTTTCTTAGCTGGCGCCGATGCTCGGGGAGCTTGGTACCTCTTCGGCGGCATGGTGGTGGCGGCGGTGGTGCACGGGAAGGGAGAGGTGGGTCGGGGAAATGGCGGGAATGGGCGGCGACGGAGGGGAAAATGGCAGGACTAGGCAACCTGGAGTGGAAAATGGAGGGAAAAGGGAGGCAAATTTTGGCGTCCAGCCGACAAGGCTGGCCCGCCAACTTTTTCAAGTTGCGTCGGTGCCCCAGATCGACCCCCTCGCGTTGGGTTCGGCCTGGGGGCGCCGAATGTTTTGTTGGGCCACGCTGACACCATTTCGGTTTTAGGGGAGAGGCCTGGGCGGGTTTTTCCACCCCGGTTCCCCCATTTCGGGGCCTTTAGGGGGTGAGTGGAGATGCTCTAAGGTAAGTAGATGTGGTGATGTCAAGATTTCAATGTCAGAGCGTGATGGCCGATGGTTTCCACATTTTGTTTTAGATTTCAACAACCAACTTGAGCATGCGCAAGGGATTGCGTCGAGCAGGAATTTTGCACTTGGTGTAGTTTCTTTAGATAATGGTACATCTTGACATATTTTGGCCCTAATTAGTTTTCAAATTTTTGTAGCTCAATAAATTTAATCCACTGGATGGTATACCATACATAACACTTATACAAATTAAACAACAACTGACATTAAGTCAAATCCTCTGAAATTACAAGGGGATATATGGGAGGGATTTTGTACATAGATACAACAGAAAGTACATGTCGCTATGAGACATGTAACTGCTGTATAGACTACACAAGCCAGGCTCCAGATTCTAGCCACTTAAAGATTAATGTCCTGCTAAAATTACGGACAGTGCAACACATTATCTACATTCTAACCATGACATTCTTTTCCCAATGTCTTCTATTCTTAAGCAAACCTCTCTTGTGTTTATTTCCATGCGTCCTTTTTGCTTTCAGAGTTCGTGTATGAGAGAAATGCACTGAAAAGACCCGTGAAAGATGGAGAGAATGCGGTCGCTTTGTAGTGCTATATATGTACAACTTGATAGCCACACATGTTGTGGTGGGAAAGGAACATTCACATCCCTTCAATTCAGAAGATACTTTGTACTAAAGGTCATTATTATCAAATATATAATTTATAGTAGATCTCTCTTTGCGCACCCCAGATGGTTAGACAAGTCAGCTTAATGAAGGAAGTGTTGAAGTGTATAAGTGAATTGCCTAACCCTTTCCAACAGATCGGTCTTTTGAAATAGTTATTTAGTACCTGAAGCTTGACATGGTATCAAAGCCAAGGTCTCGAGTTCGAGTACTGTGTGGCGCAATTTTTCCTAAAAATTGCTGGTACCCCAGCTTGACAGGAAGGACAATGTGTAGTGGTTAGGAAGGTCACTAGATAAAGGAGGATAGATGGACATTGTGGAATAGTGAGAGGCCGTGCGGACAACATGCACGTTCTAATTTATTCGATGTGGGAAGTCAATACAATCATCAAAATCCACCGTCAAAGTACAAACACACGACACATATTTGCAATGACAGGGTGCATCGAATTACAAAATACATCACTGTCACCATGAGAACGGACATCCGAGGGCAAGCAGCGGCTAGGGCTAACATGCTTGGCTTCCAGCCTCCAGAGTATGACATGACAACAGACAATAACCAGGATGGGAGGGAAAGAGATAGTTAAGGTGTCCGCGGTGGAGAACATTGGGCTTAGGGGAGGGCTAGGGAGGTGCACAAGAGTGTGCAACGAAATGATGGTGGCGAAAGGAACATAGTAGGAAAGCTTAGCAGGACAACGACACGGCTTCTTCTTTTGATGTGGTGGGGCCCGCCCATAAGGATAAAGATCACAGCAAGTAAGCCAAGTTGGACCCCTCGCGCAACGAAACAAGTCAAATACATGACAAGTTAGCCAAAGCTAACAGTAAATAGCGTGAAGTGCATCCAGTTGCATAGAAACAACAATGTTGCTGAACTTAGTTGCATTTTTGCAAATTCATCGTATCGTACTGGCACAGTTCTAATTTTCTCGAGAACTAGGATACAGTGATGACAAACCTTATAACTAGAGTACATTTTTCCTGGGAAAACAAAAGAAAAAAATTCAACTAAGTTGTGCTATTATAAATTGCACGAGTGCCTTATTCCCAAGGCCAGGTGAATGACCGGAGAATTTAAGAGTGCACTTTTGCTTCAGTGTCCCCCCTCCTACCCAAAAGTTTAGCAAACATAAACACATGGACATCTAGGATTGCATGATACTATTTCGGTGGGAAGCCCGTATAGACCCACTCGAAGATTGTACAACCTGCTTGGATGTACAGAGACAGTACAATGGGTGTACGTGTACAGGTGTGCACAGATCCGTGGAGGTGAAAATCCGGGTGTATATAACGACGTCACCCGCAACGTCTGGACATGAGGAGGCGAAACATAGCCTATTCTACCTCATATACTAGTACGCGGGTATACATGGTCTGGATGGGTTTTGCTGAAACAGAAAACTCCCCGGGCAAACTTATCACTTCAAGTTTCAGTGGTGGTGGGTGGGTGGAGAGAAGGGAAACCGAAGCAAGACTATTAAGACTGATTGTCAACTAGTGGCCAACTAATAAAACTAACTGAGCCGTACCGAAACAAACAAAAGATGGGTTCTCTTAATTCATTTTTCCAAACTGACCAATGCTGAAGTTATAACTTGCGTAGATAAATTGGTGAATTAATTGCTGAAACAATCAGTGTATAGGTGGGTTTCCCTTCATTATGTTAGATTTTAATCTTGATTGGTTTTGCATGGTCTAGTTTATCTGCATGTACTTTAGGTTATAGGACTTGTAGGCTGCTGAAGCTTCGTCTCCCATCGATGGCGAGATGCCGAGCTGCTGTTGTGCGATGCAGCAGGAAAGGCGAGATGTGGTGGTGTTGTGCGATGCAGTGCCGCCCTGTGAGACGGCATGGGGCATGGAGGAAGGACAAGCACGCCTTGCATGGTCCAGAGTCAGCCGAGTGAATCGGTGGTAGTTATCTAGTTAGTTTGTTAGCTGCATGTGCATGTCTGGCTGGCTCATGTGGTCTAGAGTGATTCTAGGAGATGATCAGGTCAGCTGTTAGTTGATTAGTGCGTGAGTGCATGGTGGAGTTAGTGGTTGAGTGGCTCCTGCCCGTGCGTGTGTGTGAATCTATATAAAGGCTTTGTAATCACCATGTTTATTTGAGAGATTAAGAAGAGAGAAAAGAAGGTTGGGCTGTGTGAGGCAGTCCAACGCTAAAAAATACTCTTGTCTCCCTTGTCTACCTTATTCTTGTGTGAGTTTAGAGGTAGAAGAAGAGGAGCTGAGATATTCGGCTCCAACACAATACACTATATATACACGTGGTGCTTTCCCTTTCCTATGTATATTACAATCACTTATCTTCACTGAGTATGTTTGGAAAGCGCCTCAAGTCCATTGTTTCTCAATTTTCAATCTTAACAATTTACACTTTCTTAACCCTCAGATATCGTTCCTTTAGATTTTGGAAATTAGAATAGTACTACCTCCATTCCATAATATAATCTTTTTAGAAAGATGTTTTAGCTTGCTAAAAAGGCTTATATCGTGGAACGGAGGTAGTAGCAAGGTAGCGGAATGCATGTAAGCAAAAGACAGTGACTAGAAAACCAAAGGACAATGTCAATGAACTCGTGGGCGTAGGTGGCATAGTGGGCGCTATAAATTCTCGCGGGTCATGTTCCCTGTCAAGCAAGGTGCAGGTTATTGTAGTCGGAAAAGTAGTCTCACCTGTATCACACGGATTCAAACTTCTTACATGTCTTTGGCAGGGCAAAGGAGTTTAGACTACAATATCCTATTAGTTGAAATAACATGATCTTAACTATTTGGACACAGCCTATAATGAACTACTATGGAGTGTTGCTTTGGAAGGATACTCCCTTTTGCAACGTCTCACAATTATTTCATCTGTCATCAATATCATCCATCAATCATAGCACCAACTCATGCCGCGAGAAAAATACTAGTAAAGGTCACTTTAATTTTAATATTCGCAGAGCATGGAGTTCGCAGAGTGTTGCCCGCAGAAATGATCGAATTTTTTATACTTAAATTTCTGGACATGATTGGACAACAGGAGTACCATAAGTCCATAACTAGTTAAACCTAGTTGCAAAGGCACCATTTGAAAACAAAGATCAATTATTTATTACTAACAGTTCATGATTGGACGGCGGGCGCTGAGTCTAGATATAACACACCACATCTCGCCAGATAATTTGTTAACAGTTCATGATTGCCCTAGTCAAGACGTCGTGTGGAAATTATTCGTCGGTACATGTGTTGTTTGAGAAGTGACACCTAAGAATGACACATTGTGAAGTGGAGTAACAGCTAGGTGCTATCGTGTTTTCCCATTCAATTATTACATGCATATATGTTCACCGTAGTATGTTATAAATCAAGTCCATGTTCCTTTAGGTAGTAGCATACATGTTAACGGTCTTTTTTGTGCACGGTCCTACGACATCAATTATTACTTCTCATTTGTGCCCGGTCTACATCTTGTTCCTTTAGGTAGTAGCATACATGTTAGCAAACAACAATCTATTGTATACTAAAAGCAATATAGGGATGTCTAATAGAGCCACCACGTTAAGCCACATCATTTGAATTATTTTGATGGTTAGATCTAGCACTAGTAGAAAAATGGCCTTTGGTTCGGGCCACTAGTCCCAGCCGTGGCTAGGGCCGGGACTAATGGTCCGAACCGGACGGCCCGAGGTCGTCGAATTCTGTGTCCCGGTCCGTAAGAGGCCACTAATCCCGGTATGAGACACAAACCGGGACTAGTGGGTCTGGGCACGCCCGCGTGGTCCTGGCAGAACCATTAGTCCCGGTTTGTGTCTCAAACCAGGACTAATGGTCTGACCCTATATATATGCACCCAGCCCTCCACTCTCTCCTATTTTTTTTCCTATGTGAGGTGGGTATAACTTTGTGCTAACTGTTTTTCTTCATATGCACTAGAGGTGTTCGGTGAAATGCCCGTTAGAGCGATGCCACTTGAGTTCACGCAAGACAAAACATCATATGAGGTGCCAGAGCGACACTTAAGGTTTCTCCTCTTTGTTTTGAAGTGTCCTAAAAGGTTAGCAACTATTTTCTCGTTTTGACCGCGCGGTACTAATTTAAGCATCATGATTGCGTTTGATATATATGCATGGTTGTATGATGCAGATGAGCCACCCATGGATGTACGGTGACCGACGCTCTGACGCTTACAGAGAAGGCGTGCGTTCTTTTTGCCTTGTGGCCGAGGCGAACAAGCGGCGGGATGGTTTATGTGTTGTCCATGTGTTGAATGTCGGAATGAGCAGGCTCACACTTCCTCAAGAGTCATTCAGAGCCACCTGCTTCGGTCTGGTTTCATGTCCGACTATAATGTTTGGACCAAGCACGGAGAAAGAGGGGTTATGATGGAAGACGGCGATGAAGAAGAGAACGATGATGACAACTACCGATCTATGTTCCCTGAATACGATGATACCGCAGTTGTAGATAATGAAGAAGAAGAGGGTGAAGAACGGGAACCAGATGAGCCCGTTGATGATTTTGGTCGGGTCATTAGTGATGCAAGGCGAGACTGCGACATAGAAAATGAGAGGTTGCAGTCCGAGAAGATGTTACAGGACCACAACAAATTGCTGTACCCAACTTGTGAAGATGGCCATAAGAAGCTGGATAGCACACTGGAATTGTTGAAGTGGAAGGCAGAGACCGGTATGACTGACTCAAGATTTGAAAAGTTGCTGGTAATAATGAAGAAGCTGCTTCCAAGAAATAACCAATTGCCCTCCAGTACGTACGAAGCAAAGAAACTTGTCTTCCCTCTAGGATTAGACGTGCAGAAGATACATGCATGCCCTAATGACTACATCCTCTACTGCGGTGAGAAGTACGAGAATATGGATAAATGCCCGGTATGCACTGCATTGCAGTATAAGATCAGAAAAGATGACCCTGGTGATGTTGAGGGCGAGCCACCCTAGAAGAGGGTTCCTGCCAAGGTGATGTGGTATGCTCCTATAATACCACGGTTGAAACGTTTGTTCAGAAATAAAGAGCATGCCAAGTTGTTGCGATGGCACATGGAAGACCGTAAGAAAGACAGGATGTTAAGGCACCCTGCTGATGGTCGGCAGTGGAGAAAAATCGAGAGAGACCGCCCGGACTTTGCTGGTAACGCAAGGAACTTATGGTTTGGTCTAAGTACCGATGGCATGAATCCTTTTGGAGAGCAGAACTACAGTCACAACACCTGGCTCATGACTCTATGTATCTACAACCTTCCTCCTTGGTTGTGCATGAAGCGGAAGTTCATTATGGTGCCAGTGCTCATCCAAGGCCCGAAGTAACCTGGCAACGACATTGATATGTACCTAAGGCCATTAGTTGATGAACTTCTACAGTTGTGGGCCAAACCAGGTGTACGTGTGTGGGATGAGCACAAACAGCAGGAATTTGACCTACAAGCGTTGCTGTTCGTAACCATCAATGATTGGCCTGCTCTTAGTAACATTTCAGGACATACGAACAAAAGATACAATGCATGCACGCACTGTTTAGATGAGACTGAAAGTATATATCTGGATAACGGTAGAAAGAATGTGTACCCGTACAATCGTCGTTTTCTTCCGCCCAGTCATCCCTTAAAGAAGAAAGGCAAGCATTTCAATGGCAAGACAGAAACCCGGACGAAGCCTGTCCCCCGTAGTGGTGCTGATGTATTTGGTATGGTCAAGGATTTGGATATAATCTTTGGAAAGGGTCCTGGGGGACAACCTGTTCCGAAAGACGCCGACGGACACGCACCCATGTGGAAGAAGAAATCTATATTTTGGGAGCTACCCTATTGGAAAGTGCACGAGGTCCGCTCTGCAATCGACGTGATGCACCTGACGAAGAATCTTTGCGTGAATATTCTAGGCTTCCTGGGCTTGTATGAGAAGTCAAAAGATGCCGCGACATCACGGGAGGACCAACAACATCATAAAGGACAAGACGGCAAGCATCCAAGGCAGTTTCAAGGGCTTGCTAGCTACGCTCTTACCAAAGAAGAGAAGGAAATATTTTTTGAAGTCCTTTTCAGTATCAAGGTCCCGTCTGGCTTCTCGTCGAATATAAAGGGAATAGTAAATATGAAAGAGAAAAAATTTCAAAACCTAAAGTCTCATGACTGCCACATGCTTATGACGCAATTGCTTCCGTTGCATTGAGGGGAATTCTACCAAAAATGTTCGACTAGCCATTGTGAAGGTATGTGCATTCCTCAATGCAATTTCTCAGAAGGTAATTGATCGAGAAAGTCTATCAGGGTTACAGATTGATGTGGTCCAATGTCTGGTCAGCTTTGAGTTGTTGTTCCCGCCATCCTTCTTCAATATTATGACGCACCTCCTAGTTCACCTAGTTGAAGAGTTTAGAATTCTCGGTCCTGTGTTTCTACACAATATGTTCCCCTTCGAGAGGTTCATGGGAGTCTTAAAGAAATATGTTCATAACTGTGCTAGGCCAGAAGGAAGCATCTCCAAGGTCTATGGAACAAAGGAGGTCATTGAGTTTTGTGTTGACTTTCTTCCTGAGCTTAATCCGATTGGTGTTCTTGAATCTCGGTATGATGGGAGGATGACTGGAAAAGGCACACTAGGAAGGAAATCAATGGTATGTAGGGACGGACATTCTTTCACTCAAGCACACTACACAGTTCTACACAACTCCACCGTGGTGGCTCCGTATATCGAGAAACACAAGAATATTCTACGCTCCGAAAACCTGGGGAAGCCTGAAACCTTGATTAAAGGGGAACACGAGAAGAATTTTGGCCGTTGGTTGTAGACACATCTCACGAATAACACCACTATTGGAGATGAGTTGTACTCGTTGGCCAGGTTACCATCTTTGACTATATGTACTTTCCAAGGGTACGCGATAAATGGGAATACATTTTACACGATTGCCCAAGATAAAAAGAGCACCAACCAAAATAGTGGTGTCCGCTTTGATTCAACAGATGACAATGGGCAGAAGGACACATATTATGGGTACATAGAGGAGATATGGGAACTTGACTATGGACCTACTTTTAAGGTCCCTTTGTTTCGGTGCAAATGGGTCAAGCTGACAGGAGGCGGGGTACATGTAGACCAAAAGTATGGCATGACAACTGTGGATCTCAACAATCTTCCGTACATGGATGAACCATTCGTCCTAGCCAACGATGTGGCTCAGATTTTCTATGTGAAGGACATGTCTACCAAACCGAGAAAAGAAAAGATAAGCAAAAGAATACATAATACGATGAGCCAAAGCGCCACATAGTTCTTTCAGGGAAAATAAACATCGTGGGAGTGGATGAAAGGCAGACATGTCAAAAGATTACAATAAGTTTCATGAAATTCCACCCTTCAAAGTGAAAACTGACCCAAGCATCCTGTTAAATGATGAAGATTCTCCATGGCTATGGTGCAGAAGAAAACCACAACACTAGATGTTGGTGATGTGTAATAATGTATTAAACCTTTTATTTGAGACATAAATCTATGTAATGTATTAAACCTTTTATTTGAGACATAAAGGTCCCCTTTCATGTAATACATCTTGCTCAATCAAACTAGACGTTGACGACCGGGTTCTGAGCCACGGGAGGTGATCACCCAAAGAGAAGGAACCATCACAAGAGAAGGAACCCACAAACACTAAGGATACATAGCACAACTGAAAATTAAGATACATAGCACAACTGAAAATTAAGAAACATGCCTAATGTTGGAGTGATTCAGTCATGCTCCTGCCTAGCCCTGTAATACGCGCCTCTGTAGTCCTCGTAGTCGCCGGCGCCATCGTCGCTGTCGTCGTCGGGGTCGCCGTAGTCGAACCTTGAAGGTTGGGCACGTGTGGGCTGGATTTGAGGGTACCGCAGGAGGGGGTTATTGCCGGTCGTGTTGTAGGCCATGACACTCTAGAGAGTCCGGCCGCGCCACCACAGCCGACGGCCGACCTCGTTAAAGTTCGAAGGAGGTGGGCCATCCTACTCGTGCCTGGCGAGCGTCCTCTCATGCCGATTGATGAAGAAGGCTTCCCAAGTCGGGAAATAGTCGGGATGCCAGTTGGGATTCCTCCGCTGCTCTGGCGTGAGCTCGAGGTAGTAGTGGTTCGTGATGGCCATCCAGCGCTCCACACCTAGAGGGACAGGAGGGACCGGCACCCCTCCGGCGCTCAGCATCCAGCCGGTGGGGACGCGGTAGCCCGGTGGGCAAGGGTAGTTCGAGGCGCAAAGCGCCTCCGCCTCCCTGGGGGTTAGAGGTATGGTGGACGCCATGGGAGAGAGTGGAGAGAGGCGGCATATATGAGTCTATATGTGCTATGGCAATGACCAAGCCTACATATATATAGTGAGAAATGGCGGGAAGTCAGAGGAGGGAAGCGGTGGAAAAGGCGGGAAGAAAACGGGCGGGATAAAATAAGGCGGGAAGAAACAGACCTTTAGTACCGCGTTCGCGTGAATTTTTTATCAACCGGGACTAAAGGGGCTTATTTTTTGTAATAAAATAATAAAAAAATGCGGCCGAAACCCGAAACCGGGACCAAAAGGGGAACAAATATGACATTGATTTCCATGTTGAGATACATATGTGCGCCGAAACCCGAAACCCTAACGGTCGCCGTAGGATATTCTTACAGTAAACTTGCAATTTTAATTCATAAACAGGTTCTAATCTTTCTTGTGATTCCGTAGTCATATTATTTATAATTCATAAACTTGTAATTATTTTCTTATGAATTTATTACTCCAAAAAAGGTATTAGTCCTATTTAAATAATCACGACAAATACTTACAGTAATAGTCGGATAGAGTTGCATATTAATTTTCTACACACAATTGTGAATCCAACGGTATATCATTTGCTATTTTTGGACATGTAGATCTCTTTCTATAATTATTAGAGGTTACACATATTTTCTGATCTTTTGATAAATTCTTCTAGAAACGAGGGCATATTCAAAAGGACCTTTAGTCCCGGTGCGTGGCACGCACCGGGACCAAAGACCCCCCCTTTTTAGTCCCGGTTGCAGCCACGAACCGGGACTAAAGGGTCGGGGGTGTATAACCGCCCCTTTCTTCCCCCGGTCGAATCCATCGACCGGGAGCAATCGCGCGAGGAGCACACCGAGCGCCGCCAGGCTGCCAGATTTTTTCTCCGGCCGTGCCGCCTCTCCGGCCGTCGTCCGCGCCGCCTCTGCCTCACCGACAAACGCCGCCGCGCCGCCGCTTCTCCAGCCGCCGCCGCCGCCTCGGGCGTCCCTGCCGGCTAGGTATCCCGCTGCTTCTCCAGCCGCTGCCGCCTCTGCCTTGATAGTTTATAGTATTTATGTGTATTTTTTTATGTGTATAGTATATAGTATATGTGTATAGTAGTATATAGTATAGTATAGTATATGGTATTTATGTGTATTTTTTATGTGTATAGTATAGTATATAGTATATGTGTATAGTATAGTATAGTATATGTGTATAGTATAGTATATAGTATTTATGTGTATTTTTTATGTGTATAGTATAGTATATAGTATTTATGTGTACAGTATAGTATATAGTATAGTCTATAGTATAGTATATAGTATATGTTTGTGGAGAGTTTATATTACGTCACCGGAGTTAGGGTTATGGTGGTACAGTGCTCGCGGGAGACCGGTGTTAGGGTGGTGGTGCTCGCGGCCCCCGGACTTAGGGTTAGGGTGGTGGTGCTCGCGGGCCCCCCGGACTTAGGGTTAGGGTGGTGGTGCTCGCGGGCCCCCCAGACTTAGGGTTAGGGTGGTGGTGCTTGTGGCCCCCGGAGATAGGGTTAGGGTGGTGGTGCTCGCGGGCCCTTGGAGATAGGGTTAGGGTAGTGGTGCTCGCGGGCCGCCCGGACTTAGGGTTAGGGTTAGGGCATCACTAGAATTTTGCTATTGTTTAGTATTATTGTAGCAAATTGCGTGTTCATATTATTGTTTAGTATTATTTTATGCAACAATATTGAATGAAAAATGTTATCGTGTGCATTTTGTAGAAAACTATGGATCCAATCTAGAGATACCTAGCACAGGAAGAAATTCTCGAGGATATGATCAACGACGCCCCCCATGTTGATCCACCCGAATCTCCGTCGATTTATCTGAACCCCTCCGATGAGGGAGAGGAGGTCGACCGAAATGATCAAGGAGAAGCCGACGGCTCCAGTGGTGGAGAAGACGACGGCTTCGGTGGACCCTTAACGAAGTCCGGCGAGGTATACATATAAAGTCTGCTGATCAGTAGATGCATTAACTGAGTTGTATATATATAAATTGACGAATGTTTCTTGTCTTAGGCCTCCACATCGAGCAAAAAATATTCCAAACGAGGCCTGGCCAAAAAGTTGGACGCATCTACGCGTTATACAATTATGCTGGTATCAGCACAGGGTGAACCGTTGGATCCTGAAAAGGCTAAAAGTGTATTTGTACAACAATGCGGAGTTATGGTTAGGGATCGCATCCCGATCACCGTTCGAGAGTGGAATAAGACCAAAGGGGCGGAAGAGGGTGAGTATGTCACCGACAGGTACAAAGAGGGTCTTTGGAATGACCTTATGGCACATTTCACCCTGCCAGAATGTGAGGATGAAGCCGACACAGGTGCATTGAGGAAGAAAGTCAAGCAGTGGACTCTAACGAAGATGGCCGAACTATTCAAGAACTGGAAGAAAGCATTATGGCAAAAATATCAGAAGACGAAGACTCCTCCTAAATTTGAATGCTATCTAACGAAGCAGAAGGCTAACTGGGATGCATTTGTGAAGTACAAGGAGTCAGAACCTACTATGGAAAAGTCGAAAAAAACAAGAAAAATGCCGCGATGAAGAAATATCACCATCACCTGGGGCCAGGGGGCTACGCGACTGCCATGCCAAAGTGGGATGCTAAAGAGAATGAGCTGCTTGCTAAAGGGATCACTCCAGAACCAATACGCGAAGAATGGGATCTGAGGGCAAGGAATCGGTTCCTTGGGCATGGGAGTGAGTATGACGAAAGTACAGGGGACCTTATTTGCAGCGACGGGATTAGGATACCCCGAGATACATGGCAGAAAGTGGTGAAGGAGATTAAAGCGGGGACCACAAAGTTCCGTCCCGATAGAGAGAAAGACTTGCTGACAAAGGTCCTCGGGAATGACGAACGCAGAGGACGTGTACGAGGCCTTGGCCCTAGTTATACGTGGGAGATGGGGTTTCCCAAAGACAAAGATACTTATAGGAGCTGAGAGAGAGCAAAGAGGCGACGGCAGGAGGAGGAGGGAGACAGGTTCACTGAGTTGCTAGGAACACTTCGAATGCATCAACAACAGATTGACGAACTTCGAGGAGCAGCACGCCTGCAAGATCCTGTACTCGATATTACCACCATCCCATCTCAGCGGAGAAGCAGCGTGGCTGAATCGGAGGTCCCAGCTGACGATGCACGTATGGTAGATGGCGGTCCCGGCTACCCCGTGGATGGAATCAAGGAGCAGGCATCTTGTGAGCTCCATCAGAAGGTGAAGACCCTATCCATCAAGGTGGCGGTCGGATGTGCTTTACCTTGTCCACCTGGTGCACGCTGGCATGGCCGTGAGATTCCAGATGGCTATGCTAAAGTTGTTGTGGATGAAATCGCAATGGGGTGGGACTCAATGGAGCTTGACATCCCTGGACCTGAAGGTGAGAGGACACTCGGAGAAGTACTGGGTGGTATCATTCTATGGGACAAGAACAACATCAAGCTTCCAGGCTCGACGCCAAAGCCAACACCGCCTCTGAGTCGTCGCATGTCACCTCCACCTCCATCACCTCCAAGAAGCCCACCCCATGACTACGACCACGACAACCCGAGTCCATCTCGATCTCCGCCGTAGCCTCCGATTAGTACTAAACGACGCAGCAGCCCAAAACGACAAATGTCGCCCCTCCCAAGAGTACCTCATAAGAATCTTCCCATCAGACCTTACGATTGTACTGACGAGGAAAATGCAGCAATCACAAAGTCCCATTGTGATGCGCATTTTCAAAATAAGAAACCCGAGCCCGCCCCTGTATACACCGAGAAGCAAAAACCGTATGCACATTCTTTTCTGAACACAAAATCGCAGTATGAGTTGCACCATAAGCCAGATGACTTTGTACGCACACTTCGGAAGGAAGCAAAGAAGAGCAAATCAAGTAGAAGTGCACTCGGGAGCAAATCATCAGGTCAAAGTGCAACCGGGAAAAGAATGGACGTCCCCCAACTCGGGAAACAGGCCAAAAAATCGATCCCACCTCTCCAGGTGTTATGCTATGACACTCCCCAGCATGATATGGAAGAAGCTAAGAAGCTTGCGGCCGCTATGAATGTGACTGCTGAGGAATTGCTAGGTGCCCAGGACGACAAGTTATCCAAGGCTCAGGTAGTCCCTAAATATGTCCCAGGGAAGCAGCTAGCCCCATTTGAGCAGTTCCAACAACTGCCAACACACATGCGGAGTTTACATAAATGGTACATGAAAGCCGTAAAGGAGGATAGAATAATGATCGTGGCGAAAGTCCCATATGACTACTACTTCCGAGCCGACGAGGTCCATGTTGAGTTTCCAGAACTCTTCCAGTTATACAGTTTCGACGCCCTCGACAAAAGTCTCATGAGTTGCTATTGTCTGTAAGTTGTTGAATTCATTGTCTATATATAAGTTGTTCATTTTTTCAGTTGTTCAGCTCATTGCATATAATTATCCTCATTATATCCTTTTGTACTCTGTTATTATGCAGAATGAAGATCATGGAATGTAAAAGAAGGTCACTCTTTAGTGCTGGGTTCATTGACCCAGATAAAATACATTGTAAGACACTAAAGGATAAACCCGAGGAGACGCAGGAAAACCTTCTAAGGTTTCTAACAGAGCAACATTTCTATGACCACATACTGTTTCCTTACAATTTCCGGTGAGGGTCTTACTATGTTGTACACATTCACTTTTTCTTACTCGATGTTAAATGTAATTGATGAGTTACTGATGTATATACAAACGTGTGCAGTTTCCACTGGATTCTCATGGACATTCAACTTGATAAGGGAAGAGTTGAAGTCATGGACCCATTGAAGAGACCCCTGAAACAGTTTAGGGACATGCAGGACATGCTCTAGAGGTAATTTCCGTGCTACATCGGTCTCTTTATTTGATTTCCTGAGTTATCACGTAATAAATAACTCATTCATTCATTTTCTTTGCCGGGCAGGGTTTGGAGCATGTTCAAGAGTAGGGTTACGGGTTCCTTTAGTAAGGATCTGACGTTTACTCCGGTCTCGGTAAGTAATACGTGATATGTTCGCGCATCTCTTTACTTCTAGTTTCAAGACAATTATGATGCTAGATTATAATTTTGATTGAATTCTATTCTCGTAAAGTGCGCGAGGCAGCCACAGGGGACGAATCTATGTGGATACTACATTTGCGAGTTCATTCGCACGTTTACCACTGAGCATAATGATAATAGAGTCGACGTAAGCAATACATTCACAACATTATTTATTACCGTCGCTTTTTGTTATCATGATTGATATTCATATTGATCTCATTTTCTTATATAGTTCGAGAGAATGCGGGATCAGCTCCTACCAGAGCAACGCGTACTAGGAATTGCTGAAGAACTGGCAGGATTCTTGATGACCGAGATGATAGATGACGCCGGGGAATTTAGTGTGAATAGGCGCTACCGATGATCCCCGACCGTGTAATTAAATCGTCGAATTGTGATCTCCATGTAACTATCATGATCATGTATATATTTGTATGCTCGATCTTAAGAGAAGTTATCTTATGTATGCACGAACGTGTACGGTATGTGGTAGCGTAGAAAACTATTTTGAAATGAAAAAGAGAAAAAAGATACAAATTGAATTCTCTGCCGTGGTAGAGAAAGTGCCTAAACTTCTGCCACGGCAGAGAACCATTTGTCCTGGTTCATAATACGAACCGGGACTAATGGGGGGGCACCCAGCGCCTGTAGAGACGGCCACGTGGATACCCATTGGTCCCGGATGGTAAGCGGTCCGGGACTAGTGGGGGGGGGGGGGGGGGGAGGGGGCTTTAGTCCCGCCCCTCCAGTCCCGGTTACCAGGACCGGGACTAAAGCCCCTTACGGGATGGGACTGGAGGCCCTTTTTCCACTAGTGTAGGACTTGCCACTAGGATTTTAAATCACGAACGTAAAACTTATGTAACGCACAAAATGTACGTCTTTCTTTTAGTACAACACGTTGCCATGTTGGGTCTAATTAACAGGTAACCGATGTAAAGTCCTACCAATTCAAACAAAGAAGTGGTTCCAACACGCCTTGATCCCAGACCCCAGGTCACGTAGTAGGTATCCAGGCCATTTGCTTCGGTATAGTGCGAGAAAAAACTTTAGAAAGGGGTCCTTGCCATATACGGGCCCGGTGTGCATCTGATACATTTACGGAAAGTATTTTCAAACTTCGATCGATACAGAAATTGATATGCCATGCACTTTGACTGTTACTCCCCTGTTTTAAAATATAAGATGTTTTAGCTTTGTAAAGTTAATGTATCTAGATGGATATTACTATATAGACCGGTAGAAAGCGGGCCTTTGGTCCAGCACCCAAATTCCATTGGTCCCGGTTCGTTTCCATAATCGGGACCAATGCCAGGCACCGGTCCCGGTTCATGCCGCCAGGGCATTGGTCCCTGTTCATCTGTAAGCATTGGTCCCGGTTGGTGGCACGAACCGGGACCAATGCCCCCGCGAAGCACACGTGGCGCTCTGTGGGGCATTGGTCCCGGTTCATACCACCAACCGGGACCAAAAACCCCGCGACGGTCAGCAGTCCAGGACAATTAATGTAAATTAATTCGGGGCAGAAATTAATTCGAGGCAGAAATTAATTCGAGGTAGAAATTGAATTGATCACTATTTTTTAAAAAATATTTCATGAATTAATCGAGACAAAGGTCTAAATTGAGAAATTTTATTATTCGACCACAAATTTTTCCATACAAAGATGCGACTTTACAAATTCCTAGTCGACAACACTTCCGCTGCCGCTGTCCTCCGAGCCGTTGTACTCCGAGCCGCCAGCTTCCTCGTCGTCGGACGAAATCTCCACGATTTCGGCGTTGTTCGGGAGACGGAGCTCGTCTGCGCGCCTAGCGGCGTCGATGGCGGTGTAGATGGTCCGTCCAGGGACGGACCAGAACATCTCCCGCCCTTCTTGGTTGCGGCGATCCGGGTGCACCAGGCGCCCGTTCACGAAACGGTTGCCAAGCTTGGCCTTCCGCTCCTTCTTGAACAGCCGGGGCTAGTACTCGTTGGCCGCCACGTACCGGGGCAACGCCCTCATGCACGCGGGCAGAAGGTGGCGACGCTCCGCGATGACGTACTCCATCTCGTATCCGCGGGGGTTGAGGAGCGGAGCCACCAGCACACCCACCTCGCTGATGCGAAATCCGGCGGGCACGGTCGCGCACGGCGGCGCGAGGATGCCATAGATCGCAAACATCGTCACCTCGTAGTGGTTGAGCGTGGGCACCTCCATGACGGCACGGTGGAGATTGGAGAGGGAGGGGAGGCAAGACGACGGCGCGGTGGAGAGGCGATTGCTAAAGTGGTGGGGTGGAGAGGGACTGCAGAGAGGCAGAGGCGATGGCGAAAGCGAGCGTTGTGGCCTCATATTTATACATGGGGACGACGAAGCGACGAGGGCATTAGTCCCGGTTATTGCCACGAACCGGGACCAAAGCCCCTCCCGAGCGACACATGGCGGCCCAGCAGCGCGCCCCCCACCGAGGTCATTGGTCCCGGGTCGTGCCATTAACCGGGACCAATGACCTGGGTGGGGTGCGAGCTGCTGGGCCGCCACGTGTCGCGCAGGAGGGGCTTTGGTCCCGGTTCGTGGCAATAACCGGGACCAAAAACCCTCCCCTGGCTATATATAAGCCCAGCCCTTTGCCCACCAAATTTTGCTGGATTGTGTGTGAGGTGTGGGTGCTAGCTTTTTTTTCTTTGATTGCACACAAGGTGTTCGACGAAATATCCGAGCCACACTTTAGTTTGCACAACACGGTATCCTCGGCTGAGGTTAGCAACCTTATCTTCTTTATCTGTAACTGATACAAAAATATTGCATCTGTCCATGTAGGGTGGTCATTTTACTATTCACGATGTTATTGTAATGGTTAATTATTATGATGCAGATCGATGCACGAATGCGATGGATGTATGGCGACTGACGCCATTCCAGTTTTATTACAGGCCTCCATAAATTTATCAATTTGGCTAAGGCAAACAAAGTGGATAATTTTATGCCTTGTCCCTGCGTTGACTGTCGGAACGTGGCAGAGCACTCTGCCCCGAGAATCCTTCAAAGCCATCTACTTCGGAGAGGTTTCATGCCCGGATATTATTGTTGGGCCATGCACGGAGAAAGAGGGGTTAGGCTGGAAGAAAATGAAGAAGAGGAGGATGATGACAGCTATCCTATGTCCCCTGAAGAATACGGTGATACTGTAATGGAAGACAATGAAGAAGAGGGAGGCAGCAATGAAGAAGAACAACGGGCATCGGATGAGCCCGCTGATGGTCTTGGTCGGGTCATTTCTGATGCAAAGCAACAATGTGATACAGAAAGGGAGAAGGTTAAGTTGGAGGCCATGCAAAAGGATCACAAAAAGTTGTTGTACCCAAATTGCAAAGATGGCAGCACAAAGCTCGGTACCACACTTGAACTGCTGAAATGGAAGGCAGAGACTGGCTTATCTGACAAGGGATTTGAGAAGTTACTGAAAATAATGAAGCCAAAGCTTCCAAAGGATAACGAGCTGCCCGAGACAACGTACGAAGCAAAGAAGTCTATCTGCCCTCTAGGATTAGATGTGGAGAAGATACATGCATGCATTAATGACTGCATCCTGTACCGCGGTGAGAAGTACGAGAATATGGATAAATGCCCGGTATGCAATGCATGTCGATACAAGATCAGACAAGATGACCCTGGTGATGTTGAGAGCGATGACGAGCCCTCCAGGAAGAGGGTTCCTGCTAAGGTTATGTGGTATGCTCCTATAATACCACGGTTGACACGTCTGTTCAGAAATAAAGAGCATGCCAGGTTGTTGCGATGGCACAAAGAAGAGCGTAAGAAAGACGGGTAACTGAGACACCCCACCGATGGGTCGTAGTGGAGAAACATCGAGAGAAAGTACTCGAACTTTGCAGGTGGCCCGAGGAACTTATGGTTTGGTCTAAGTACAGATGACATGAATCCTTTTGGGGAGCAGAGCTGTAGTCATAGCACCTGGCCAGTGACTCTATCTATCTACAACCTTCCTCCATGGTTGTGCATGAAGCGGAAGTTTATTATGATGCCAGTGCTCATCCAAGGACCGAAGCAACCCGGCAACGACATTGATGTGTACCTAAGGCCATTAGTCGATGAACTTTTGCAGTAGTGGGCAGAACCAGGTGTAAAGGTGTGGGATGAGCACAAACAGGAGCCATTTGACCTACGAGCGTTGTTGTTCGTAACCATCAATGATTGGCCTGCTCTTAGTAACATTTCAGGACAGTCAAACAAGGGATACAATGCATGCACGCACTGTTTAGATAATACTAAAGGTACATATTTTGATAAATGTAAGAAGGTTGTGTACCTGTGGTGTCATAAATTACTTCCGACCTATCATCAAGTAAGAAAGAAAGGCAAGAATTTCAACGGTGAGGCAGATTACCAGAAGAAGCCTAAGCTCCCTAAAGGTGCTGATGTAGTTGGTATATGGTGAAGGACCTAGAAGTAATATTTGGAAAGGGTCCTGGCGGTCAATCTGTTCCGAAAGACCCCATTACCGGACACACGGCCATGTGGAAAAAGAAATCTATATTTTGGGAGCTTGAGTATTGGAAAGACCTAGAGGTCCGTTCTTCAATCCACGTGATGCATGTGACGAAGAATCTTTGCGTGAACCTGCTAGGCTTCCTGGGCGTGTATGGGAAGAAAAAAGATACACCAGAAGCACGAGAGGACCAGCAACGTATCAAAGACCCACACAACAAGCATACCGATAAAGGATGTAAATACTTAAGTAGCTACGCTCTTACCAAAGCAGAGAAGGAAATCTTTTTGAAGTCCTTTACAATATCAAGGTCCCGGTTGGCTTCTCGTCAAATATAAAGGGAATAATAAATATGGCAGAGAAAAAATTTCAGAACCTGAAGTCTCATGATTGCCATGTGATTATGACACAGTTGCTTCCGGTTGCATTGAGGGGGCTTCTACCGGAAAATGTTCGATTAGCCATTGTGAAGCTATGTGCATTCCTCAATGCAATATCTCAGAAGGTAATTGATCGAGAAAGTCTGGAAAGGCTACAGAAGGATGTGGTCCAATGTCTTGTCAGTTTTGAGTTGGTGTTTCCCCCGTCCTTCTTCAATATTATGACGCATCTCTTAGTTCACGTAGTCGAAGAGATTTACATTCTCGGTCCTGTATTTCTGCACAATATGTTCCCCTTCGAGAGGTTCATGGGAGTCTTAAAGAAATATGTTCGTAACCGTGCTAGGCCAGAAGGAAGCATCTCCAAGGGATATGGAACAGAGGAGGTCATTGGGTTGTGTGTAGACTTTCTTCCTGACCTTAAGCCGATTGGTGTTCCTGAATCACGGTATGAGGGGAGACTGAGTGGAAAAGGCACGATAGGAAAGAAAGCAATGATATTTAGGGACGGATATTCTTTGAATCAAGCACACTACATAGTTCTCCAAAGTTCTACCTTCGTGGCTCCGTATATCGAGGAACACATGAATGTTGTATGCTCCAAATTCCCGAGGAAGGATGACTACTGGATTAAAAAAAATCACATGGAGACTTTCGGCACTTGGTTGCAATTACATCTCATGAATGACACCACTATTGGAGATCAGCTCTACTTGCTGGCCGCGACACCATCTGCGACTGTATTGACTTTCCAAGGGTACGAGATAAATGGGAATACATTTTACACGATTGCCCAAGATAAAAAGAGCACCAACCAAAACAGTGGTGTCCGCTTTGATGCAACATGCGAGAATGGGAAAAAGGACACATACTATGGTTACATAGAGGAGATATGGGAACTTGACTATGGACCTACTTTTAAGGTCCCATTGTTTCAGTGCAGTTGGGTCAACATGAATGGACAAGGGGTAAAGGTAGACCAGCTGTATGGAATGACAACAGTGGATCTCAAGAATCTTGGTTATAGAGACGAACCATTCGTCCTAGCCAATGATGTGGCTCAGGTTTTTTATGTGAACGACATGTCCTCTAGACCGAAAAAAAAAATTAGGAAACGAATACTTCAGACGATGAGCCCAGGCGTCACATAGTTCTTTCAGGGAAAAGAAACATCACGGGAGTCGAGGACAAGACAGACATGTCAGCAGATTATGATAAGTTTGATGAAATTCCGCCCTTCACCGTGAAAACTGACCCAAGCATCCCGTTAAGCAAAGAATATGCTCCATGGTTACGGCCTAAGAAGCAATCATAGGCAAGGGATCGACATACGCGACGAAGGATTCATATCCTAAACCCTAAACCCTATGTAAATCTATGTAATGTATGGAAACTTTATGTGATGTATGGAAACTTTATGTGATGTATCGAAACTTTATGTAATGGAGTCTTTCACGGGCTTGCAGGGAAATTTTTCCGAGGTGGAGCTTCCGAAGATGCCGTAGGGCGTGTGCACCAACGACATCTTCGAGAAGCTCCGCCACGGGAGATTTCTCAACCCTTTCCCCAACACTGTTAGAGGAGATGGATTCTTTCACGGGCTTGCAGGGAAATTATTCCGAGGTGGAGCTTCGGAAGATGCCGTAGGTCGTGCGCACCAACGCCATCTTCGAGAAGCTCTGCCACGGGAGATTTCTCAACCCTTTCCCCAACACTGTTGGAGGAGGTGGAGTCTTTCACGGGCTATATGCTTTATCTCATCGAGCATGCGTCCACCCACACGGCCTTATCCCGCCGACAGCTTTAGTCTCGGTTGCACCCAACAGCTGGGACTAAAGGTTACCCACGCATCCTTATCCCACCGCCAGCTTTAGTCTCGGTTGCACCCACCAGCCGGGACTAAAGGTTACCCACGCGTCCTTATCCCACCGGCATCTTTAGTCTCGGTTGCACCCACCAGCCAGGACCAATGATCCTGATGAAATAGTGGATCTCTGATGAAATAGCATATTGTGAACCTATAAATGAGTTTTTTAAAAATTCACAAGCATTATATCATGTACTTGTATTTCAAATCTTGGAAACCTCCTACCGATTCTACAGGAATTTGTCTTTTTCATGAGGGATGGACAGAAAGGTTCCAGATACACCAGTTGGGAAATTGTCCATATAAGGTGGTATAGTACTTTTGAAAAATGGTTTGGTACCAATGCCAAACTTTAATTTGGTGGTTGCTTCACAGAACACCCCGATTTCGGCACCTCAAAAATGGAAATTGGCTTTTTCGTGCGTCAAAAGGGAAAACTTCCTCCTGCAACATCGTAAGCCATCCCAAGATGCACATGTGTGAACAATATGGGCACATTATCACAAACTATGCCCTGATTATAGCCATAACATTGGTGGTTCGACCTAAATGCCATGAAACCTCGAACATGATAGGTCGTTTTGTGAAGGATTTTTTCTGATGTTTGCAATTTTTCAAGTTCAATATTTTTCCTTGCAACTGCGACACATAATATGACACCACGCGAAGGTTTCACATATTTGGATCATTTTTGAATTTCTTATGCCTGTTTCAAACTATATTCAAAACGGCGGGCATGAAGCTTCTTAGCCCGGGGCTGAGCCTCGCTGAACTTGAAGTGGATCTCTGATGAAATAGCATGTTGTGAACCTATAAATGATTTTTTAAAAAATTCACGAGCATTATATCATGTACTTGTAGTTCAAATCTTGGCAACCTCCTACCGATTTGGCAGGAATTTGTCTTTTTCATGAGGGATGGACAGAAAGGTTCCAGATACACCGGTTGGTAAATTGTCCATATAAGGTGGTATAGTATTTTTGAAAGATTCTTTGGTACCAATGACAAACTTTAATTTGGTGGTTGCTTCACAGAATACCCTGATTTCGGCACCTCAAAAATGGAATTTGGCTTTTTCGTCCGTCGAAAGGGAAAACTTCCTCCTGCAACATCGTAAGCCATCCCAAGATGCACATGTGTGCAGAATATGGGCACATTATCACAAACTATGCCCTGATTCTAGCCATAACATTGGTGGTTTGACCTAAATGCCATGAAACCTCGAACATGATAGGTCGTTTTGTGAAGGATTTTTTCTGATGTTTGCAATTTTTCAAGTTCAATATTTTTCCTTGCAACTGCGACACATAATATGACACCACGCGAAGGTTTCACATATTTGGATCATTTTTGAATTTCTTATGCCCGTTTTAAACTATATTCAAAATGGTGGGTATGAAGCTTCTTAGCCCGGGGCTGAGCCTCGCTGAACTTGAAGTGGATCTCTGATGAAATAGCATGTTGTCAACGTATAAATGATTTTTTTAAAAATTCACAAGAATTATATCATGTACTTGTAGTTCAAATCTTGGCGACCACCTACCGATTCGTTAAGAATTTTCTTTTTCATGAGGGATGGACAGAAAGGTTCCAGATACACCGGTTGGGAAATTGTCCATATATGGTGGTATAGTATTTTTGAAAAATGGATTGGTACCAATGCCAAACTATAATTTGGTGGTTGCTTCACAGAATACCCTGATTTCGGCACCTCAAAAATGGAATTTGGCTTTTTCGTCCGTCGAAAGGGAAAACTTCCTCCTGCAACATCGTAAGCCATCCCAAGATGCACATGTGTGCACAATATGGGCACATTATCACAAACTATGCCCTGATTCTAGCCATAACATTGGTGGTTTGACCTAAATGCCATGAAACCGCGAACATGATAGGTCATTTTGTGAAGGATTTTTTACGATGTTTGCAATTTTTCAAGTTCAATATTTTTCCTTGCAACTGTGACACATAATATGACACCACGCGAAGGTTTCACATTGTTTGGATGATTTTTGAATTTCTTATGCCCGTTTCAAACTATATTCAAAACGGCGGGCATGAAGCTTCTTAGCCCGGGGCTGAGCCTCGCTGAACTTGAAGTGGATCTCTGATGAAATAGCATGTTGTGAACCTATAAATGATTTTTTAAAAAATTCAAGCATTATATCATGTACTTGTAGTTCAAATCTTGGCAACCTCCTACCGATTCGGCAGGAGTTTGTCTTTTTCATGAGTGATGGACAGAAAGGTTCCAGATACACCGGATGGGAAATTGTCCATATAAGGTGGTATAGTATTTTTGAAAAATGGTTTGGTACAATGCCAAACTTTAATTTGGTGGTTGCTTCACAGAACACCCCGATTACGGCACCTCAAAAATGGAAATTGGCTTTTTCGTGCGTGGAAAAGGAAAACCTTCTCCTGCAACATCGTAAGCCTTCCCAAGATGCACATGTGTGAACAATATGGGCACATTATCACAAACTATGCCCTGATTCTAGCCATAATATTGGTGGTTTGACCTAAATGCCATGAAACCTCGAACATGATAGGTCATTTTGTGTAGGATTTTTTATGATGTTTGCAATTTTTCAAGTTCAATATTTTTCCTTGCAACCGTGACACATAATATGACACCACGCGAAGGATTCACATTGTTTGGATCATTTTTGAATTTCTTATGCCCGTTTCAAACTATATTCAAAACAGCGGGCATGAAGCTTCTTAGCCCGGGGCTGAGCCTCGCTGAACTTGAAGTGGATCTCTGATGAAATATCATGTTGTGAACCTATAAATGATTTTAAAAAAAATCCACAATTATTATATCATGTACTTGTAGTTCAAATCTTGGCAACCTCCTACCGATTCGGCAGGAATTTGTCTTTTTCATGAGGGATGGACAGAAAGGTTCCAGATACACCGGTTGGTAAATTGTCCATATAAGGTGGTATAGTATTTTTGAAAAATTCTTTGGTACCAATGACAAACTTTAATTTGGTGGTTGCTTCACAGAACACCCCGATTTCGGCACCTCAAAAATGGAAATTGGCTTTTTCGTGCGTCGAAAGGGAAAACTTCCTCCTGTAACATCGTAAGCCATCCCAAGATGCACATGTCTGCACAATATGGGCACATTATCACAAACTATGCCTTGATTCTAGCCATAACATTGGTGGTTTGACCTAAATGCCATGAAACCGCGAACATGATAGGTCATTTTGTGAAGGATTTTTTACGATGTTTGCAATTTTTCAAGTTCAATATTTTTCCTTGCAACTGTGACACATAATATGACACCACGCGAAGGTTTCACATTGTTTGGATCATTTTTGAATTTCTTATGCCCGTTTCAAACTATATTCAAAACGGCGGGCATGAAGCTTCTTAGCCCGGGGCTGAGCCTCGCTGAACTTGAAGTGGATCTCTGATGAAATAGCATGTTGTCAACCTGTAAATGATTTTTTTTAAAATTCACAAGCATTATATCATGTACTTGTAGTTCAAATCTTGGCCAGCTCCTACCGATTCGGCAGGAGTTTGTCTTTTTCGTGATGGATGGACAGAAAGGTTCCAAATACACCGGTTGGGAAATTGTCCATATAAGGTGGTATAGTATTTTTGAAAAATGGATTGGTACCAATGCCAAACTTTAATTTGGTGGTTGCTTCACAGAAGACCCCGATTTCAGCACCTCAAGAATGGAAATTGGCCTTTTCGTGCGTCGAAAGGGAAAACTTACTCCTGCAACATCGTTAGCCATCCCAAGATGCAAATCTGTGCACAATATGGGAACATTATCACAAACTATGCCCTGATTCTAGCCATAACATTGGTGTTTTGACCTAAATGCCATGAAACCTCGAACATGATAGGTCATTTTGCGAAAGATTTGTTATGATGTTTCAATTTTTCAAGTTCAATATTTTTCCTTGGAACTGTGACACATAATATGACACCACGCGAAGGTTTCACATTGTTTGGATCATTTTGAATTTGTTATGCCCGTTTCAAACTATATTCAAAATGGCGGGCATGAAGCTTCTTAGCCCGGGGCTGAGCCTCGCTGAACTTGAAGTGGATCTCTAATGAAATAGCATATTGTCAACGTATAAATGATTTTTTTAAAAATTCACAAGAATTATATCATGTACTTGTAGTTCAAATCTTGGCGACCACCTACCGATTTGGTAGGAATTTTCTTTTTCATGAGGGATGGACAGAAAGGTTCTAGATACACCGGTTGGGAAATTGTCCATGTAAGGTGGTATAGTATTTTTGAAAAAAAGGTTTGGTACCAATGCCAAACTTTAATTTGGTGGTTGCTTCACAGAACACCCCGATTTCAGCACCTCAAAAATGGAAATTGGCTTTTTCGTGCGTCGAAAGGGAAAACTTCCTCCTGCAACATCATAAGCCATCCTAAGATGCACATGTGTGCACAATATGGGCACATTATCACAAACTATGCCTTGATTCTAGCCATAACATTGGTGGTTTGACCTAAATGCCATGAAACCTCGAACATGATAGGTCATTTTGTGAAGGATTTTTTATGATGTTTGCAATTTTTCAAGTTCAATATTTTTCCTTGCAACCGTGACACATAATATGACACCACGCGAAGGTTTCACAATGTTTGGATCATTTTTGAATTTCTTATGCCTGTTTTAAACTATATTCAAAATGGTGGGTATGAAGCTTCTTAGCCTGGGGCTGAGCCTCGCTGAACTTGAAGTGGATCTCTGATGAAATAGCATGTTGTGAACCTATAAATGATTTTATAAAAAATTCACAAGCATTATATCATGTACTTGTAGTTCAAATCTTGGCGACCACCTACCGATTCGTTAGGAATTTTCTTTTTCATGAGGGATGGACAGAAAGGTTCCAGATACACCGGTTGGGAAATTGTCCATATATGGTGGTATAGTATTTTTGAAAAATGGATTGGTACCAATGCCAAACTATAATTTGGTGGTTGCTTCACAGAACACCCCGATTTCGGCACCTCAGAAATGGAATATGTCTTTTTCATACGTCGAAAGGGAAAACATCCTCCTGCAACATCGTAAGCCATACCAAGATGCACATGTGTGCACAATATGGGCACATTATCACAAACTATGCCCTGATTCTAGCCATAACATTGGTGGTTTGACCTAAATGCCATGAAACCTCGAACATGATAGGTCATTTTGTGAAGGATTTTTTATGATGTTTGCAATTTTTCAAGTTCAATATTTTTCCTTGCAACTGTGACACATAATATGACACCACGCGAAGGTTTCACATTGTTTGGATCATTTTTGAATTTGTTATGCCCGTTTCAAACTATATTCAAAATGGCGGGCATGAAGCTTCTTAGCCCGGGGCTGAGCCTCGCTGAACTTGAAGTGGATCTCTGATGAAATAGCAAGTTGTGAACCTATAAATGATTTAAAAAAAAATTCGCAAGCATTATATCATGTACTTGTAGTTCAAATCTTGGCAACCTCCTCCCGATTCGGCAGGAATTTGTCTTTTTCATGAGGGATGGATAGAAAGGTTCCAAATACAACGGTTGGGAAATTGTCCATATAAGGTGGTATAGTATTTTTGAAAAATGGATTGGTACCAATGCCAAACTTTAATTTGGTGGTTGCTTCACAGAAGACCCCGATTTCGGCACCTCAAAAATGGAAATTGGCTTTTTCGTGCGTCGAAAGGGAAAACTTCCTCCTGCAACATCATAAGCCATACCAAGATGCACATGTGTGCACAATATGGGCACATTATCACAAACTATGCCTTGATTCTAGCCATAACATTGGTGGTTTGACCTAAATGCCATGAAACCTCGAACATGATAGGTCATTTTGTGAAGGATTTCTTATGATGTTTGCAATTTTTCAAGTTCAATATTTTTCCTTGCAACCGTGACACATAATATGACACCACGCGAAGGTTTCACAATGTTTGGATCATTTTTGAATTTCTTATGCCCGTTTTAAACTATATTCAAAATGGTGGGTATGAAGCTTCTTAGCCCGGGGCTGAGCCTCGCTGAACTTGAAGTGGATCTCTGATGAAATAGCATGTTGTGAACCTATAAATGATTTTAAAAAAAATCCACAATTATTATATCATGTACTTGTAGTTCAAATCTTGGCAACCTCCTACCGATTCGGCAGGAATTTGTCTTTTTCATGAGGGATGGACAGAAAGGTTCCAGATACACCGGTTGGTAAATTGTCCATATAAGGTGGTATAGTATTTTTGAAAAATGGTTTGGTACCAATGCCAAACTTTAATTTGGTGGTTGCTTCACAGAACACCCCGATTTCGGCACCTCAAAAATGGAAATTGGCTTTTTCGTGCGTCGAAAGGGAAAACTTCCTCCTGTAACATCGTAAGCCATCCCAAGATGCACATGTCTGCACAATATTGGCACATTATCACAAACTATGCCTTGATTCTAGCCATAACATTGGTGGTTTGACCTAAATGCCATGAAACCGCGAACATGATAGGTCATTTTGTGAAGGATTTTTACGATGTTTGCAATTTTTCAAGTTCAATATTTTTCCTTGGAACTGTGACACATAATATGACACCACGCGAAGGTTTCACATTGTTTGGATCATTTTTGAATTTCTTATGCCCGTTTCAAAGTATATTCAAAACGGCGGGCATGAAGCTTCTTAGCCCGGGGCTGAGCCTCGCTGAACTTGAAGTGGATCTCTGATGAAATAGCATGTTGTCAACCTGTAAATGATTTTTTTAAAAATTCACAAGCATTATATCATGTACTTGTAGTTCAAATCTTGGCGACCACCTACCGATTCGGCAGGAGTTTGTCTTTTTCGTGATGGAAGGACAGAAAGGTTCCAAATACACCGGTTGGGAAATTGTCCATATAAGGTGGTATATTATTTTTGAAAAATGGATTGGTACCAATGCCAAACTATAATTTGGTGGTTGCTTCACAGAAGACCCCGATTTTGGCACCTCAGAAATGGAACTTGGCCTTTTCGTGCGTCGAAAGGGAAAACTTCCTCCTGCAACATCGTAAGCCATACCAAGATGCACATGTGTGCACAATATGGGCACATTATCACAAACTATGCCCTGATTCTAGCCATAACATTGGTGGTTTGACCTAAATGCCATGAAACCTCGAACATGATAGGTCATTTTGTGAAGGATTTTTTATGATGTTTGCAATTTTTCAAGTTCAATATTTTTCCTTGCAACTGTGACACATAATATGACACCACGCGAAGGTTTCACATTGTTTGGATCATTTTTGAATTTCTTATGCCCGTTTCAAACTATATTCAAAACGGCGGGCATGAAGCTTCTTAGCCCGGGGCTGAGGCTCGCTGAACTTGAAGTGGATCTCTGATGAAATAGCATGTTGTGAACCTATAAATGATTTTTTAAAAAATCCACAAGCATTATATCATGTACTTGTAGTTCATATCTTGGCAACCTCCTACCAATTCGGCAGGAATTTGTCTTTTTCATGAGGGATGGACAGAAAGGTTCCAGATACACCGGTTGGGAAATTGTCCATATAAGGTGGTATAGTATTTTTGAAAAATGGTTTGGTACCAATGCCAAACTTTAATTTGGTGGTTGCTTCACAGAACACCCCGATTTCGACACCTCAAAAATGGAAATTGGCTTTTTTCGTGCATCGAAAGGGAAAACTTCCTCCTGCAACATCGTAAGCCATCCCAAGATGCACATGTGTGCACAATATGGACACATTATCACAAACTATGCCCTGATTCTAGCCATAACATTGGTGGTTTGACCTACATGCCATGAAACCTGGAACATGATAGGTCATTTTGTGAAGGATTTTTTATGATATTTGCAATTTTTCAAGTTCCATATTTTTCCTTGGAACTGTGACACATAATATGACACCACGCGAAGGTTTCACATTGTTTAGATCATTTTTAAATTTCTTATGCCCGTTTCAAACTATATTCAAAATGGTGGGCATGAAGCTTCTTAGCCCGGGGCTGAGCCTCGCTGAACTTGAAGTGGATCTCTGATAGAATAGCATGTTGTGAACATATAAATGATTTTTTAAAATTCACAAGAATTATATCATGTACTTATAGTTCAAATCTTGGCAACCTCCTACCGATTCGGCATGAATTTTCTTTTTCATGAGGGATGGACAGAAAGGTTCCAGATACACCGGTTGGGAAATTGTCCATATAAGGTGGTATAGTATTTTTGAAAAATGGTTTGGTACCAATGCAAAACTATAATTTGGTGGTTGCTTCATAGAACACCCCGATTTCGGCACCTCAAAAATGGAACTTGGCTTTTTCGTGCGTCGAAAGGGAAAACTTCCTCCTGCAACATCGTAAGCCATCCCAAGATGCACATGTGTGCAAAATATGGGCACATTATCACAAAGTATGCCCTGATTCTAGCCATAACATTGGTGGTTTTACCTAAATGCCATGAAACCTCGAACATGATAGGTCATTTTGTGAAGGATTTTTTATGATGTTTGCAATTTTCAAGTTCAATATTTGTCCTTGCAACTGTGACACATAATATGACACCACGCGAAGGTTTCACATTGTTTGGATCATTTTTGAATTTCTTATGCCCGTTTCAAACTATATTCAAAACGGCGGGCATGAAGCTTCTTAGCCCGGGGCTGAGCCTCGCTGAACTTGAAGTGGATCTCTGATGAAATAGCATGTTCTGAACCTATAAATGATTTTTTTAAAAATTCACAAGCATTATATCATTTACTTGTAGTTCAAATCTTGGCAACCTCCTTCCGATTCGGCAGGAATTTGTCTTTTTCATGAGGGATGGACAGAAAGGTTCTAGATACACCGGTTGGGAAATTGTCCATATAAGGTGGTATAGTATTTTTGAAAAAAGGTTTGGTACCAATGCCAAACTTTAATTTGGTGGTTGCTTCACAGAACACCCTGATTTCGGCACCATCAAAATGGAAATTGGCTTTTTCGTGCGTCGAAAGGGAAAACTTCCTCCTGCAACATCGTAAGCCATACCAAGATGCACATATGTGCACAATATGGGCACATTATCACAAACTATGCCCTGATTCTAGCCATAACATTGGTGGTTTGACCTACATGCCATGAAACCTGGAACATGATAGGTCATTTTGTGAAGGATTTTTTATGACGTTTGCAGTTTTTCAAGTTCAATATTTTTCCTTGCAACTGAGAACATAATATTACACCACGCGAAGGTTTCACATTGTTTGGATCATTTTTGAATTTCTTATGCCCGTTTCAAACTATATTCAAAACGGCGGGCATGAAGCTTCTTAGCCGGGGCTGAGCCTCGCTGAACTTGAAGTGGATCACTGATGAAATAGCATGTTGTGAACCTATAAATGATTTTTTAAAAAATTCACAAGCATTATATCATGTACTTGTAGTTCAAATCTTGGCAACCTCCTCCCGATTCGGCAGGAATTTTATTTTTCATGACGGATGGACAGAAAGGTTGCAGATACACCGGTTGGGAAATTGTCCATATAAGGTGGTATATTATTTTTGAAAAATGGTTTGGTACCAATGCAAAACTTTAATTTGGTGGTTGCTTCACAGAACACCCCGATTTCGGCACCTCAAAAATGGAAATTGGCTTTTTCATGCGTCGAAAGGGAAAACTTCCTCCTGCAACATCGTAAGCCATCCAAGATGCACATGTGTGCAAAATATGGGCACATTATCACAAACTATGCCCTGATTCTAGCCATAACATTGGTGGTTTTACCTAAATGCCATGAAACCTCGAACATGATAGGTCATTTTGTGAAGGATTTTTATGATGTTTGCAATTTTTCAAGTTCAATATTTTTCCTTGCAACTGTGACACATAATATGACACCACGCGAAGGTTTCACATTGTTTGGATCATTTTGAATTTCTTATGCCCGTTTCAAACTATATTCAAAACGGCGGGCATGAAGCTTCTTAGCCGGGGCTGAGCCTCGCTGAACTTGAAGTGGATCACTGATGAAATAGCATGTTGTGAACCTATAAATGATTTTTTAAAAACTTCACAAGCATTATATTATGTACTTGTAGTTCAAATCTTGGCAACCTCCTACCAATTCGGCAGGAATTTGTCTTTTTCATGAGGGATGGACAGAAAGGTTGCAGATACACCGGTTGGGAAATTGTCCATATAAGGTGGTATAGTATTTTTGAAAAATGGTTTGGTACCAGTGCTAAACTTTAATTTGGTGGTTGCTTCACAGAACACCCCGATTTCGGCACCTCAAAAATGGAAATTGGCTTTTTCCTGCGTCGAAAGGGAAAACTTCCTCCTGCAACATCGTAAGTCATCCCAAGATGCACATGTGTGCACAATATGTGCACATTATCACAAACTATGCCTTGATTCTTGCCATAACATTGGTGGTTTGACCTAAATGCCATGAAACCTCGAACATGATAGGTCATTTTGTGAAGGATTTTTTATGATGTTTGCAATTTTTCAAGTTCAATATTTTTCCTTGCAACCGTGACACATAATATGACACCACGCGAAGGTTTCACATTGTTTGGATCATTTTTGAATTTCTTATGCCCTTTTTAAACTATATTCAAAACGGCGGGCATGAAGCTTCTTAGCCCGGGGCTGAGCCTCGCTGAACTTGAAGTGGATCACTGATGAAATAGCATGTTGTGAACCTATAAATGATTTTTTTAAAAATTCACAAGCATTATATCATGTACTTGGAGTTCAAATCTTGGCAACCTCCTTCCGATTCGACAGGAATTTGTCTTTTTCATGAGGGATGGACAGAAAGGTTCTAGATACACCGGTTGGGAAATTGTCCATATAAGGTGGTATAGTATTTTGAAAAATGGTTTGGTACCAATGCTAAACTTTAATTTGGTGGTTGCTTCACAGAACACCCCGATTTCGGCACCTCAAAAATGGAAATTGGCTTTTTCGTGCGTCGAAAGGGAAAACTTCCTCCTGCAACATCATAAGCCATCCTAAGATGCACATGTGTGCACAATATGGGCACATTATCACAAACTATGCCTTGATTCTAGCCATAACATTGGTGGTTTGACCTAAATGCCATGAAACCTCGAACATGATAGGTCATTTTGTGAAGGATTTTTTATGATGTTTGCAATTTTTCAAGTTCAATATTTTTCCTTGCAACTGAGAACATAATATGACACCACGCGAAGGTTTCACATTGTTTGGATCATTTTTGAATTTCTTATGCCGTTTCAAACTATATTCAAAACGGCAGGCATGAAGCTTCTTAGCCGGGCTGAGCCTCGCTGAACTTGAAGTGGATCACTGATGAAATAGCATGTTGTGAACCTATAAATGATTTTAAAAAAATTCACAAGCATTATATTATGTACTTGTAGTTCAAATCTTGGCAACCTCCTACCAATTCGGCAGGAATTTGTCTTTTTCATGAGGGATGGACAGAAAGGTTGCAGATACACCGGTTGGGAAATTGTCCATATAAGGTGGTATAGTATTTTGAAAAATGGTTTGGTACCAGTGCTAAAATTTAATTTGGTGGTTGCTTCACAGAACACCCCGATTTCGGCACCTCAAAAATGGAAATTGGCTTTTTCGTGCGTCGAAAGGGAAAACTTCCTCCTGCAACATCGTAAGTCATCCCAAGATGCACATGTGTGCACAATATGGGCACATTATCACAAACTATGCCTTGATTCTTGCCATAACATTGGTGGTTTGACCTAAATGCCATGAACCTCGAACATGATAGGTCATTTTGTGAAGGATTTTTTATGATGTTTGCAAGTTTCAAGTTCAATATTTTTCCTTGCAACTGTGGACACATAATATGACACCACGCGAAGGTTTCACATTGTTTGGATCATTTTGAATTTCTTATGCCCGTTTCAAACTATATTCAAAACGGCAGGCATGAAGCTTCTTAGCCGGGGCTGAGCCTCGCTGAACTTGAAGTGGATCACTGATGAAATAGCATGTTGTGAACCTATAAATGATTTTTTTAAAAATTCACAAGCATTATATTATGTACTTGTAGTTCAAATCTTGGCAACCTCCTACCAATTCGGCAGGAATTTGTCTTTTCATGAGGGATGGACAGAAAGGTTGCAGATACACCGGTTGGGAAATTGTCCATATAAGGTGGTATAGTATTTTTGAAAAATGGTTTGGTACCAGTGCTAAACTTTAATTTGGTGGTTGCTTCACAGAACACCCCGATTTCGGCACCTCAAAAATGGAAATTGGCTTTTTCGTGCGTCGAAAGGGAAAACTTCCTCCTGCAACATCGTAAGTCATCCCAAGATGCACATGTGTGCACAATATGTGCACATTATCACAAACTATGCCTGATTCTTGCCATAACATTGGTGGTTTGACCTAAATGCCATGAAACCTCGAACATGATAGGTCATTTTGTGAAGGATTTTTTATGATGTTTGCAATTTTTCAAGTTCAATATTTTTCCCTTGCAACCGTGACACATAATATGACACCACGCGAAGGTTTCACATTGTTTGGATCATTTTGAATTTCTTATGCCCTTTTTAAACTATATTCAAAACGGCGGGCATGAAGCTTCTTAGCCCGGGGCTGAGCCTCGCTGAACTTGAAGTGGATCACTGATGAAATAGCATGTTGTGAACCTATAAATGATTTTTTTTAAATTCACAAGCATTATATCATGTACTTGGAGTTCAAATCTAACCTCCTACCGATTCGGCAGGAATTTGTCTTTTTCATGAGGGATGGACAGAAAGGTTCCAGATACACCGGTTGGGAAATTGTCCATATAAGGTGGTATAGTATTTTTGAAAAATGGTTTGGTACCAATGCCAAACTTTAATTTGGTGGTTGCTTCACAGAACACCCCGATTTCGGCACCTCAAAAATGGAAATTGGCTTTTTCGTGCGTCGAAAGGGAAAACTTCCTCCTGCAACATCGTAAGCCATCCCAAGATGCACATGTGTGCACAATATGGGCACATTATCACAAACTATGCCCTGATTCTAGCCATAACATTGGTGGTTTGACCTAAATGCCATGAAACCTCGAACATGATAGGTCATTTTGTGAAGGATTTTTTATGATGTTTGCAATTTTTCAAGTTCAATATTTTTCCTTGCAACTGTGACACATAATATGACACCACGCGAAGGTTTCACATTGTTTGGATCATTTTTGAATTTCTTATGCCCGTTTCAAACTATATTCAAAACGGCGGGCATGAAGCTTCTTAGCCGGGGCTGAGCCTCGCTGAACTTGAAGTGGATCACTGATGAAATAGCATGTTGTGAACCTATAAATGATTTTTTTAAAACTTCACAAGCATTATATTATGTACTTGTAGTTCAAATCTTGGCAACCTCCTACCAATTCGCAGGAATTTGTCTTTTTCATGAGGGATGGACAGAAAGGTTGCTAGATACACCGGTTGGGAAATTGTCCATATAAGGTGGTATAGTATTTTTGAAAAATGGTTGGTACCAGTGCTAAACTTTAATTTGGTGGTTGCTTCACAGAACACCCCGATTTCGGCACCCTCAAAAATGGAAATTGGCTTTTCGTGCGTCGAAAGGGAAAAACTTCCTCCTGCAACATCGTAAGTCATCCCAAGATGCACATGTGTGCACAATATGGTGCACATTATCACAAACTATGCCTTGATTCTTGCCATAACATTGGTGGTTTGACCTAAATGCCATGAAACCTCGAACATGATAGGTCATTTTGTGAAGGATTTTTATGATGTTTGCAATTTTTCAAGTTCAATATTTTTCCTTGCACCGTGACACATAATATGACACCACGCGAAGGTTTCACATTGTTTGGATCATTTTGAATTTCTTATGCCCGTTTTAAACTATATTCAAACGGCGGGCATGAAGCTTCTTAGGCCCGGGGCTGAGCCTCGCTGAACTTGAAGTGGATCACTGATGAAATAGCATGTTGTGAACCTATAAATGATTTTTTTAAAAATTCACAAGCCTTATATTCATGTACTTGTAGTTCAAATCTTGGCAACCTCCTACCAATTCGGCAGGAATTTGTCTTTTCATGAGGGATGGACAGAAAGGTTGCTAGATACACCGGTTGGGAAATTGTCCATATAAGGGTGGTATAGTATTTTTGAAAAATGGTTTGGTACCAGTGCTAAACTTTAATTTGGTGGGTGCTTCACAGAACACCCGATTTCGGCACCTCAAAAATGGAAATTGGCTTTTTCGTGCGTCGAAAGGGAAAACTTCCTCCTGCAACATCATAAGCCATCCTAAGATGCACATGTGTGCACCATATGGGCACATTATCACAAACTACTGGCCTTGATTCTAGCCATAACATTGGTGGTTTGACCTAAATGCCATGAACCTCGAACATGATAGGTCATTTTGTGAAGGATTTTTATGATGTTTGCAATTTTCAAGTTCAATATTTTTCCTTGGCAACTGAGAACATAATATGACACCACGCGAAGGTTTCACATTGTTTGGATCATTTTTGAATTTCTTATGCCCGTTTCAAACTATATCAAAACGGCAGGCATGAAGCTTCTTAGCCGGGGCTGAGCCTCGCTGAACTTGAAGTGGATCACTGATGAAATAGCATGTTGTGAACCTATAAATGATTTTTTAAAAAATTCACAAGCATTATATTATGTACTTGTAGTTCAAATCTTGGCAACCTCCTACCAATTCGGCAGGAATTTGTCTTTTTCATGAGGGATGGACGAAAGGTTGCAGATACACCGGTTGGGAATTGTCCATATAAGGTGGTATAGTATTTTTGAAAAATGGTTTGGGTACCAGTGCTAAATTTAATTTGGTGGTTGCTTCACAGAACCACCCCGATTTTCGGCACCTCAAAAATGGAAGATTGGCTTTTCGTGCGTCGAAAGGGAAAACTTCTCCTGCAACATCGTAAGTCATCCCAAGATGCACATGTGTGCACAATATGGGCACATATATCACAAACTATGCCTTGATTCTTGCCATAACATTGGTGGTTTGACCTAAATGCCATGAAACCTCGAACATGATAGGTCCATTTGTGAAGGATTTTTTATGATGTTTGCAAGTTTTCAAGTTCAATATTTTCCTTGCAACTGGGACACATAATATGAACCCACGCGAAGGTTTCACATTGTTTGGATCATTTTGAATTTCTTATGCCCGTTTCAAACTATATTCAAAACGGCGGGCATGAAGCTTCTTAGCCCGGGCTGAGCCTCGCTGAACTTGAAGTGGATCACTGATGAAATAGCATGTTGTGAACCTATAAATGATTTTTTTAAAATTCACAAGCATTATATTATGTACTTGTAGTTCAAATCTTGGCAACCTCCTACCAATTCGGCAGGAATTTGTCTTTTTCATGAGGTATGGACAGAAAGGTTGCAGATACACCGGTTGGGAAAGTGTCCATATAAGGTGGTATAGTATTTTTGAAAACTGGTTTGGTACCAATGCTAAAACTTTAATTTGGTGGTTGCTTCACAGAACACCCCGATTTCGGCACCTCAAAAATGGAAATTGGGCTTTTTCGTGCGTCGAAAGGGAAAACTTCCTCTGCAACATCGTAAGCCATCCCAAATGCACATGTGTGCACAATATGGGCACATTATCACAAACTATGCCTTGATTCTAGCCATAACATTGGTAGGTTTGACCTAAATGCCATGAAACCCTCGAACATGATAGGTCCATTTCTGAAGAGATTTTTATGATGTTGCATTTTTCAAGTTTCAATAATTTTCCTTGCAACCGTGACACATAATATTACACCACGCGAAGGTTCACATGGTTTGGATCATTTTTGAATTTCTTATGCCCGTTTTAAACTATATTCAAATGGTGGGTATGAAGCTTCTTAGCCCGGGGCTGAGCCTCGCTGAACTTGAAGTGGATCTCTGATGAAATAGCATGTTGTGAACCTATAAAGGATTTTTATAAAAAATTCACAAGCATTATATCATGTACTTGTAGTTCAAATCTTGGCAACCTCCTACCGATTCGGCAAGAATTTTTCTTTTTCATGAGGGATGGACAGAAAGGTTTCCAGATACACCGGTTGGGAAATTGTCCATATAAGGTGGTATAGTATTGTGGAAAATGGTTTTGGTACCAATGCCAAACTTTAATTGGTGGTTGCTTCACAGAACACCCCGATTTCGGCACCTCAAAAATGGAAATTATCTTTTTCGTGCGTCGAAAGGGAAAACTTCCTTCTGCAACATCGTAAGCCATCCCAAAGATGCCATGTGTGCACAATATGGACACATTATCACACTATGCCCTGATTCTAGCCATAACATTGGTGGTTTGACCTAAATGCCATGAAACCTCGAACATGATAAGTCTTTTGTGAAGGATTGTTTATGATGTTTGCAATTTTTCAAGTTCAATATTTTTCCTTGCAACTGAGAACATAATATGACCCCACGCGAAGGTTTCATCATTGTTTGGATCATTTTTTGAATTTCTTATGCCCGTTTCAAACTATATTCAAAAACGGCGGGCATGAAGCTTCTTATCCGGGGCTGAGCCTCGCTGAACTTGAAGTGGATCACTGATGAATAGCCATGTTTGTGAACCTATAAATGAATTTTTTTAAAAATTCACAAGCATTTATTATGTACTTGTAGTTCAAATCTTGGCAACCTCCTCCCGATTCGGCAGGAATTTGTCTTTTTCATGAGGGATGGACAGAAAGGTTGCAGATACACCGGTTTGGGAATTGTCCATATAGGTGGTATAGTATTTTGAAAAATGGTTTGGTAACATGCTAAACTTAATTTGTGGTGGTTGCCTTCACAGAACACCCCGATTTCGGCACCTCAAAAATGGAAATTGGCTTTTTCGTGGCGTCGAAAGGGAAAACTTCCTCCTGCAACATCCTAAGCCATCCTAAGATGCACATGTGTGCACAATATGGGCACATTATCACAAACTATGCCTTGATTCTAGCCATAACATTGGTGGTTTGACCTAAATGCCATGAAACCTCGAACATGATAGGTCATTTGTGAAGGATTTTTTATGATGTTTGCAATTTTTCAAGTTCAATATTTTTCCTTGCAACTGAGAACATAATATGACACCACGCGAAGGTTTCACATTGTTTGGATCATTTCTGAATTCTTATGCCCGTTTCAAACTATATTCAAAACGGCGGCATAAGCTTCTTAGCCGGGGCTGAGCCTCGCTGAACTTGAAGTGGATCACTGATGAAATAGCATGTTGTGAACCTATAAATGATTTTTTTAAAAAATTCACAAGCATTATATTATGTACTTGTAGTTCAAATCTTGGCAACCTCCTACCGATTCGGTAGGAATTTGTCTTTTTCATGAGGGATGGACAGAAAGGTTGCAGATACACCGGTTGGGAAATTGTCCATATAAGGTGGTATAGTATTTTGTAAAAATGGTTTGGTACCAGTGCTAAACTTTAATTTGGTGGTTTGCTTCACAGAACACCCCGATTTCGGCACCTCAAAAATGGAAATTGGCTTTTTCGTGCGTCGAAAGGGAAAACTTCCTCCTGCAACATCGTAAGCTCATCCTAAGATGCACATGTGTGCACAATATGGGCACATTATCACAAACTATGCCTTGATCTAGCCATAACATTGGTGGTTTGACCTAAATGCCATGATGAACCTCGAACATGATAGGTCATTTGTGAAGGATTTTTTATGATGTTTGCAATTTTTCAAGTTCAATATTTTTCCTTGCAACGTAGAACATAATATTACACCACGCGAAGGTTTCACATTGTTTGGATCATTTTGAATTTCTTATGCCCGTTTCAAACTATATTCAAAACGGCGGGCATGAAGCTTCTTAGCCCGGGGCTGAGCCTCGCTGAACTTGAAGTGGATCACTGATTGAAATAGCATGTTGTGAACCTATAAATGATTTTTTAAAAATTCACAAGCATTATATATGTACTTGTAGTTCAAATCTTGGCAACCTCCTACCGATTCTGTAGGAATTTGTCTTTTTCATGAGGGATGGACAGAAAGGTTTGCAGATACACCGGTTTGGGAATTGTCCATATAAGGTGGTAATAGTATTTTTTAAAATGGTTTGGTACCAATGCTAAACTTTAATTTGGTGGTTGCTTCACAGAACACCCCGATTTCGGCACCTCAAAAATGGAAATTGGCTTTTTCGTGGCGTCGAAAGGGAAAACTTCCTCCTGCAACATCCTAAGCCATCCTAAGATGCAATGTGTGCACAATATGGGCACATTATCACAAACTATGCCTTGATTCTAGCCATAACATTGGTGGTTTGACCTAAATGCCAGAAACCTCGAACATGATAGGTCATTTGTGAAGGATTTTTATGCTGTTTGCAATTTTTCAAGTTCATATTTTCCTTGCAACTGAGAACATAATATGACACCACGCGAAGGTTTCACATTGTTTGGATCATTTTTGAATTTCTTATGCTCGTTTCAAACTAGATTCAAACGGCGGGCATGAAGCTTCTTAGCCGGGGCTGAGCCTCGCTGAACTTGAAGGTGGATCACTGATGAATAGCATGTTGTGAACCTATAAATGATTTTTAAAAATTCACAAGCATTATATTATGTACTTGTAGTTCAAATCTTGGCAAACCTCCTACCGATTCCGGCAGGAATTTGTCTTTTTCATGAGGGATGGACAGAAAGGTTGCAGATACACCGGTTGGGAAATTGTCCATATAAGGTGGTATAGTATTTTTGAAAAATGGTTTGGTACCAATGCCAAACTTTAATTTGGTGGTTGCTTCACAGAACACCCCGATTTCGGCACCTCAAAATGGAAATTGGCTTTTTCGTGCGTCGAAAGGGAAAACTTCCTCCTGCAACATCGTAAGCCATCCCAAGATGCACATGTGTGCACAATATGGGCACATTATCACAAACTATGCCCTGATTCTAGCCATAACATTGGTGGTTTGACCTAAATGCCATGAAACCTCGAACATGATAGGTCATTTTGTGAAGGATTTTTTATGATGTTTGCAATTTTTCAAGTTCAATATTTTTCCTTGCAACTGTGACACATAATATGACACCACGCGAAGGTTTCACATTGTTTGGATCATTTTTGAATTTCTTATGCCCGTTTCAAACTATATTCAAAACGGCGGGCATGAAGCTTCTTAGCCGGGGCTGAGCCTCGCTGAACTTGAAGTGGATCTCTGATGAAATAGCATGTTGTGAACCTATAAATGATTTTTTTAAAAATTCACAAGCATTATATCATGTACTTGTAGTTCAAATCTTGGCAACCTCCTACCGATTCGGCAGAATTTGTCTTTTTCATGAGGGATGGACAGAAAGGTTCCAGATACACCGGTTGGAAATTGTCCATATAAGGTGGTATAGTATTTTTAAAAATGGTTTGGTACCAATGCCAAACTTTAATTTGGTGGTTGCTTCACAGAACACCCCGATTTCGGCACCTCAAAAATGGAAATTGGCTTTTTCGTGCGTCGAAAGGGAAAACTTCCTCCTGCAACATCGTAAGCCATCCCAAGATGCACATGTGTGCACAATATGGGCAATTATCACAAACTATGCCTGATTCTAGCCATAACATTGGTGGTTTGACCTAAATGCCATGAAACCTCGAACATGATAGGTCATTTTGTGAAGGATTTTTATGATGTTTGCAATTTTTCAAGTTCAATATTTTTCCTTGCAACTGTGACACATAATATGACACCACGCGAAGGTTTCACATTGTTTGGATCATTTTTGAATTTCTTATGCCCTTTCAAACTATATCAAAAACGGGCGGGCATGAAGCTTCTAGCCCGGCTGAAGCCTCGCTGAACTTGAAGTGGATCACTGATGAAATAGCATGTTGTGAACCTATAAATGATTTTTTTTTTAAATTCACAAGCATTAATCATGTACTTGGAGTTCAAATCTTACGATGTACAAGGTTCATTTTGTGAAGGATTTTTATGATGTTGGCAATTTTTCAAGTTCAATATTTTTCCTTGCAACTGAGAACATAATATGAACCCGCGAAGGTTTCACATTGTTTGGATCATTTTTGAATTCTTATGCCCGTTTCAAACTATATTCAAAACGGCGGGCATGAAGCTTCTTAGCCGGGGCTGAGCCTCGCTGAACTTGAAGTGGATCTCTGATGAAATAGCATGTTGTGAACCTATAAATGATTTTTTTAAAATTCACAAGCATTATATCATGTACTTGTAGTTCAAATCTTGGCAACCTCCTACCGATTCGGCAGGAATTTGTCTTTTCATGAGGGATGGACAGAAAGGTTCCAGATACACCGGTTGGGAAATTGTCCATATAAGGTGGTATAGTATTTTTGAAAAATGGTTTGGTACCAATGCAAACTTTAATTTGGTGGTTGCTTCACAGAACACCCCGATTTCGGCACCTCAAAAATGGAAATTGGCTTTTTCGTGCGTCGAAAGGGAAACTTCCTCCTGCAACATCGTTAAGCTCATCGCTAAGATGCACATTTTGTTTTTGCAACAATATGGGCACTTGATTTATCACAAACTATGCCATGATTCTAGCCATAACATTGGTGGTTTGACCTAAATGCCATGAAACCTCGAACATGATAGGTCATTTTGTGAAGGATTTTTTATATGTTGCAATTTTTCAATTCAATATTTTTCCTTGCAACTGTGACACATAATATGACACCACGCTAAGGTTTCACCTTGTTTGGATCATTTTTGAATTTCTTATGCCCGTTTCAAACTATATTCAAAATGGCGGGCATGACAGCTTCTTAGCCCGGGGCTGAGCCTCGCTGAACTTGAAGTGGATCTCTGATGAAATAGCATGTTGTGAACCTATAAATGATTTTTTTAAAAATTCACAAGCATTATATCATGTACTTGTAGTTCAAATCTTGGCAACCTCCTATCCGATTCGGCAGGAATTTGTCTTTTTCATGAGGGATGGACAGAAAGGTTCAGATACACCGGTTGGGAAATTGTCCATATAAGTGGTATAGTATTTTTGAAAAATGGTTGGTACCAATGCCAAACTTTAATTTGGTGGTGCTTCACAGAACACCCCGATTTCGGCACCTCAAAATGGAAATTGGCCTTTTTCGTGCGTCGAAAGGGAAAACTTCCTCCTGCAACATCGTAAGCCATCCCAAGATGCACATGTGTGCACAATATGGGCACATTATCACAAACTATGCCCTTGATTCTAGCCCATAACATTGGTGGTTTGACCTAAATGCCATGAAACCTCGAACATGATAGGTCATTTTGTGAAGGATTTTTTATGATGTTTGCAATTTTTCAAGTTCAATATTTTTCCTTGCAACTGTGACACATAATATGACACCACGCGAAGGTTTCACATTGTTTGGATCATTTTTGAATTTCTTATGCCCGTTTCAAACTATATTCAAAACGGCGGGCATGAAGCTTCTTTAGCCCGGGGCTGAGCCTCGCTGAACTTGAAGTGGATCTCTGATGAAATAGCATGTTGTGAACCTATAAATGATTTTTTTAAAAATTCACAAGCATTATATCATGTACTTGTAGTTCAAATCTTGGCAACCTCCTACCGATTTCGGCAGGAAGGAATTTGTCTTTTTCATGAGGGATGGACATAAAGGTTCCAGATACACCGGTTGGGAAATTGTCCATATAAGGTGGTATAGTATTTTTGAAAAAATGGTTTGGTACCAATGCTAAACTTAATTTGGTGGTGCTTTCACAGAACACCCCGATTTCGGCACCTCAAAAATGGAAATTGGCTTTTTCGTGCGTCGAAAGGAAAACTTTCCTCCTGCAACATCGTAAGCATCCCAAGATGCACATGTGTGCACAATATGGCACATTATCACAAACTATGCCTGATTCTAGCCATAACATGGTGGTTTGACCCTAAATGCCATGAAACCTCGAACATGATAGGTCATTTTGTGAAGGATTTTTTATGATGTTTTGCAATTTTTCAAGTTCAATATTTTTCACTTGCAACTGTGACACATAATATGACACCACGCGAAGGTTTCACATGTTTGGATCATTTTTTGAATTTCTTATGCCCTTTTCAAACTATATTCAAAACGGCGGGCATGAAGCTTCTTAGCCCGGGGCTGAGCCTCGCTGACCTTGAAGTGGATCTCTGATGAAATAGCATGTTGTGAACCTATAAATGATTTTTTTAAAAATTCACAAGCATATATTATGTACTTGTAGTTCAAATCTTGGCAACCTCCTACCGATTCGGCAGGAATTTGTCTTTTTCATGAGGGATGGACAGAAAGGTTCCAGATACACCGGTTGGGAAATTGTCCATATAAGGTGGTATAGTATTTTGAAAAATGGTTTGGTACCAATGCCAAACTTTAATTTGGTGGTTGCTTCACAGAACACCCGATTTCGGCACCTCAAAAATGGAAATTGGCTTTTTCGTGCGTCGAAAGGGAAAACTTCCTCCTGCAACATCGTAAGCCATCCCAAGATGCACATGTGTGCACAATATGGGCACATTATCACAAACTATGCCTGATTCTAGCCATAACATTGGTGGTTGACCTAAATGCCATGAAACCTCGAACATGATAGGTCATTTTGTGAAGGATTTTTTATGATGTTTGCAATTTTTCAAGTTCAATATTTTTCCTTGCAACTGTGACACATAATATGACACCACGCGAAGGTTTCACATTGTTTGGATCATTTTTGAATTTCTTATGCCCGTTTCAAACTATATTCAAAACGGCGGGCATGAAGCTTCTTAGCCCGGGGCTGAGCCTCGCTGAACTTGAAGTGGATCTCTGATGAAATAGCATGTTGTGAACCTATAAATGATTTTTTAAAAATTCACAAGCATTATATCATGTACTTGTAGTTCAAATCTTGGCAACCTCCTACCGATTCGGCAGGAATTTGTCTTTTTCATGAGGGATGGACAGAAAGGTTCCAGATACACCGGTTGGGAAATTGTCCATATAAGGTGGTATAGTATTTTTGAAAAATGGTTTGGTACCAATGCCAAACTTTAATTTGGTGGTTGCTTCACAGAACACCCCGATTCGGCACCTCAAAAATGGAAATTGGCTTTTTCGTGCGTCGAAAGGGAAAACTTCCTCCTGCAACATCGTAAGCCATCCCAAGATGCACATGTGTGCACAATATGGGCACATTATCACAAACTATGCCCTGATTCTAGCCATAACATTGGTGGTTTGACCTAAATGCCATGAAACCTCGAACATGATAGGTCATTTTGTGAAGGATTTTTATGATGTTTGCAATTTTTCAAGTTCAATATTTTTCCTTGCAACTGTGACACATAATATGACACCACGCGAAGGTTTCACATTGTTTGGATCATTTTTGAATTTCTTATGCCCGTTTCAAACTATATTCAAAACGGCGGGCATGAAGCTTCTTAGCCGGGGCTGAGCCTCGCTGAACTTGAAGTGGATCTCTGATGAAATAGCATGTTGTGAACCTATAAATGATTTTTTAAAAAATTCACAAGCATTATATCATGTACTTGTAGTTCAAATCTTGGCAACCTCTACCGATTCGGCAGGAATTGTCTTTTCATGAGGGATGGACAGAAAGGTTCCAGATACACCGTTGGGAAATGTCCATATAAGGTGGGTTATAGTATTTTTGAAAAAGGTTTGGTACCAATGCCAAACTTTAATTTGGTGGTTGCTTCACAGAACACCCCGATTTCGGCACCTCAAAAAGG